>CM051034.1:38861692-39189192 GCA_027627225.1 Congeria kusceri
TAGTAGTGGTGGTGGTGGTGGTGGTGGTGGTGGTGGTAGTAGTAGTAGTAGTAGTAGTAGTAATATTCACTACTAAAGACACCTGTCCTACCAACACAACAGCTACCCACCTCCAGCGAATCCCACATCACAAGCCGGGACTCGTCATTTGACGCCGGAAAGGCGATGCATAATTTTTCGTGACAGTGTCAGTGACAAAAAATGATTATAAATTATTCTCGACTCTCGATTCGGGGCATATTCATCTACTCGTTCAAATTATTTATGTAGCGTTTCACACTGAAAACCTTCGTGTAAACTTTAATTGTAAACTTTGCTCTACACGCTTTAGTCCATTTGATTTCCTCGAATCGGACATCATCAGTTGCTTCTTCCTGTACCTCCTTTCTTATGTATTTTGCGTCTTTACGACGAATTTAAGTGCCAACGAAAAACCCGAAAGTTTATGCCGACAGATATAAATGGTTATGCAGTATTAGCTTTTTTCGGATAAGAGACATAATAACAACGCAAGATGTTTTTTGATGCTCATCTGCGATATATTTCTTCAAATATGTATATGTATTGAAGATCAAATATAAGGCACAGAAGCCTGCAACCATATTCAACGGATACATGACAATGCACTTTTTATGATACAAAATAATGTGTACAGAAAATGTAATAGCGCTTTTTGATCGTTTTGTGTGGTACTGTTGCTGAATGCTGAAGCATTTTGGGAAAATATTAATGTCACTAGTGTGAATACAGTAAGTCTTTCCTTTCATCAGTTTTCACATGCATTATACATTATATTTACTATGTTAATGTAAAGCAACGCTCTATTAAAAGTACATGTATTTGCTTATGTATTGATCTTTGTTCAAATGCGTAGGAACAAATGTAAGAAATTCACGCTCTCTTTTAAATTGTAGCCTATAAGATTATGTTTCTCTCCTAATCGCGATTATTATATATCGCACCAATGTGACTACCGAGTAATCTTGTTTGTGTATGGCAGGTTAACGTTGACCCGGCTTATTTATTGACCACAAAACTGACCACTGCAAACAAATCGCTTGGGCAATGGTCAGTTCCCCACCAAAACCGGTTGTGGAATGCGTGGGCAAATAGCGATAAGGTAAGAAGACCGGTTAAGTAGGTAATATTAAACATTTCCAAATGATTTGCTAACGTTGCACAACGATGTGTATATTGAAAACAAAGTTTTTTTTACATTTGAGGCGTGTCGTGGGAAACCCGGGCCTTATGCATGTGCGTAAAGTGTCGTCCCGGATAAGCCTGTGAAGCCCGCCCATGCTAATCCAGGAAGACAAGTCTCTACTAAAAATAAATCCACAGTGGGCGGAAAGTGTCGTCCCGGGTAAGCCTTTGCGTACTTAACAGGTAATCTGGGACGACACGTTACGCACGTGCATTAAGCCCGATTTTCCCACGACACGCCTTATTTCCTTTAACTGCTGATTCTCCGTTTTTCTGTTTATGTTCAGTAAAATAGGACTCACACTACAATGGATAAGATGGGATATAATTATGGCATTTACACAATGTATTCTCACAGAATATAACTTCGAACTGCAAAGTACGGTCCATATACGAAACACCCCAGTAATTAAACGTTACTTGACAAACAAATAACAACAAAATAGATCAAATAAACGAACGCATATAATTATATCCCTGTATTTGCTAGCAGTTAAATAATGTTATAATTAAATGAATGGTTTAGGACTTAAAATCACTGTGCACACCCGATGACAAAGAATGCGACGACGAAGAGAAAGATGATGATGGTGAAGTCATATACGCTGATCGGAAATTAGAGATTGTTTGATTGTATTTCCTGACATTTGCCGTAAATAATGGACTGTTCGACGTTACAAGTAACAAAACCTTGCTCCGCTAAGTACAGTGCAGGGGAGGGAACCCCGTACTGGACTATGGTATATTCTGAGAGGATTTATAAGCCTTTATATTTCACAAAGACATTTCGGGATATATTTTCATACTCGGGACAAACTGTGACAAAACATAGTTTTAATAAAAGGCCAATCTGTGTAAACATTATTTGAGGCGTGTCATGGGAAACCCGGGCTTAATGCATGTGTGGGAAAACCGGACTTAATGCATGTGCGTAAAGCGTCGTCCAGCAAAGGCTAATCCAGAGCGACACTTTCCGCTTTTATGATATTTTCTGTTTCAAGGAAGTGTCTTCTAGTCATAATCCACTGTAGGTGGAAAGTGTCGTCACGGATTAGCCTGTGCGGACTGCAAAGGCTGATTCGGGACGACACTTCACGCACATGCATTCAGCCCGATTTTCCCACGACACGCCTCATATTTTAATAAACTAAAGTACGTGTAAACATGCCTCACTTGCCAAGAAACAGCGTGGGCCGCAGAGCAATGAATCTTTATAGCCATGATGTCAGGACCTGCAATCATTGCTGAATGAATTCCAGGCAATAAACCATTAACATTTTATGACCAGAGCGTGGCACGGCATTGTTCAGGGGTCAATAGATTAACGACGCTCAGGGGCTCTCGCGCTCTGGAACACGTGCGGTCGACGAAATGGCGGCAGTAGAAAACTAATTGAGGAGAAATGTGTTTAATATTACAGCCCCCTCGGCGATTCCTGATCAGACCCATTCATCACGCAGGGTAGTAATAACGTAGAAATAGAAACATCTCGTAAAGTTAGAATATTGTTTTCGCGCTATGATTTTGATTGTGTTTATGGAAAATGTCACGCAGACGGCATTTGAAGACTTGCAGACAAGAGTTAAACTGTGTAATTGTAGCCCATTAATTAATCGCTTGACCTGTCAGGCCAGGGCAGATGCTCCGTCACCCGAACAAAAAGGGCTCAGCTCCCTTCCACATGCGAGTATCACCTGTCCCCATGATACCCCTTATAGGGCGTCTATTAAGACCCCATCTGTATGGTAATGCGCAGCTAGCAGTTCTACAAAGGGTCTAACGGAATATCGCTACTTCTAAAACGTCAAAACGGGGCTGATCAATCAATGAATCTAAAACGAGCTGGACGGACACTCGTCTGCCAAAATCTTTGTTTGTTTTGGCGGGACACTGTAACAGATGCGTCCCTAGCTTATTCCCACACATACGGGTCTCGAAGCGCTCCGGTGAATAGCTGGCTAGTCATAAAGAGCTAATAATAACTTCAGAAAACTTCATAGTTATTATCTCCTTGAAACTGAGTCATAATTTGAAAATGGCCATTTGGTAGAAATTTACGTTAATAAACGACTTAATCAGGAACTGGAGTTCATTTCTTTCACAAACGGTTTCAAAAGCAGACATTGTACACGTAGTGTATAGTAACAGTGGCATTTAGGCTAAAAAATAATGGTTGGTTTCCGCTTACGTCTCCAAAAATATCTAATAAGAAGGGGGTGGGGGGGGGAGGTAACAAATAACTTTTTTTTTCTTCGCCGAACATTCACCAATCAAAGAAACTGTACCTTACGGTATGCCATTACCAAGAGCGCCTGTCTCACGCAGACTAATTCGAAATGTTCGCTAATTACCGAAAAGCCGCATATTGGCGATAACTTCTCTTTTTACAGAAAGTCAGAAAAAGTGAATGATCGACAGGCGAAAACAAAACTACTTTTAGGGTCGGCGGAAAAAATAAGGGAGGGCGGGTTAGCGGAAACCAACAACTTTTTACACTTCTTTCACATTTATAGGCGGCAAACCATACGACTTTGTTGCCAATTTGTTATGAACGAGTTGTATAAATTAAGAGCGATGGTAAAGATCTACATGCAGAGACAACTAACATGTCACACTTGGTCTCCATTGTTTGCGTCTCAAATTAAAGTGTATCTCACATTTTAAAATGTTGTTGTCTCCGTTGTTGTTCTTTGCCTATCACCCTATGAAATTTCGCCACCTTATTTGACAGAACAGAACAGAATTAAAGCATTAAAACCTTTTTTGAATAAATAAATTGGTTTATATTAAAGAGTGAAATAATATAACACAGCATTTAATTTTACATTATGATGAATTTTCAGGTGGTGTACATCTAAGAGTTCATCGTGTGTTTTTTTTTTCTAAAACATACGGGCTTTAGCTGCTACGAGAATACAATTTTGGTTGTTTACCACGATTCGGACAGAAATAAAGAAATAATCTCTTTAATACAACATCAACTATAACATTTAATGAAGAGTGACATCATCTTAGATATTGTAATATTGTGTTAACGGTAATTAAAAAGATAATTGTTTTGTAACTTTATATTTCAAGATTATACCGAAGCATGTTCAAGCACCGTATAATATTTCGCACACACCAAGAATATCTGCAACGAAAATAGCTTTAAAGTTAAACACAAATGTGTATGGAATTTAAATAACAATTTGCTGTCAAAAACATCGGAATAACGCTAAAACTTTCTGTGATGATAGAAACACACCAAATTATTTATAATTTTAGTCGCCAGAAGCTTTCTTAGTTACTTAGCAAAATTATTTTACTAAAAACGGTTTGATTGATTTATTTTATTTAATAATACAATTTTAATACAAGCTGAAGGCGTAGGTTGTTTCGATACTGAAACCGCTAATTTTTGTTTTATTGCATAATAACCGTTATACGTACTATGTAGTTTGTTAGTCAAAGAGTTGACAATATTGTTAAAAATCAAAATAATAATTAAATTAAATTGATAAATAAAGTACTTGATGTATATTACATACGTATGTTGATATTTGTAAATTCATTTTTACGACATTAACACAATTTTAAGATTGAAAATCAAATATATTGTATGTTTTCCGGTAAATATGAATACGCTAATCCTGCCTTATTATGGTTAGAAACCAGTAAATCCATTTCCCATAGGGTCCCATTATAAAACGGCAAACTTTCCAAGCATTTTTCTAGCATTTTCTTTATTTCAGATTGTGCAAGCCTGGTATCAATTTAAAGATCACTCTGTCCTCTTCCAAAATTTGCAATAAACAAGATATGTCATGTTACTTCTAAGAAAATGCATCTCACTTAAATGCAAGGCACCGGTAGAAAACAGGGTTTCGGCAGTCATATTTCGACAAAAGCCCCATACCACAGTAAACACACCCCAAAAGTTCACCTTTCAAGCTAGCCTCCAATAAAATGCACCAAGATGTTGCAGACACGCATGGGATAATAGAAATAACCACAAAAGGCATGTCTGAGATACCTAAATGGCTTTTATGCCAGAAGAGAAGAGGAACTCTTTAGTAATAGGCACTACTTTTGAATGGACCACGGAGGGATACACAATGATTTACTGGTATCTAACCTTAAAGAAAACTCAACATTTTGCTATAATGAAAAAAACTCTTCTGCATCATTATTAACCTACTTGTACCACAAATGCAAAATTTCAGGTCGATCCGCTAATGCCCTAAAAACGCATTTGAGAATGACACATGATAAGCCATCTGGCTTGCGCTTCAGTACTTGGATTGTATGGAGAGCGTGAACTAAAATTCGCACCTAAATCACATAAACCAGTCAAAATACCAGTTCATTTAGACTTATTTTAATGCAATGGACAGTAATAAGGTATAAAACGTGTAATATTCGCGTATAACATGATTCGATGTGCTCTGAGCTGCATAAGGCGAGTTTCCGTACTTGTTTTCATTTTTTTTTTTAACCAAAAAAAACAGGTTTCGCTTAAAAAAAGTGTAGATAACGTGTCAGTTACGATATTATTAACATTTATTTCCGTGAAAAGTAATAAACGCAATAATATAACACAGTTACATGGTCATTTTATGTATAAGTGGACCCTAAAGGGCCGGTCCCTGGTTTTCTTAAAGGTTAGAAACCAGTAAATCCAATTCCCATAGGGTCCCATTATAAAACGGCAAACTTTCCAAGCATTTTTCTAGCATTTCCTATATTTCAGATTGTGCAAGCCTGGTATCAATTTAAAGATCACTCTGTCCTCTTCCAACATTTGCAAAAAAAAAGATATGTCATGTTACTTATAAGAAAATGCATCTCACTTCAATGCAGGCACCGGTAGAAAACAGGGTTTCGGCAGTCATATTTCGACATAAGCCCAATACCACAGTAAATACACCCAAAAAGTTCACCTTTCAAGTTAGCCTCCAATGAAATACACCAAAATGTTGTAGACACGCATGCGATAATAGAAATAACCACAAAAGGCATGTCTGAGATACCTAACTGTCTTTTATGCCAGAAGAGAAGAGGAAGTCTTTAGTAATAGGCACTACTTTTGAATGGACCACGGAGGGATACATAATGATTTACTGGTATCTAACCTTAAAGAAAACTCACCATTTTGCTATCATGAAAAAAACTCTTCTACATCATTATTAACCTACTTGTACCACAAATGCAAAATTCTGGTCGATCCGCTAGGTAGAAATGCCCCAAACACGCATTTGAGAATGACACATGATAAGCCATCTGGCTTGCGCTTCAGTACTTGGATTGTATGGGGAGCGTGAACTAAAATTCGCACCTAAATCACATAAACCAGACAAAGTACCAGTTCATTTAGACTTATTTTAATGCAATGGACAGAAATAAGGTATAAAACGTGTAATATTAAAAAAAAAACAGGTTTCGCTTTTAAAAAAGTGTAGATAACGTGGCAGTTACGATATTATTCACATTTATTTCCGTGAAAAGTAATAAACGCAATAAAATAACACAGTTACATGGTGATTTTATGTATAAGTGGACCTTAAAGGACCGGTCCCTGGTTTTCTTAAAGGTTAGAAACCAGTAAATCCAATTCCCATTGGGTCCCATTATAAAACGGCAAACTTTCCAAGCATTTTTCTAGCATTTCCTTTATTTCAGATTGTGCAAGCCTGGTATCAATTTAAAGATCACTCTGTCCTCTTCCAAAATTTGCAATAAAAAAGGTATGTCATGTTACTTCTAAGAAAATGCATCTCACTTCAATGCAGGCACCGGTACAAAACAGGGTTTCGGCAGTCATATTTCGACAAAAGCCCCATACCACAGTAAACACACCCCAAAAGTTCACCTTTCAAGTTAGCCTCTAATAAAATGCACCAAGATGTTGCAGACACGCATGGGATAATAGAAATAACCACAAAGGCATGTCTGAGATACCTAAAAGGCTTTTATGCCAGAAGAGAAGAGGAACTCTTTAGTAATAGGCACTACTTTTGAATGGACCACGGAGGGATACACAACGATTTACTGGTATCTAACCTTAAAGAAAACTCAACATTTTGCTATCATGAAAAGAACTCTTCTACATCATTATTAACCTACTTGTACCACAAATGCAAAATTTCAGGTCGATCCGCTAAGTAGAAATGCCCCCAAAACGCATTTGAGAATGACACATGGTAAGCCATCTGGCTTACGCTTCAGTACTTGGATTGTATGGGGAGCGTGAACTAAAATTCGCGCCTAAATCACATAAACCAGTCAAAATAGATGTTCATTTAGACTTATTTTAATGCAATGGACAGTAACAAGGTACAAAACGTGTAATATGCGCGTATAACATGATTATATGTGCTGTGAGCTGCATAAGGCGAGTTTCCGTACTTTTTTTCATTTTTTTTACCAAAAAGAACAGGTTTCGCCTTAAAAAAGTGTAGATAACGTGTCAGTTACGATATTATTCACATTTATTTCCGTGAAAAGTAATAAACGCAATAAAATAACACAGTTACATGGTGATTTTATTTATAAGTGGACCCTAAAGGGCCGGTCCCTGGTTTTCTTAAAGGTTAGAAACCAGTAAATCCAATTCCCATAGGGGCCCATTATAAAACGGCAAACTTTCCAAGCATTTTTCTAGCATTTCCTTTATTTCAGATTGTGCAAGCCTGGTATCAATTTAAAGATCACTCTGTTCTCTTCCAAAATTTGCAATAAAAAAGGTATGTCATGTTACTTCTAAGAAAATGCATCTCACTTCAATGCAGGCACCGGTAGAGAACAGGGTTTCGCTGTCATATTTCGACAAAAGCCCCATACCACAGTAAACACACCCCAAAAGTTCACCTTTTAAGTTAGCCTCCAATGAAATACACCAAAGTGTTGTAGACACGCATGGGATAATAGAAATAACCACAAAAGGCATGTCTGAGATACCTAAATGGCTTTTATGCCAGAAGAGAAGAGGAACTCTTTAGTAATAGGTACTACATTTGAATGGACCACGGAGGGATACACAATGATTTACTGGTATCTAACCTTAAAGAAAACTCAACATTTTGCTGTCATATAAAAAACTCTTCTACATCATTATTAACCTACTTGTACCACAAATGCAAAATTTCAGGTCGATCCGCTAGGTAGAAATGCCCCCAAAACGCATTTCAGAATGACACATGATGAGCCATCTGGCTTGCGCTTCAGTACTTGGATTGTATGGGGAGCGTGAAATAAAATTCGCACCTAAATCACATAAACCAGTCAAAATACTTATTTTTATTGCAATGAACAGTAATAAGGTATAAAACGTGTAATATTCGCGTATAACATGATTCGATGTGCTGTGAGCTGCATAAAACGAGTTTCCGTACTTTTTTCAATTTGTTTTACAAAAAAACAGGTTCGGCTTAAAAAAAGTGTAGATAACGTGTCAGTTACGATATTATTCACATTTATTTTTACGTGAAAAGTAATAAACGCAATAAAATAACACAGTTACATGGTGATTTTATGTATAAGTGGACCTTAAAAAAGGGCCGGTCCCTGGTTTTCTTAAAGGTTAGAAACCAGTAAATCCAATTCAATGGGAAAATTAATGCACAGTGTCCCCCGGAGTGGCAATCCGAGACCCATTGTGTTCATCGTGTTGTTTTTCAGTTTCATTTTGACATTAATTTGCATTAGTTTCAACAATTATCTCATTGAGGTCATAATGCCTTGTGTTGTAATCCTGAGTATTTAAGAACCTGTAACTGACAATAATGCCCCGCAAAGCTGTGTCCGCACTGGCCGATGCTTTGGCCATGATGACCGTCCGACCTGCCTACTTTGAATAATACCAATTTTCCTAATTTGCAAAGTTAACAGATCCTATTTAGTTCATACGTTATTTTGTAGTTGTAGTTCAATCAGGCTTTCAGCTGAAAAATACGTGAAATGCATGCATAAAACACTTAAGCCGCTCACGCCAACCTAGACCCCACCAAATGGAGATAGCGGCATCAAAATTTAAATCACCATCACAGTTTGGTTTAATTTGAGTATGTTTTTTAAATGCACGGTTGAAATGAACCAGGACCTCAGCCGGAACCATCAACTCATTGGTATACAAGTCTGGGTGAAGTGACGAGTCATCGAAACTACTTTACTTGTCAACTACACTGGAGCGTTGGGGCGGGGCCGTAAAGCTGACACAGTCGTGCCCGTACCATCGGTATTTTTTAAGGTTAGTACATGATTATTGTCATGTATTCTACTATCTAATGTTTTCTTTTCCAGCCTGGCATTCTTCTTATCAACACCAGTAGGAAAAGCAAGAGTTTAACCCTTGTTGGGACTCTCAAACCCATTTTAGAACTGAACTGTTCGCACATGAGCTCGACAGTCTGAAGCCGGCATAGCGACTAGCCTTATCGCAGTAAATAAAACTTAGTAAACTAGTGTATATGTAAACTTATTGTATCTAAGTTACACTAGTAATCACACTATTGAGTAAACATTCACAGAAAACCTTTTATTTTCACAGATTACTCAGCAGAGAGTACCTGGAACAGATTGAAGATTGCAAGCGGCTGACCTCACCCACAGGTTCAGGTGTGACAGAAGACTGTTAATTTATATCTGGCATTGACAATTTGGGGTCAAATTCTTTTTTTTGTTGTGTGACAGGAGGTCAAATCTGTTGATTGTTATGTAAACAAACCCTTTTCTGGGGTCAAATGGCATCTGAAATTTTACATTTATATGGATTTTACCCCCCAAAATGCAGAAACTTACAAAAAAAAATAGTTCAAAACTGACTAAAAACCTATTCTGTAACATTTAGGATGCCAATGAAGATTGTTTTCACTTCTGACTTTATATATTGTATCTGCTATGCCTATTAAAACTCAAACTTATGCTTAATTCTGAGTTAAAATCATGTTTTCCAGACGTACCCAAGTACATTTTTTTCCGTCTTAATTTTTGCCTCAAAACACCATTATATGTGACATTTTCAATTTTATTTTTTTCCAATAAATCTTTAAACCAGTATAATAGGACTTCATGTTCTTTCTCGAAATAGATCAGATTTATGAAAATTGTGGTTTTTATTCAAATTTGAAAGGGTTGGGTTCTCTTAAAGATCTAATTACCCCAAAACGGAAGTCACATCCTCAGGGTTACATGCTGTCAGTTAGATAATAAGCACATGTGGCTGAGTGCAGGATGCATATAATTTGTAAAATACAGATTAAATGATATGTTTTGGTATCATTTTAAAGGTATATATGTAAGCAATAAGAAACAATGCTGTTTTGTGCACTACTTGTTTGTCTAGTGGTTCCCAGCTTCATAACTTTTGGCCCATGTATTCATGCGCAAAATGGCAGCCTCCATGCCCGTCAAAACCGGTGTGTTTTTTCTAAGGTAAATATTTTGAGTTACAACGCATAGAATTTTTCGACGTGCTGTTTTTTTCAAAAGGTTATGTCCTCATCTTTCCAACAATGTATGGTGATATACTGGAAAGTAGCTTGGTCATGGTGAAAAGTGAGATCAAATTTTGAATATTTTATATCTAAGAAAGAAGGAATTTATTTGCGCATGCGTAACCTTTAAGAACTTCAACTAATATTAGTCGTCTGCAAAGATTTTGAAAATGGACTCTTACAAACACACTGTACAGGAAAGAATAACTGCCAGATGCCACCTTGACCCCATTTAGGGCTGTATTTTATGGGATGGTTGCTCTAGGGGGCATTGGGGGGGGGGGGGGGGTAAATATGGGAAAATTAATGCAAAATGTCCCCCGGAGTGGCAATCCGAGACCCATTGTGTTCATCGTGTTGTTTTTCAGTTTCATTTTGACATTAATTTGCATTAGTTTCAACAATTATCTCATTGAGGTCATAATGCCTTGTGTTGTAATCCTGAGTATTTAAGAACCTGTAACTGACAATAATGCCCCGCAAAGCTGTGTCCGCACTGCCGATGCTTTGGCCATGATGACCGTCCGACCTGCCTACTTTGAATAATACCAATTTTCCTAATTTGCAAAGTTAACAGATCCTATTTAGTTCATACGTTATTTTGTAGTTGTAGTTCAATCAGGCTTTCAGCTGAAAAATACGTGAAATGCATGCATAAAACACTTAAGCCGCTCACGCCAACCTAGACCCCACCAAATGGAGATAGCGGCATCAAAATTTAAATCACCATCACAGTTTGGTTTAATTTGAGTATGTTTTTTAAATGCACGGTTGAAAAGAACCAGGACCTCAGCCGGAACCATCAACTCATTGGTATACAAGTCTGGGTGAAGTGACGAGTCATCGAAACTACTTTACTTGTCAACTACACTGGAGCGTTGGGCCGAGGCCGTAAAGCTGACACAGTCGTGCCCGTACCATCGGTATTTTTTAAGGTTAGTACATGATTATTGTCATGTATTCTACTATCTAATGTTTTCTTTTCCAGCCTGGCATTCTTCTTATCAACACCAGTAGGAAAAGCAAGAGTTTAACCCTTGTTGGGACTCTCAAACCCATTTTAGAACTGAACTGTTCGCACATGAGCTCGACAGTCTGAAGCCGGCATAGCGACTTGCCTTATCGCAGTAAATAAAACTTAGTAAACTAGTGTATATGTAAACTTATTGTATCTAAGTTACACTAGTAATCACACTATTGAGTAAACATTCACAGAAAACCTTTTTATTTTCACAGATTACTCAGCAGAGAGTACCTGGAACAGATTGAAGATTGCAAGCGGCTGACCTCACCCACAGGTTCAGGTGTGACAGAAGACTGTTAATTTATATCTGGCATTGACATTTTGGGGGTCAAATTCTCTTTTTGTTGTGTGACAGGAGGTCAAATCTGTTGATTGTTATGTAAACAAACCCTTTTCTGGGGTCAAATGGCATCTGAAATGCTACATTTATATGGATTTTACCCCCAAAAATGCAGAAACTTAAAAAAAAAAATTGTTCAAAACTGACTAAAACCCTATTCTGTAACATTTAGAATGCCAATGAAGATTGTTTTCACTTCTGACTTTATATATTGTATCTGCTATGCCTATTAAAACTCAAACTTATGCTTAATTCTGAGTTAAAATCATGTTTTCCAGACGTACCCAAGTACATTTTTTTCCGTCTTAATTTTTGCCTCCAAAACACCATTATATGTGACATTTTCAATTTTATTTTTTTCCAATAAATCTTTAAACCAGTATAATAGGACTTCATGTTCTTTCTCGAAATAGATCAGATTTATGAAAATTGTGGTTTTTATTCAAATTTGAAAGGGTTGGGTTCTCTTAAAGATCTAATTACCCCAAAACGGGAAGTCACATCCTCAGGGTTACATGCTGTCAGTTAGATAATAAGCACATGTGGCTGAGTGCAGGATGCATATAATTTGTAAAATACAGATTAAATGATATGTTTTGGTATCATTTTAAAGGTATATATGTAAGCAATAAGAAAAAAGGCTGTTTTGTGCACTACTTGTTTGTCTAGTGAGGTCGGGTTCCCAGCTTCATAACTTTTGGCCCATGTATTCATGCGCAAAATGGCAGCCTCCATGCCCGTCGAAACCGGTGTGTTTTTTTCTAAGGTGAATATTTTGAGTTACAACGCATAGAATTTGTTGACATGCTGTTTTTTCAAAAGGTTATGTCCTCATCCTTCCAACAATGTATTGTGATATATTGGAAAGTAGCTTGGTCATGGTAAAAAGTGAGAGATCAAATTTTGAATATTTTATATGTAACAAAGAAGGAATTTATTTGCGCATGCGTAACCTAAAAGACGCCGGAACGTGAACAGGGGTCATCACTCGTGATTACGCAAGGGAAGTAACCTAGTTTTGGGGAAAGGCCTATACCCCATTAAAATTTAAATAAAAAACTTATATATCAGGATTTTCGAGTGCTCGGTAAAAACATAATCAACTTTAGAGTAACGATTTTGTAAACCCAGTATAATTACAAAATAACTCATATTGAATCACATAAATTCATATAAGTAACTGTTAGATTTATATAAGTAAAATGTTTCAGCTGTGTTTTTCTTACTTTGAATGCATTTCTCACCATTTCAGGCATTTGATATGTACATGTGTGATATTTTTTTCTTTTGTACAATTCTGGGCAATTCAAAATGAACGTAACTTTACAGGAAACCATTTAAAAGAGTTGCCATAAAAAATCAAATCAGGTTATATAGCAAAATCAAAACAGTGCTTGCGTACCAAACTTGGACTAGTTTGCGAGGCAATATCGAGGCAGTTTTAGCGCAGACAGAAAATAGTTTGTATAACAAAATCAAAGCATTTATCACAGTAAAATCTATGAATTAACACAAGTCATCATAGTAACGTCCTGTTCAATGCATTGACGTTTTCAGTGGCACTATTTCAAAACTATGTTAAGTAATTTTTCAGAGATTTTCACTTAAGTGTGCAAATATATTATATTGTATTTGTTTACTAAATAAGTACATTTGTATGTTTCATATATGTTCCTTAAAATGCATTTTACATCTGGCGTCATTTTATAGCACTCTTTTTGTATGGAATGATGCAGTAATTGAAGTTTTCAAATTTAAGGATAAGTATGAAATATAACTTAAGACGCTTTGAGAATACCACCACTGATTTAGGATTATTAAATTTCGTGTACCTGTAAACAATACATGTAGAACTTATTATATTGCAAATTCGTTGTTTCACTTTCGTTGATAAGGAAGTTACAAATATTACCGGTAACTCATTTTAAACTGTCAATAACCATATGATAATAATTGATGTTCCATTAAAAACATGACCGCGTCCTGGTTGCAAATCGATTGAAATTCCATTTTCCGGACCCAGGAACGCCCGAAACTGAAACCTCCCAGTCAGGCTACCCGGTCAGACGCCTATATAACTACGTTATTAATTTCGAATTTAAAATATAAATATTTTTTCTCGTTTGTACAGGACTACAGTTTTTGAAAGATTAACTGAATTTTGTACAAGTAAAAAAAATGAGCTGCCTATAAAAAGTGTATACAGAGCAGTTGATGTACAGAGAAATATAAGACGACAAGACTGGTGTGCCGGCCTGTACGGTCAAACACAAATATGCACTTAATGCTAGCGGAGGGACCGTTCGTACTGAAACTGTTATTCGTGGTCGTAGTTTGGGAAACCGGACGCGCGTTAGCGCAAGCGGACGTACTGGCAGATACCGTGTATGAGGTGCATAGTACCGGCTCCTCCCGCGTCTCTTCGAAGTGTCTGATGAAGTGCGGCCGGATATACGCCGGCCGTCCCAAGTACGCCGTTGTCCGCGTCATCGACGTACCCTGCAGTTGCCGAGGTTATAACATCACATGGTTGCTAAGCAACGACTTGTCTTTCGACTCAAGAGCGACGTACCTGACGAAACGGAAAACATCCATCGCGTATTTAACGCCGGTAGGTATACATAACGTTATAGCTTAATAATTTGAAATGATAACCAATTCAATAGAAGGATAGTAAATGATAACCAATGTTGCAAAAAAAGGAGATAAATGATAACCAATGTGGTAAACAAGAGGGCCCTGAGGGCCATAGGGCGCTCACCTGAGACCTTGTAACCCAATTAGAATTTGCATCTCTGAGGTGTGGCTTATTTTTATCACAGGGGCATAATTTGAACAATCTGAGCAAACCTCTGGGCGTTGCGGTTTCAGATAAAGCTTTTTAAAGTCATTCTGCTATTCAAGTCTATATTAACCATGTGACCCCTTGGGGTGTGGCCAGATTTTACCCCAGGGGCATAATTTGAACAATCTTTGGAGAGGACCACTATGCAATGTTACGTTACACATATAGGAAAGCTGTGGGCCTTGCCGTTTCAGAGGAGAGGATTTTTAAAGTCATTTTGATATTTAAGTCTATATAAATCACGTGACCCACAGGGCGTGACCAGTTTTGACCCCAGGGACATAATTTGAACAATATTTGTAGAGGACCACATAGGATGTTACATACCAAATACGAAACCTCTGGGCCTTGCAGTTTCAGAGAAGAAGATTTTTAAAGACATTTTGCTATTTACGTTTATATAAAAAATGTGACCCCCAGGGCATGGCCAGTTTTGACCTCAGGGGCATAATTGGAACAATCTTTGTAGAGGGCCACTATACGATGTTAAATACCAAATATAAGAAACCTCTGGGCCTTGCGGTTTCTTAGGAGAAGATTTTTAAAGTCATTTTGCTATTTAAGTGTATATAAATCATGTGACCCCAGGGCGTGGTTAGTTTTGACCCTAGGGGCATAAATTGAATAATATTTGTAAAGGACCACTATAGGATGTTACATACCAAATATGAAACCTCTGGGCCTTGCGGTTTCAGAGAAGAAGATTTTTAAAGACATTTTGCTATTTAAGTCTATATAAACCATGTGACCCCCGGAGTGTGGCCAGTTTTGACCCCAGGGGCATAATTTGAACAATATTTGTAGAGGACCACTATAGGATGTTATATACCAAATATGAAACCACTGGGCCTTGTGGTTTCAGAGGAGAAGATTTTTAAGGTCATATTGCTATATATTGTATATAAACAATGTGACCCCCGGGCGTGGCCAGTTTTGACCCCAGGGGCATAATTTGAACAAACTTTGTAAAGGACCACTAAAGAATGTTACAAACCAAATATGAAACCACTGGGCCTTGAGGTTTCAGAGGAGAAGATTTTAAAAGTCATTTTGCTATATATTCTATATAAACCATGTGACCCCCGGGGCGTGGCCAGTTTTGATCCCAGGGGCATAATTTGAACAATCTTTGTAGAGGACCACTATAGGATGTTACATACCAAATATGAAACCTCTGGGCCTTGTGGTTTCAGAGGAGAAGATTTTTAAAGTCATTTAGCTATATATTCTATACAAACCATGTGACCCCCGGGGCGTGGCCAGTTTTGACCCCAGGGGCATAATTGGAACAATCTTTGTAGGGGACCACTATAGGATGTTACATACCAAATATGAAACCTCTGGGCCTTGCGGTTTCAGAGAAGATTTTTTAAGTTTACACTTTTAAAATCTATTTTTAGCTCTGGTGACCTGCATATGCAGCGGACCGTAACGATTTGAACAACTTTGAAAGAGGGTCACCCAATGATCATTCCTGTGAAGTTTGGTAAAAATCTGCCAAGTGGTTAAGGAGGAGATGTCGTTTGAATGAAAAGTTGACGACGGACGGACGCACGCACGCACGGACGACGGACAACGGGCGATCACAAAAGCTCACCATGAGCACTTTGTGCTCAGGTGAGCTAAAAAGGAGATAAATGATAACCAATGTTGCAAAAAGGAGATAAATGATAACCAATATTGCAAAAAAGGAGAAAAATGATAACAAATGTTGCAAAAAAAAAAGAGATAAATGATAACCAATGTTGCAATAAAGTGATAGAAATAATAACCAATGCTGCAACTGAAGGATATAAAAGAAAGTTTGACCTTTTTTTTGAAATTCAGTACAGGTAAACAAACACGAAAAAACATTAATATTTAGAACATAAAAGCAACTAAACGGTAATGTCGTTCAACAAGTTCTATTTGACCATTATTTAAGATGTTTGAATCTGAGACGTTGTTCAACAAATTGTCATGTGCGTTTCCGATCGATAACATTAAAATTTAGGAAATGAAAACATTTTAACAATAAATATATTTAATCCCGGAATTGCAATAGTGGACACCGCTTTTCAGTTTGTTAACTTTATGAGAGTTATGATCATGCATGTGAATCAGTTTTTGTTGATTTCAATGTAAGATCGTATTATATCTCATAAGTTGTCATAGCAAATAACCTTTTTTATACGACCACAATTTCACCAATACAATTCTATATTTCACTGAAACACATAAAATAAACATAATTAATCTTAGTTTGTGACTGGAAGGATTTTAAAAGCATTTTTAAAATTATTATTATTTCATGAAATACTCTCAGAAATACTGATTTATTAGTTCAGACAATTACATTAAAAAAAATTAAACAAGAAACTTGGAAATTCCACGAAAACCAAATTGTTCGAACGAAATTCGTAAGTCAGCACAATAATAAAAAAAAGTTCTGGATGCAAAGTGAAGGTCATAAAGCTATGGCTAGAAAATAAATAATGCAATTAGTAACTTAAGTACAACTTATGTTGAGAAATTCTTTTTGAAAGAAATACAATTTCCATATGACCTTGACCCCACCCTCCCCATATGCTTTCCCAAACAATGTCTGGATATATGGTATCTACGTATGATGCTTCATCGCAACATCTCAATTCTTTCTCAAGTTATTGAGAAGAAACCGTTTTTCTAATTTTAGTAACGGTGACCTTAACCTTGACTTCACCAACCCCATATGCATTTCCAACCTAGGTCTATATATAAAGTATCGACATATGAAGTTTCATTACAATATCTCAATTTGTTCTGAATTAATTCAGCGGAAACAGTTTTTCTATGTTTAGTAACGGTGTCATTGACCTTGACCCCCACCCGCTCCATATGCAATCCTAACCGAGGTCTTGATATATGGTATCTACATATGAAGTTTCATTAAAACATCTCAATTTGTTCTCAGGTTATTGAGCGGTAAACGTTTTCTATTTAAAGTAACAGTGACCTTGATCTTGACTCTACCCACCCCATATGCGATCCCAAGCGAGGTGTGGATATAAGTTGAAGTTTCATAAAAATCTCTAAATTAGTTTTTACGTTATTAAGCGGAAACCTTGTTTTCTATTTTTAGTGAAACTGACCTTGACCCCAACCATCCCAAATGCAATCCTAAGCGAGGACTTAATATAACGTATCTACATATGACGTTTCATTATTATATCTCAATTCATGCTAAAGTTATTGAGCGTAAACCGTTTTTCTATGTTTAGTAACGGTGATCGTACTTGACCCCACCCACACTATATGCTATCCCAAGGTCTCGATATAAGGTATCTACTTGTGAAGTTTCATTTTTTAATATCAAAATTCGTTTTCAAGTAATTTAGCGTAAACCATTTTTTCTATATTTAGCTACGGCGACCTTGACCTTGACCCCAACCACACCATATGCAATCACCGAGGTATAGATGTAAGGTATATATATGAAGTTTCATTACAATAGCTCAATCCGTTCTCGAGTTAGAGAGCGGAAACAGTTGACACCGAAACCCCGCCCACCCAACGACATACCATAATCTAATAACCGACATTTTTCTTCAAAACTTTGGTAAACAAAAAATATAAATGAAAAAAAAAACACGAGAAAGCAAGTATTTACGGTATCGACGAATTTCTCTACGTGTCCACCATTTAACGTAACACAATGTGATCTGACTATGGTCACATGGAAGTTGGTGGAAGCAGGAATTTAATATGAGCTATGCTCGGAACCAGTCAAATCACTGTATGGAGGCTGCCGGACGGGAATCGAACGAGTGTTCTGACCACTGCGCTTACCGGTAAAGCCGCCATGAACTAATAATAATTAAATACATTTGATTCACGTCTCTTGCGAATGACGAGTTAGAAGCGTAGTTTGTAGCTCGAACCTGCCGATGAGTGTTAGGTAGCGTTTTTTACGTTTTTAGTTCGAAATTGATCCGAAGGTCCACGAATACATTGTACGATCACCAATGCTGATGGTAGGCGTCACCATAGATGTCAGTTTCACAGTCACAACTGTCGACGCTTCAGCAGGGTATGAATAACATAATTATGTCCTCGTATATAGCATGTGCAAAATTTACAACACAATACATACAACAGGAGATTTTTAATAACGCAAAGCTTTCCGCCTTTGTTGCTTAAATCAATTTCATAATCTAAACCCTAATTAAATCTCATTATAATTATCCTTTTCAGTTTCTTCACTTACATATATATTTCTCCCGGGTACCTCCCTGTGGGTATTAATGTTCTGGACAACAAAGCCGTGTTTTGGACCCAAACCAATCGCACTACAACCAAGTCGATGGTCGTGGAGAATGCACCCATACGACTAACACCAGGTGTTCGTCACTATATCACCATGGTGATTGCAAATGGTAGCTCCATGAAGGTAACGCGATTGTGGTTGTGTTCCGCTGAAAGGGCTGAACGCACAACCGCAACATTATACTTATTCAAGGGCGGTAATCTGAAACGATGCGTGCGCATTGCAAAGTTGTCTTACGGCGTACTGCGATGTATCGAATAATTTTATTACACCTCACGTGATTATTTCTCTATATAATTTAGATAATTTACTGCAGCGGGCAACAATCTGATATGTTGCCCGGCAATGTCGCCCGCTACCGCTATGTCCCCGGTACGCAAATCATACGGGATTGTTCGGTATAATACAATAAATACAGTGAAACCTGTCCAAACCGAACCCTGTGAAAACCGAATCCCTGTCAAAACCGAACGGCTGTGTCGGTCCTGATTTTTTTCCTTCTTATTTTAAATATCAAAAAACCTTAATACAACGAACCCTGTCTAAACCGAATACCGAACGATTTTTTCACAAATATTATCTCATTCAACTTTTAAAAAAGCCCTGAATAAATCGAACGGTGTATCCTGTTAGGTGTCACTTCGCGACAGCGCGGAAGCGTCAAACCGATAATTGGTGACACAAGTACACACAAAGGGCATACTCGCCGTGGTGGTAACTGGGCAGTGTTGCTATTAGCGATCAGCAAGTTGGTGCATACGACAATAGTCAACTTGTGAAAAACAGATTATTCGGTCGTGTTTTATGTTGAAATTTATGTACACTGTAAATTTTTTAATGTTTCACAATAATGTAGTTAATTTATATATATATAGTAAATTCTGGCACTGATCTCTTTAACCTAAGGCGTGCGATATAATCGAGCTAAAATAAATATGTTTAAACTAATCAAAGCAGTCAACAATTGGTGACTTTTTCAAACAGATGTAAATAAGTTGTACGTTTAATACATACACGAACTTGTTTTATTGATAATTTGAGTGTCGTTTTATGTACAAATACACATTTTTACTTGCAAATCACTTGCCAAAGCCTCGGTCGACAGTGTTTTATCGGGTTGACAAATCGCACTGTCACCTCAAGGAAGTAAATATTTATATATTAGAATACCTCACTTGATTATTTCTCTATATAATGCATATAAACTGGAGCGGGCAACAATTTGATATGTCGCCCGGCAATGTCGCCCGCTACCGCTGTGTCGCTTGGTACGCAAATGATACGGGATTGTTCGGTATAATAAAATAAATATTGACTTCCTTGAGGGTGACAGTGCGTCTCGTCAACCCTCGACAAACACTGTCGACCTCGGCTAAAGCCTCGGTCGACAGTGTTGCCTCGGGTTGGCAAGACGCACTTTCACTATCAAGGAAGTCAATATTTATATATTTATAATGCTCAGTGTTTTTGGTCGGAATGAAAACTGTTTCTATTATTGCGAGTGTATTATATGCATATATTTAGACATAGAATAAACAAACAAATGTTAAATATATATCGTAGTCTGTTATAAAGTAACAAGGAGTTAAACTATTTTGTTCTTTTATATACCAACATATAAATTGTAATGCTCAATTAGGAATCAGAGGTTTCAACGCCTTTTTCGATTTCGACGGAGCTGAGATCTGTGATTATGTAGGATACCACTCTGGCGACGTGCGCGAGACGATTGACGTGGTTTTAAACTGCATTAGCTCACGTGACTTTTACCAAGTTCACCGTGTGCATTTCAAGAAACACTAACCGGAAATGCCAGTTACAGTCACATATGACGAACATTGATAACCTTACATATGTAAAAACAAGAGGGCCAAATGTCCTGGATCCAGCACACGAGTGTTGGCATTGACTTAGTCTGAGGTTGAGAACTTTCGTAGTCAAAGGGCTAGAATAGCTTTTAAATTTTTGAGTTCTCATTTTCATGACACATAATGTGGATATGAAAAGACTAGATACAAAAGAAAGAACTAAATCAGACTTTTAACATTAATATTAATAAGATGTCCGACCCTAACCTAAATGCTTGCAAGTCCCCTATATCCGCCAAGATTTTTCTCACAGGTACTTGTTTATTTATAGATCTTTGTTCGTAGCCTACTGAGACAAAATAGATCGTACGATGCAAGCTGTCGATTGTCCATAGTACAGTTTAAAATAAATAAATTGCAGTAATTTTTTGTCAAAATATTCAGAATGAGAATTAGTAACAAGAAAAAACGCTTTCGCAACGAGTAAAAAATAACCGATGTAGCGCATACAATTTGGTGGTCCTATTCCAGGACACCCCGGTAAATATTTCGGTTACATAAAGTAAATAGCAAAGGTAGGGGTGTCATTTGTTTAAAGTTATTATTTTATAAATTGACCATTTTAAAAACTGTAATTGTAATAAATCACATGATATAGCATTATAATACACGTATACATACATTATCTTAAATAATTAATATGTAAGAAAACGGGTGTGAAATGTTGCTGTTTTGAAGAAGGACCCGTTCTGGTTTCGATTTACTAACTAATAGCCTGCACAGAAAAGAAGTAGTTTTCCGCGATACCTGTTTGGAATTTACCCTCTCAAAAGACCGCTGACTTCCGCCAACAGTCTAATAAATGCATACAGATCGGAACGAAACAGTAATGTGTTCAATTTAGCAAAAGAAGCGTTTAGATGCAATTGCGATAAGCGTCAAGGGGACGTAACTTGTACAATTCTTTTCAACCTCAATATCAATGAGTTACCCCGCTTTTTAAGAAACGAAGGACATAGAGGTATATATGTGACTGAACACATACCCGATTTAATATGTATAATTTTCGTGGACGACAATGGTTATTTTATGCTTAAACGAGAAGATGATATAGCAATAATAAACTGGGCTACTTCTGTTTTCGTTTTGCTTGGCTTCTAACTCAAGAACTTGGAGACGTTAAGGTATTTTTGAATGCGTTCAATTAGCGGTTAATTGATTGTAAAAATCAAGATTGGCATATTTCACTAAATTAATAAACACCATGTGATACATATAAATGCTTTAAATCTCAAATTACTCCAGAAAAATATGTGTCTTTAAATCTACCATTTTCTGTAAAAAATCGTTTGCTTAATTTAGATGCGCAAATCACAAATTAGCAATCGAAACCGGTAGGCATATAAATGCTTATAGAAACGATCGAATTTGTCAATTTTGTCTTGAACATTACCACATATATGTAATGAATGTCATGCTCAGTGCCATAATATGCCTAACAAAGAAATCATTTGTTAAATTGGTTTCATGGTTTTAATAATACTGAACATTTTTTATAATCTCAACCAATGAAGAAAAAGTACTCCCTTAGCATTGAAGGGATTTAAAATAAAACCACATACATGTGTACGAGTATATTGATAGAGGACATTGACAGGATGTGCAGAGTACAAGGACCTTAACTCTTTCTTCAATATTTACGGAGTTATTGCTGATGACTTATTTTTATTGTGCTGACAATAACTAAATATTGTAATTTCCTTGTGCGGAGCATAACTTGAAAATTGTGAAGGGATTAAATTGATACTTCATATATTGATAGAGGGTTTTGAGAGGATGTGAAGAGAACAAGGGCCATTACTCATTCTTCAATTTTTACGGAATTATTGCCCTTTAGTTAATTTTCTTGTGCGTAGCTCTATTAGTAATTCAGGTGATTTAAAATTAAACCACATATTGATAGAGGATGTTAAGAGGAAGTGCAGATTATAACTACATAACTCTTTTTTTCTTCATTATTTTTGGAGATATTGTGCGGTGATGAACTCACGAAGTATTGAAGGGTTTCAAATGATACTTCATATAATAATAGAGGCCTTTCAGAGGGAGTGCAGAGTACATGAGCTGGCTCTGTACTAGGTGTAAGACAGAGCTATAGAAGGTAACACTATCAGGTGGTCACCTTGAGTTGGGTGTGTACTAGGTATATGACAGAGCTATAGAAGGTAACATTATCAGGTGGTCACCTTGAGTTGGGTGTGTACTAAGTATATGACAGAGCTATAGAAGGTAACATTATCAGGTGGTCACCTTGAGTTGGGTGTGTACTAAGTATATGACAGAGCTATAGAAGGTAACATTATCAGGTGGTCACCTTGAGTTGGCTGTGTACTAGGTATATGACAGAGCTATAGAAAGTAACATTATAATGTGCCTATCTTGCGCTGGCTGTTTACTAGTAATAAGACAGAACTATAGAAGGTAACATTATCATGTGCCTAACTTGAGTTGGCTGTGACCTAGGAATAAGTCAAAACTTATCTGACCAAATCTGACACCAAAACTGTATGTGAACATGTCACAAACGAGAATAATTTCATTAATCGTCTATTCTTAAAAAAAGAAACAATGTTTACACATATGAACAGCCATCTAGTGGTACAAAGTTTATGTTTACTTTTACTTATATAAATACCCGACCCGACCCGCAAATACCCGACCCGAAGAAAGATACCCGACCCGACCCGACAAAAATGTGCGACCCGTTGCGTCCCTAGTAGGTTTTAATCCATTAAACGTTTTCGTACGCTTCAGGAAATATTGATAACACGTTTAGGTGTGAAAATACATCTAAAGTTACCATCGCTCCTGTGGTCTAGTGGATACTGCGTTAGACTGTCGATATATATGACCTCAGTTCAAACCTGGGCATCGTGGATATTTTTTTTCTTGACATTTTTATTGAATATGTTATGGTTGTTCGATTTTATTTAAGAAATAATTTTCAATTTATCGTTGTTTATCAACCAATAAACAACGATTTGGAGTTCTGATGCGTAGAAATAGCCACGCATCAGAACTACAAAGAGTTGTTTTTTGGTCGATAAACAACGATAAAGCGAAAATTATTTCGATTCTAACATGATTTGACAAATATTTTGAGACTGTTGGCGGAAGCCAACGGTCATTTGAGAGGGTAATTTCCAAAACAGGTATCGCGGAAAACTACTTCTTTTCTTTGCAGGCTATTAGTCAGTAAATAGAAACCAGAACGGGTCCTTCTTCAATACAGCAAAATTTCACACCCGTTTTCTTACATTTTAATTATTTAAGATAATGTATGCAATATGTATTATAATGTGTATATCATGTGATTTATTACAGTTACAATTACAGTTTGTAAAAAGGTCAATTTATTATAAAAAAAAATAAAAATACAAACGAATGACACCCCTACTTTTGCTATTTACTTGTATGTAACCGAAAGATTTTCCGGAGTGTCCTGGAATAAGGCCACCAAATTAATACGCTACATCGATTATTTTTTACTCGTTGCGAAAGTGTTTTTTCTTGTTACCAATGCACATTCTGAATATTTTGACAACAAATTACTGCAATTTATTAATTATAAACTGTACCACGGGCACTCGAGAGCATGCATCGTATTATCTATTTTGACTCAGTAAGCTACGAACAAAGATCTATAAATAAACATGTTTATTTATAGATATTTGGCTTAAAAGCACTAACAATCGGTGCGCCCAACTACTACGCTTCATCGGTTATTCTGGCCCTAGCAGATTGACTGGCATGTATATAATTCCGTTTGCATAAGACAATCAGCTCGAACAAAATATGGTTTCGTTACTTACAAATTACTTTTCATTATGATGTCTTATACTATTGAATTAGAAGCCAAATCATTAAGTTTGAAGGAGGGAAATTAAACTTAATTCAAACAAATGTTTCTTTTAGCAAAAATGCACTCATAATTCACATGCTTTTAGTTTCTTTTGTCGCCAACAGTCTTTCTACGCTGTCAGCGTTTGGATTGCAATTGCAATGAGAACTATAATTTACTATGCACCGCCCAGAATCGGGACTTCTGTTTGAGTTGTTTATTGGGTAGCGTAAAAACGATAATTGTGTTCTTTGTCTATAGAAAAATCAGCGAGTATCCTGTTAGAATGTATATTACATAATTATGGTGTGTAGGTTATGCATGCGCAAATAAATTCCTTCTTTGTTACATATAAAATATTCAAAGTGTGATCTCAATTTTCACCATGACCAAGCTACTTTCCAATATATCACCATACATTGTTGGAAAGATAAGACCATAGCCGTTTGAAAAAAACTGCATATCAAAAATTTCTATACGTGTAACTCAAAATATTTACCTGAGAATAAACGCACCGGTTTTGACAGGCATGGGGTCTGCCATTTCGTGCACGAATACATGGGCCAAACGTTATGAAGCTGGGAACCAAAGTAGTGCCGAAAACTGTCTTTTTTTATTATTTCTTACATATATACCTTTAAATTGATACCAAAACATATCATTTAAACTGTATTTTACACATTATAGGCATCCTGCACTCAACCATATGTGCTTATTATCTAACTGACCCTGAGGATGTGACTTCCGTTTTGGGGTAATTAGACCTATAGGCAATTAATACCATGTCTTAAAGTGTTTGTGTCAACGAAGATTTGGTTTCCTATTGCACTCTAAATGACATTAGATGATAGAAATTCGCTATATTAAGACATATACATTAAATAAAGAATGAATAATATAGTACATAATGAGATATTTGATAACAACAAATCAGCAAAAATGATTGAAAAAACTAAAACACCAAACAGGTATCGAACTCACGACTTGGGAGCCATGTGCAGAAATGACAGTAGGCAGCGCTGTAATCAACTGCGCTAGTCTGCTTTGTATGAAAACGTGTGTAAACTATGGTTATATAAAATACTCACAATTCTGACGTCAAGATGTAAACATGAAAAAGTATGTTTGGTAGTTTATGAGGTCCGGTGAGTGTATTTCGTAGTTTATGACGTCATGTGAGTGTATGTCGTAATTATGTGACTGTATTTCTTATAATATGAAGTCTGGGAGTGTATTTTGTTGTATATGAGGTCCTATGCATGTATTTCGTAGTGTATTAAGTTCTGTGGGTGTATTTCGTGTTTATGAGGTATGTGAGTGTATTTCGTAGTTTATGAGGTCTGAGAGTGTATTTCATAGTTTATGCGGTTCTGTGAATGTATTTCGTAGTGTATGAGGTCCTGTGAGTGCATTTCGTAGTGTATGAGGTTCTGTGAGTGTATTTCGTAGTTTAAGAAGTCCTGTAAGTGTTTTTCGTATAATATGAGGTAGTGTGAGTGCATTTCGTAGTTTATGAAGTACTGTGAGTGTATTTCGTATAATATGAGGTACTGTGAGTGTATTTCGTATATTATTAGGTACTGTGAGTGTATATCGTATATTATTAGATACTGTGAGTGTATATCGTATGTTTTGAGGTTCTGTTAGTGTATTTCGTGGTTTATGCAGTCCTGTCAGTGTATTTCTTGGTTAATGAGGTCCGTGTATGAGGTCGTGTGTGTGTATTTCTTAGTATTTTTATTGTCAATAACATTTTCTTTTAGAACGTGTTACGCGTTTTATTGTATGAAACATAAATATTTATACCGTATCCCAGATTTTGTAACACCTGTCTATTATATTAAAGTAAGACTCTTCAAAGACGTTATTTAATTAGTGTGTTGCGATCTATCAACAAATATAATGACATAAATTAAAACAACTCGATAAAGTTATTTATCATATACTTTGATTCAAAATGGACGATATGTTAGTGAGAACCATTGTTGTAAAACGCATACTTGGCTACTTTTTAATCACAAACTAGTTTCTTGGCTGTACAGCCGGAAACTCCAAAACATGTATATACGTTGACTGGACAGTTGTTTTACGTTACACGACACTAATAAACGATGCAAAAGGCGACGCTCGTAGTTGTTGATTTATTCGATATTTGAGTGTTTCCTTCGTCATGTTTTTGTTTATCTGTCTGATTTCAAGTCATTATTTATGTGACTTTTATCTGCTTATTTTGAAAATAATTGAAATAAATGATCGTACATACACACTCTAACTCTTGTTTCTGGATATTACAGTGGGACATGCCCATCCATCTGTGACTTTAGTTCGCAGACAATATACGGTCAGAGAACATACAGCGCTGTAAGAACGGGTAGTTTGTTTCTTTTTGAAATACATGTATATGTTGTGAAGCTTTATTTTGATTAAAGAACTATTCGAAAACGCAGATTATACGCTTATACAACTTACGAATATGATTGTGTTTTATCACTCTAAAACTGTTAAAAAGCAATTCAATAAAAAAACGACAGAAAAGCATCGTTTTAGTAGACATCGATGTGCCACATTACAATATAGGACCAAATAGACAAACGGTTTTATTTAAACAGGGGCTGTACGATATGTAAAACCATCCATTGATTCGAATGATGTCAGAATATTTTTACTTTTGCATTAGAAAATATTGTGAACGTATTCCGATGTAAATATATGTGTCCGTAGCAGGGTTAACAAAGTGTAGAGGCACAATAGGCGGAATCTACAAAATGACGCTGTAAGCGATAATTTGGGCCAGGAGTGTTTATACTCGTATGTGGCTACAAACAACTAACTTCAGCTAAATAATTGTAAAATAAGCGTGTGTTTCATGAAATTTATTTTATACTGACGTAATCGACTCGTTAAACAATGAAGTATCAACACAGCCAAGAAAGATCCCCTCACCCCCACCCACCACCCCTCTTGTTTTTATTGCATTTTTGGGTTATTTAAATGTACAATCTCTGGAAAAAATGTATAGGCACGTGTCTATAGTGCCTAAAGGAAGCTACGCCCCTGCGTAGGAAACGGATTCCCCCACATTCCGCTGGTTGTCACAAAACCATGCTGATGTCGGAAAAAATGCATCAAAATACCCAGGTGCACAAGTTCACGTGCTGATGAATATGTTTATAAAGTTTCATCAGTCTAGCAGTTATACTTTTTGAGTTACACACGACACAAATCCAAAAATGTCATTTTTTGCTAACAAAAGGGTCATAACTCCACTGATGTCTGAAAAAACTGCACCAAAATACCCAGTTGCACAAGTTCACATGCTGATTAATATGTATATAAAGTTTCATCACTCTAGCAGCATTGCTGTTTGAGATACGAGTGACACAAGTCCAAAAATGTCATCTTTTGCTAAAAACGGGCCATAACTCCGCTGATGTCTGAAAATACTGCACCAAAATACACAGGTGCACAAGTTCACATGCTGATTATTTTGTTTATAAAGTTCCATCACTCTAGCAATAATACTTTTTGAGTTACACGCGACACAAGTCCATAAATGTCATTTTTTGCTAAAAAAGGGTCATAACTCCGCTGATGTCGGAAGAAACTGCACCAAAATACCCAGGTGCACAAGTTTACATGCTGTTGAATATGTTTTTTATAAACATGTAATCACTGTAGCAGCAATACTTTTTCAGTTACGCGCGACACAAGTCCAAAAATGTCATATTTTGCTAAAAAGGGGCCATAACTCCGCTGATGTCAGAAACAAAAACTGCACCAAATTACCCAGGTGCACAAGCCCCGATGCCACTGCACTGTATTCAAATGGTAACTAAACGTGTTAGAAGCTATATTTTTCCATGGTGAAAACACACTGGCTGGGTGTCCGACTGGGCAGAGTTGTGAAATCTTCGTTGAAAAAGTACGACAAGTCTTGGTGACAGTATGATTCGTAGTATCGCGTTAGCATTTCAATATAAACATAATAACTGCACCGGACAATTTGTTCGTAGTAACACATCTTTCGTATTTTCGCACAATCGTAGTATCGCATCTTTTTATTATATAGTTAAACATATATATGTTTAACTATAGAATAATTATAATGAAAACGGACGGGACCGTCCGTTTTCGTATTATCACGTCATTTCGTTATATCGCTATTGTCACTTTTAGTTAAAGAAGGGCCATAACTCCGCTGATGTCGGAAAAAACTGAACCAAAATACCCAGGTGCACAATTTTACATGCTGATAAATGTGTTTATGAAATTTCATCACTCTAGCTGTTATACTTTTTGAGGTACGCGCGACACAAAAATCCGACGGACGGATGGGACGGACGGACAAGGGCAAATCTATACCCATCCCCTGAAAGTGTGGGCATAAAACAACAAACAGTTGTAATAATTATATTGTCAAGATATTGGTGGCGTAGATGTCTTCATAAACTTACTTTCCGAAAACATAAATTTGACTGTTGTACTGAAAACTGGCACAGAGGCAAAAACAATTCATCTCGTTGTCATCATTACAAATACTATAAAACACTGTCAAATATAGAACGATATTTAAATTGAGAAGGAAACATAAAATTGCTTTTTTTTAAAATTTAGATGTTCCAATAATAAATTTAATGTTGAGCTAGGGAGACATTCGCGTTGAATGACAGATTATGCACTTTTTGTTGTACTGTAAATAATATTATTTTACGGATTAGTTATTGTTATTGACAGTGAATAACATTTTTGCATTGTTTAAAACAGAGTAATCATGTACCATGGTGGAAATTATGTTTATGATATTTAAGCTTTAATGGGATCAACAAGCCAGGAAATTATCCATAGAGTAACAATGTTCGTGTACCGTCTATTTAACAACATAAATTCTTAAATATGTATACGTATACATTTATTAGATGTAGAAGCTACTACATAATTCAATATAGCATTTGTATTTTGTGTATTGTTGGGCCCGTGGCCTTAAAAAAAAAAAAAATTTACTTCAATAAAATGATTTTGAGTTTTGGTTGACCATGGTCAAATATATAACCATGGTTGTAAACTGTGGTGGCAATTACCGCATATGGTCGACCATGATATTCCATGGTTGACCATGGTCTCAGAACCATGAACTACCATGGTACCATGTCACCTGGGCAGTTATATTAATATGAAACTATCAATCAGTATAAGTGAACCACTATTCCTCTTATTGACATCTGACAAAACATTGAAACCTACCCTTTCAGTGTTCAGATAGTGGGTGGATCATTTTCATGCACGGAACTTTGTGCAACACTCGAAGAGTTTCATGGAGAACATGTGTGTATTATCAAATCTGAGTCATGTACAGTAGATCTAATTCTGAATTTGGTAGAAGGTAATCGAAGGAACATATTATAAAGCTGTCCTGTCCAAAGGTGGTCATGTTTTTAAACAAATCGAACTAGTAATTAATTTTTAAGGAATTTGTGAGAGGGTCATTCAAGGTACATTTACGTGAAAATACATGTGTGCATTTCTAAATCCATAAGATCTTCAAAGCTTTCTATATTGCCAAATAAGAAAAACTGCACCCCCACCGTGGTGGCCTGCATTTTAACAAATCAAAATGATTAGAAGAAATTTGGTAGAAGGTCACCCAAGGAACATTCCCATGAAATTATTTTGAAATCCGGTCAGCGGTTTCAGGGAAGAAGTTTTCTTTATAGCTATATTATGAAAAGTGCCCCAACCCCTCTGACGGCCATGTTTGTTAACGAATCAAAATTATTTGAACAACTTTGGTAGAGGGACACCCAAGGAACATTTCTGTTAAATTATTCTGAAATTCGGTCAACGGTTTCTTACAAAATTTTGAAGTTTTCTATATTGCTATATAAGGAAAACTGCCCCACCCCCAAGCGGCCATGTAGTTTAAACGAATCAAAATGATTTGAATAACTTTGGTAGAAGGTCATCCAAGGAACATTTCTGTGAAATTATTTTGAAATGCAGTCAGCGGCTTCTGACAAGAAGATTTTAAAGTTTTCTATATAGCTATATAAAAAAAAACTGCCCCACCCCCTGACGGCCATGTTTTTTAACGAACCAAAATGATTTGAACAACTTTGATAGAGGATCACCCAAGGAACATTCTGTGGAGACTCTTTTGAAATCCTGTCAGCCGTTTCTGACAAGAAGATTTTTAAAGGTTTTTTGGCTTTTGCCTTTCGGTTGCCGTGGCAATCAGTGTTTTTTTTTTTTTTATATATTGCTTTCAATTGAAGAAATCTGATAAAGGACCACCCCACAAACATTCCTGCCAAATTTGATCAAAACCCACCCAGCAGTTTTAGAGAAGAAGTCGTTTGAAGCAATTGTTGACGACGAAGGACGGTGAATAACCACAATAGCTCACCCTTGAACATTTTATGATCAGATGAGCTAAAATGTTGACGTCAGAAGTGCTTGCTGAAGTCTGAATGGACGGATGCTCGATAGACTGTGGCCATATGGTCCATACAGTATTCATGCAGATTATGAACCAAACTGAAGTTGCATTTTCTGTGTGATTACTTTTGGTAGAACAAACTTTGAAACAAACTGTATCTATGCGATGTGGAAGAATAGACCAGAGCTCACACAACAGCAAAGTCACGGTGTGTATGGTCACCGTATACTGATGTAAAAAACTACGTTACGTTTATAATCAATGGCTGGGCACCGCATACTTATCGACAAATAAACATAGTGCAGTGCAAGAAAATGTTAATTTGTCTGGGTTTGCACCATAATCACTGTCTGGGATCTCGGTAACACGAGAAACGGACACGGGACGATCTTCGGTCACGGTTGTCGGACGATTTAGGGGTAGGTTGTGTGTTTGTAATTAGAGTTAGAACAAGCCAGGGATACACCTGAATCGGACTGTGAAAAAATCATTTGTTAACTGAACAATTTTAGTATATGTTACCGTTAGGAGATACGAGAAGTTTTGTTATAACAACTATTTTAATTTAATTTTCCTTAGTTTTTTTTTATTTTAGAATAAATAATAGATATACCTTGATAATGGACCGATTGCTTTTTAGACTGTTGGCGGAAGCCAACGGTCTTTTGAGAGGGTAATTTCCAAAACAGGCATAGCGGAAAACTACTTCTTTTCTTTGCAGGCTATTAGTCAGTAAATCGAAAACCAAAAAGGGTCCTTCTTAAAAAAAAAAAAAAAATTCACACCCGTTTTCTTACATTTTAATTATTTAGGATAATGTATGTAATATGTATTATATTGTGTATATCAATTGATTTATTACAATAACTGTTTGTAAAAAGGTCAATTTATTTAAAAAAAAATAACTTTAAACTAATGACACCCCTACTTTTGCTATTTACTAGTATGTGACCGAAATATTTACCGGATGTCCTGGAATAAGACCACCAAGTTAATGCGCTACATCGGTTATTTTTGACTCGTTGCGGACGAGTTTTTTCTTATTACTAATTCTCATTCTGAGTATTTGGAAAGAAATTACTACAATTTATTAATTTTAAACAGAACTATGGAAAATCGAGATTGAACCCTATGGCCTACTTTTGACTAAGTAGGCTACGAACAAATATCTATAAATAAACATGTTTATTTATAGATCTTTGGCTACGACGCACTAACAATCATTGCGTCTAACAAAATTGCACTCATAATTATCATGCTTTTAGTTTCTTTTGTCGCCAACAGTCTTAAAACGCTGTCAGCGTTTTGATTCTGTTCACGGTCCTGTTCACAGATTGACCAAATGACTTTTTTTCAACTTTTCGTCACCGATTCCAAAAATAAAAGAACAGTGTATACAAGGGAGCAAAATAACACTACGGACGCGGATCACTTAGATAAAGTAAATATTGCCAATTTAAATATAGCAATAGGAGAGGCCGAGTGGTTAAGGCGATTGCCTTTTAATCCAGAGGTCTAGGGTTCGAACCCCGGTGAAACCAAATTTTTTTCTTTTCTTATTTTAGAAACTTTTTTCTTGTTATTATACTTGAGCTCTTAAGTTCCGATGCTTAAATCTGTCAAGTTAAGACATTTAATGGCATACTTCAAAAAATGCAAACATCTGTGAACAAGTCCCTTTTAAGAAAATTATACTAATAATTAGGTTATTAATTTTAAACGACACTTTTGTTTTATATAACATAATTGAAACTTATTTCCGTGCCTGTGCATTCCGGTACGCAAAATATGACTACATCACCAATTTTTTAAACAAAAAATAACACCTGCTGAAAAGTAGCAACGGACATAAGGACGGCGTCTTTTATTGAGTAACGGTTGCAGGTCGACCCTGTTACAGTAGCGGGACGATTTTTCAACATGAATGAGATTAGTTTTGATGGAAATGATGTGGACTTATATGAAACAGATGTCTCCATGAATGTTGCTCATATCAGTATGACTTTCACCGGATAGTAGAACATTCCCTTAGAGTCAAATATCAATGCAAATACTGGTAAAAAATCGTTCAACCATAAAGTCATTTACCATGGTCAAAACTACTTAATCGTAATTTTTTATTTATACAAAGGATGATAACGCCCTGAAACATCATCAGACCGAACGACCAGACAATATATACATGTCCTCTTGGAAGCGATGCTGCATATAAAGTTTCATTGAATTAGAGTTATTACTTCAGGCGGATATGTGGTTTAGTGGTAACGCATTGGCTTCACAACCCATGGATCGCAGGTTCGAGCCCCCGCCACACCCTTTCTTACTAACCGTTCAACCGATGTGTAGAGTACTAGGTGCTTCACATCGGGCACTATTATACACAGAGTCACCTCTGGAATGAGGCGTCTCCTGTATCTTGCACTATCCCCCGTAACCCAACAAGTCTTTGGGGGGCGATATGGGAGAGAATACCGGTGCAATCGATATAAATGTACTACACACGCAGTTATTACTTCATGAGATCTCGGAAACGCCGATTTCCTATTAAGCTGACATATAGACGGTATTTCTCATAAATATAAACACGTATTTAAACAGTACAATATTCCATTTGTCACGAAAATATTTTCTGTCGGCAAAATATATTTATGGAATTAATAAGAAAAAACACTACGCCAACAATAGTTTTCGATTCACGGTTACAGCAGGATTTGAACTCACGCCTACAAAATTGCGCACTCCTACGCTAGGCTACTTTGTCCATAGTGCGCATGATCGTAGCAATAGTAAATTTCATAAATTTTCCTGCTTCTACTTTTTTTTCGCGACCACGAAAACTGTCACTATAATTATCGATATGCCACTTTTGTAAAGGCAATAATTTTCTTGAAATTCATCATAACGGAACGACCTGAAAATAAGCGCATGTCAACACTGCTGCATATAAAATATCATTGAATTCGAGGCATATATCCTGAGATCTCGTGCGGAATCGAAGTACCGAACGGAAGGACGGACGTATATGGAGTATGGTGGATAAAATTGTCGGAAAAATTAATTTGACAGCTGGACAAACTGGCTTGCAGGGAATAAGAAATCGGATGGACGGACAAAGCGGCGATAAAATTCTCCCCCATTCGGTGAGTATTAAAAAAAAGTCGTCACATGTCAGTTAATACATTAAATATTAGATCGTCATTATAGCCGTAACAGCGTCGTCTCGCGACCGTGACATTTTGGCTTTCAAAATAAGCTGTAATAGTTATCAAAAGCAAGTAAGATAATCGCCAATGAGCTTAAAAGATATAAACATACATCTGTCTAAGACTTTAATAACGTTTGTAGATATTTTGAACAAATGTTTTCGTTATTATAAATATTATATCCACGCAACCATCTTTGGATTAAGAGAAATGTATATTAGTCATAATTCATGTACACTTTTTATATTTCAGTACACAGTCCTAATAGTAAAATGCACAAGATGCTAAACAAATGAACATAATAAATACCGTACACCATTTATACATTTTAACCACCCACACATCAAAGTGAAATGTCGTTCGTCCCGTACCTGTTACCGAAATCGTCCGACAACCGTGACCGAAGATCGTCCCGTGTCCATTTCTCGTGTTACCGAGATCCCAGACAGTGATAATATGACAATCAATTCAGTTCTACAGAAGGCAGTGGGTATCGCTGCCAAATACTCTTAAAAAATATTTTCATGAAATTCGTCCCTCGTCATAGAAGAAGTGAAAAAGTGTCAATGTATTTTATTCATGAAGCGAATTTTCATATTTATATGCACGTTTCTCTTCCATTTGGCTATAATTTGGGTGGTAGAAGCTCATTTAAGTTTTCTGTGATCTAATAACTGTGGTTTTGTTATTAGTTAAAATGTTTGGAACTATAAACTTTTAAAGCCCCGGTCACACTGTCACGATTTTGGTTACGATAGCCCACGATGGATCGTGGACGTGTTAATCGTGATACGTCGGGATGCACAGTGTCCCGATTGTATCTTTCTACGCATACTTACGGTTGTTGTAGGACGTTACTACGAATATCAACGACTCTTGTAGGTTACCTCTGGGGATTCACAACGGTTTCACCAAGATATGATACGACCTGCTACGGTTGTAATGCGCTAGCGTCAGGTATACGCTACGGTACTAAACGATTGTTAACGTTTCTCCTGATTGTAGTATGATTAAAGAAGATTCATCACAATAAACCTACGACCAGCCAATAATTTCTCACGCTTCACTACGCTTCAATGCGAGTTGGACATCACGACGCCTCGTGCATAATCGTGGTACAAACGTAGGCAAACGTAGTGAGTGCGTAGTAACATCGTCATAAACCGTACAGGCAACGCGACGTAATCGTAAAATCAGTCACTATTAATCACGACAAAGCACCATAGGCCACGAATGTCTCTATGATGGCTGTAAGAATAAGCCAGATTGAGATACGATGGCACTAGAATGGTCCTACGATTTGGAAAAATCGTAGAGGCGCTACGATAAGCCACGAATGTTTTGAACATGTTCAAAACTATCGTAGCGCTTCCCGATCGATGAGGATCACCCAAGAATCTTCAAGATTAACACAGATGCCAGTACGTATTTGTTTACGATTTACCACTTATCACCAAGATTTTGAAAATCGTGGGCTATCGTAGCCAAAGTCGTAACAGTGTAACTGGGGCTTAATTTTATATTGAAACTTAAGGTTTAAATGCGAATTATGCATATAATTCAGTACAGGAACTTGATGTTGTTTTTTACCGAGATGTACACAATGTTAGCACTATTTTACTAAAATTGAACGTTCACGTGTGACTTAAATCATATTTTGTTCCGTGGTTTTATCACAGAGTATATGGATTGTTAAATATTTTAATTTAAATACAGATATATATTGCCTGTTCAACGACTTTTTCCCCGAAGTATAATGTGCTTTCCAATTTTATTTTAGCAGTATGCGGTGACCATATTCACCCTAACATTGAAGACTGTTCCGGTGCTCACACTGCAACAACAACAACTAGGCATTTCTAGTCATTGCACACCCATCTTTCACCTCAGATCAACATGTTGTCCAAATAAAGTAAATCAAGTCGAAGCTCCTATTAGCCTAATAATCTAGTTCAGAAACTTAAATCAATATAAATTGCCTCTTTTAATTCTGTTAGGAAACTTATGGAAGATGAATGAAACACAATGAAGATCTTGAGCATACAAAATAAAACACAGTTACAAAGTTTAAGCACAGTATGTAGTTAAGTAGGTAAAATAACTAATTACAGTAACAGTGCATAAAGACATAAAACATTATAATACACTGGATCTAATATCATCCAGTCACATAATGAAGTACATAAAACGAAGCCTCAAAAACAGCATACTTGTTTGGCATCAACTCATTTCAAATAGAGTTTATAATAAAGTCTGAGGATTACAAATCGAATGTTGGACTATTTTAGAGGGTGGAGGGGGCGTACTCAGCCTCTGCCTTCCTCTAAATCCGCCTATGGGAGTAGGCCTAAAAAATATATAATATTCAGGGCTTTCACTAAGTTGAAAATTTTGGAAGTCCTGAATTCCAAGTGTTGGCTATCAAAAGTCCTGAGCAATTCAGACATGAACTTATGTATAAAATACTAGCCTTGATTATGGTCAGGTCTTTTTCATTAGGTGATTATATGCCAATTAAGTCAGTACAAGAGGTATATATTATTTAGATAAATCATTCTTAAAGTTTATTTCCTTAATTTTTTTTTACCTAACTTTGGACTTCTATGCCTGCAATTTTGTAAGTCCCGTGACAAAAACTGGGAGTAAATTACTCCCAGGCATCCCGTAATGCAAGCCCGTAATATTAGGCGTATTTTTTTGTTCATGCGTCAATAAGGGGAACAATCCATGAGTGAATTGATCTGTTTGGGTCGACAGTGTTTGAGTATTGTCCCTTGTTACATCATTATTTTTCAACATTAGTGAGAGCATGTAATACTCATGTTATTTGTATTTTAAATACATTGTTAATAATTCTTAAAATTATATACATACTTACATTGTATTTTTACCTATATCTGAACATACATCTATGTAAACTCATACGTTATCCACAAATATACTGTATATGACTTAATATGTCATAACTGTGACTTGTAAAACCAATCGCCGGAACAGCCGTCTCGCTATTTTTGGAAGTGTGTATCACCTTATTTGCATATCATTCACTCCTGCGCTGGATCTGGGTCAACTGTGGTGAGAGTGGATTTTAACCAAATTGCAGGATTTCCCGCAAATTCAACGGTAACTGCTTTTCAATATTGTTATTTATCTCCATGAATTTTCGATATTTCATTTGTCATTTTTTTTAGAAAGTTGCGAATAACTTACCGATGTTCAGACGTGGCCGGCGAATTTGGTAAATTTATGCACGAGCACATTTGTCGACTGAGAAACTCGGAGAAAACGTATGACTGATGAGCTGCCGGTTTCGTACACAACATAACTGATGACTGTACAGTTTTTCGAATAATGGTGTTTATTGCATAGATACAAAAACGTTTTGTTTAATTGATGAAATCGAACGTCGAGTCCATTCGTTTGAGGATTCACTGTCGCTGGTAATCGTGTGTACATCAGGTGGGTGGGGTACAACTGCTGTGTGTCTGTGGATCGTTGAGCACTTGTTTTGTTGATCCATATACCGTATTCTAATTTTCATATCATTGTCATAAATTATTTTGCCTGTAAGTCTGATAAATTTGATGGTCTTGTGGCTAGACCTTGCAATAAATATTGGTCCCTGTTCGTGCTATTTTGCCAGAGCTGCTGTGGTACTGAGAATGTTTGAGACTTGAAATTGAATTGGTGTGTGTGTGTGTGTGTGTGTGTATTTCAACGTTTATGAGGTCCTTCCGCGCCAGAGGCTGCATTATGTGAGGACCAGGAGTGTGTCCCAGCACTCCTACCTAATTAACTTACTAGAGACTCGCGAAAGTTGTCACAAATTTTGAATTATAGCTGCAATTTCCAGCTATTTATTTTTTACTGAAAGATTTTAATTTTGGTGTGGCCTTGTGCTGTGGGGGGAAACCGGAGTACCCGGAGGAAACCCCACCTGTCCGGTATGGTGACAACTTACCAAACTCACATGCGCCGGGAGTGGGAAGCGAACCCGGGACGCCTAGGTGAGAAGCGAGCGAATTGGTTTCAGATAGTTCAGTTTATATGTCCCAGCCAGGCAGCATTATATGAAGGGTCAGGACACTACTGTGTGCATTCTGGTAAGGACACTGTTACATATTAAGCAAATATTTAGAAGTAATTGGTAATTGTGTATGCTTACATATTCAGGAATTACTAAAATCATGATAGAAACAAAAATGTGAATGTTACTTCAAATGTGAAGTAACGTTCGAATTTTTATTTCGCAAAAACACCCGAGGATATGCCAATAAAATTGAACTGATACATGCTTCCTTTATATTTTGGAAATGAGCTCAGGATATGCACTTACTTATGTCTCATATCTACTTCCCAGTCATGTATTGTTTAGAACGAACTGTATTTGTCCCATCTGAAATAAATCATGCTGAATTTGATTTTAATTGTTTGCAAACAAGTTGTAAATTTGCTTAAACTTAATACCATATAAAGTACATATATTTCCACAGCATTACTCTATAAACTAAGTATATTTTAACAGCTAGCCCAGAGTATTGGTGTTACTTGCTGTTTTTCCACCTTTGTCACTTTTCAAATCAGTTCTGCCCATGACTCTGTAGACATGCTAATTTGTGTGGATTTCTCACCAGCCTTAGCAATCAAGCCATGCATCTTGCATCAGTAATCAATAGAACAACCTGGATCAGTTACATCTTGCCTCTGTTAATTGCCCTGACTGGAGCTGTGTGCTTGTGCTGCCACTAAGGTTTGAAAACACATTGTGTAACACTGTGGCTGGCCCACCAGTAGATAATTATGTTCATACATACAGCATTGTTTTCAGGAATATTAATACAACATAGCAAAACAAAAATAGATGCAAACAAAAAGCATCAGTGCTACAGCATTATAAGAGTTCATGCATTATCATTACATTAAAGAACAATTCTTCAACACATAAGCTTCATACAAACATATCAAGCAACAAAAGGAATGAAGTAAAATATTGATTTGGGCACCAACTACTGTCAAATGTTATATGCAGCATACAATTTTGACTGTTCCAAGATATTGTTCAGATTACCAAAGCCATTATATTTTAAAGGGATGACCATTGTCACCACTGTCAATCACGTTTATTAAGCGTGATCAAGGTGTCTCATTCACAGAGGTGTCTATGAAAAATTCCAGCTGATCTGGGCAGGTGGATATTAATTGAAAATTGATTTCCAATCAGGCTCTGTTGCCTCACTGGAATGATGTGACACAATGACTTACCATTGCCGGTCACTTTAACCCTGGTACAGAGAACTCTGGTTGTAGAATGATCAGTTGTGATTATCATTGGGTGATTTTAGCACGCCTGGTCTGTAACCGACTGGCATTTCTGTCAGTGTGATGGTGAATTGAACTACATGAATAATACGTGCTTCTCATTAACTTTCATAGCATGTGTAATCTACAAACCTGTCACATAGTGTGTATACATGAACGACGGTTATGTTTATAAAACCATTAACGGTAAACAAATGACTGCATTTATTTTGCAAGTGGCAGAACTGTAATTGAAAACAGAACATCCTGTAATGTATAGTTTTTAGACTATTGCACATTCTTTACTACATCATTGTATGGGCATCTAATATGCAATGCTTTAAGTTCTTTTTGTCATCATATGAGGACCCATTCTCAACTTATTTTTTTAATGAATCCTACATGTAAGCTTTATTTCCAATCCAATCATCTTTGTGTTTTGCACTTGATTTTTATAAGCACTAACCACCGTTATCTTAATCTCTTTGGAGTAAAATGATAATAAATTGCTCTTAATGTCATAATTCTAATGTGTATTGTCGACATGACATGTTTATACTTGGGCTGAAAAAGTTGTGTAGCTGGTTGTTCTGTGTTTGCTATAGATCTGAATACACATTAATAGTTTTTGTTGTATTTTATTGTGGTAACAATTTAAACAACCGATTGCTCCTATTTATCAAAGATGTAACCTAAGGCCAGTGTTGACAGACTGGCAGTTGTTAGTCAAACAGGTTAAAACTCGGATCATTGAATATTGCCTGATAATACTTTGTGTTCTGATTAGTTTGATAAATATCGATGTTCGGTTGCATTTATTGTAAGATGTGGCCAAATAGTAAATAATGTTTTTAAGACATACCAGTAAGACTATTTGCCTTTACAGCATCTTAATAACTGCAGTGTTTAATCTAGAAGGGCAGAAGGGCATGGCGCTTGACTTGGAAAAAGGGCATTTTGTGCGCGGTGGCACTGTTAAAAAGGGCATATTAGGTTTTAGTAATTTTTTACTAAGTAATAAGTAATATTTAAAACCAATTATGAAATTTTATTTTTCATCTTTTTTATGGTAGGAAATAATATTATTTTCACCATTATGTTTTATATGTTGTTGCTGTTGATACTAATATTTTCATAAACGATGAATAGCTATAGTCAAGATTAAAAATTTAGAAAACATTAAAATTCGGATTGAAATGATGTATCCGAATATGTTTGTCCGAAATAATAGCTCGTTCTGCTATTCGTGTTTTCATAGATTTTTGTTTGTGATTGAAGAAATATTGTATACACAAGTTGTTTTCTTATAATTAGTGATTAAAGACCACATTGAATATAAATTTATATGCATTCTGCCCTTTGGTATCAAGTTTATAATAAACATTGACAAAACAAACATTTTGTCAATTGCATATGAAATCGAGGCTGTAAAAGAAAACAATTTATGTTCAATTTTAAAACAAAATCAGCATGTTTTATAGTATCTAGACACAAACTTATAAGCTGACTCACTCTACAGCTGATCTTATCAGTTGGTTGCAGATTAATATACTATAACATGTCATCACAAAGGGCCCTCAGTCAGTAGATAAGAGGGCACAAGGCGCTAATTGCCTTTGAAAAGGGCAGGGTGGCAGATCAATAAAGGGGCGTGGCGCGGCGCTGCGCTGATTAGGTCTGGATAAATGGAGTGCATGTATTAATAACTAGTACATGTATCTCGATCATTATCTGAAAACGCCTAAATAGTTGTTTTATCTTTAGTTTGAGCATAATAAAATAATGTAGTTTCCAATTCTTAATAATTTGTTTAATGAATTTTTTAAAATGGTGATTGGAATGTTTACTGCTAGTTAAAGAAAATGTAAAACCGTACTATTGCATTTTATGCAAAAAAATTGTGTACTTGCAGTTTTGATGAAGTTGGTGTGAGTGGAGTGTATCCGCGGGGACCACTTGATTCTGGATTATTTTCTCCTATCTCCTTAACAAGTAAGTAATGAAAATGGAAACATGCCACTTATTCAAAGATATTAAACTGAAATATTAAAGCTGTAGATGACACTGTTTTATGTGTGATATGAAAAAGAAAAGTTTAAAATTTGGTTCAAACATGCAATATGTATGTAAATTGCAAAGGTCCAAACTTTATTTTATGAGAATGATACCAGAATAAGCATAAGAGTAATAATTATCCAACTGCCTCAATCTTCTGATGTGTGTTCAATAGCCTTTTGCATTCTTTAAATATAATGTGAAAATCAAGTGTGCAATTCATATTCCTTTTCTCCCTGACAAGTCTCAGTATAATGAATTACCCATGTATATGTCAGTATAATGAATTACCCATGTATATGTCAGTATAATGAATTACCCATGTATATGTCAGTATAATGAATTACCCATGTATATGCAGTGTTAATGACCAGATTATGTGCATTATGCACATTGTACAGTTACATGTACTTAACAAGTTTTATAACCAGTAGTGAGTACATGGAAATTTACATGGTTTGGAGGCAAATTGCTTTTTAAAAAGCATTAAAAAAATGTTTATATGACAAAGTAACAAAATAGACATAATGATACACGTATGAATATTACATTTCTATGCCATGCCTGAAGTGTTTAGTTTGACCCCTGACTGTCAAGGTGATTACAATTTGATTTGGAAGACCACTGTTGCTGGCTCACATTACTACCCCATGGCGGGAAGCTGAATTTTGTTATCATAATGTTTACAGCTGCTGCTGAATATGTTTGTACTGGATATTTTGTAATGTATCAAATAGGTCATCATTATCCCGTATATTTTGTAATGTATCAAATAGGTCATCATTATCCCGTACACGGTACTGTATTTATAACATTTTTGTTGCTATGTGACAGTCATGAACAAGTAATCAGTCTTAATCATGCTAAATGAAATGATTTTTTGAACAAGTATCTTCGACTTGGTACACTATGTGAGCAGCGAAACAATATTCTAGAAAAATTGAAGACGTGACCGAATGTATCATCATGATGTCTTTAATATAGGAGTAAAAAAAGTTCTTTATGCATTTCCTTGAAGTTTTGTAGGTTTTTGGCTTCGTACAAACAGCAACCTTCCATAATGAAATCTTGTTGCATGGTGTGCATGATAAGATGGGTGGCTGAATATTGGTTGTTTGTAACCCCCCCAGTACATTGATGAGTACATATGCTGATAGGAATCTTCTCAGCTTGTATACACATTCCAGTTCTGCTCACCCCCCCAGTACATTGATGAGTACATATGCTGATAGGAATCTTCTCAGCTTGTATACACATTCCAGTTCTGCTCACCCCCCCCAGTACATTGATGAGTACATATGCTGATAGGAATCTTCTCAGCTTGTATACACATTCCAGTTCTGCTCACCCCCCCAGTACATTGATGAGTACATACATATGCTGATAGGAATCTTCTCAGCTTGTATACACATTCCAGTTCTGCTCATCAGCCAGCAAAATCTCATGTTGTAGAGTCTTGTAGAGTGGGTAGTAAATGCAGAATGCCTGCGGTGGTATGCTCACATTCTGCCATCATTATGCCCTGTCATTTTACATGTACTGCTTTTATGTCATTGTTTGTTATGCAAGGCTTCTCTGTGGAAGATTGGTTGATGAAGGTTGTTCAGTGTTCAACTGCAGCAAGGTGAAACATATAAACAAAAAAATGTTCTGGTTATCTAAGCATTAATATGTTTGATTTAGTTGCTTATAATATTATGTTTGTTTTCTGACACTTGTAGATGAGTTGACATTTTATATAAATCATACATAATAGAGGTTGTCCTTTACTTTTTAAAATACCAAATTTAATTTAGATGTTCTTTTATGCCCACAGCATCTTGATGCGGGAGGCATATAGTGTTTGCCCTGTCCGTCCATCTGTCCGTCCGTGATTCGATGCTTCTGTGATTCCATCCGAAGATGTTAAATAGATTTGACCATGTCGTCTAGTTTCATCACCGCGTACTACAAGACTTGGATACTTACACATTTGTTGCTTATGTCCATTCCCAATCCACCCGTATCACCCAGCCTCACCTTGACCTAATTGGGACTTAGAATAATTCAAATGGGCTATTTCTTGGTGCACCAACATCCCTTAATGCAACATTTGGATACTTGCACAGTTGTTGATTATGTTCTTTCCTAATCACATATCACCCAACCCCACTTGCGTTCTCAAGACTAATTTGGACTGGTGGCATCAGCGTTCATCAAACACAGGGTCTTGTTTCTTTTAAATCAATCTTGTTACCGAATGCATACATAAAGCAACGTGACCTTGAAAATGAATACTTATGCCACATAAGAAATTAACTGCACTCTTTTTTCATGACAATTTCAATAGATGTTTTGTTGACATTATGAAAACAGAACACTGGTTCACCCAAAAAAGAAATTCAGTCATAATGTGTGGTTGATACAACTTGTTTACAAGTGCACTGATAATTTTTCAGATGAAACCTTTAGGTAGGCACAAATATCAAATCAATTTTTTTGGCATTCTGAAGGGTGTTAATTTCCAGTGAGATAAAAGCCTTTCATTTGTCAACCATTTCTTCTTAATCCTGTGTGAATGTGCTGATGTTATCATGAACAAGTATTGGACCATTGTTTATGATTTACTCTTTGTCACACAAGTGATTCAACAATGATTACGTAAGTTGATATTATATTATGAGAAAGAATGAGTCTTGAGAATGCACATCTACTATGGTTTCTGGAACAAATTTATGCATAAAAAATGCAGGATGCGCATACAAATTTTTCACTGCAATACAGTGAACAGTTTACAATAAAAATGATACATGACTGTCAACGTTGTAAATGTAATATAATTTATAATATATTTTATGTTTCACTTATTTTTTCACAATGCGGAGGGGCACATTTGACTATCAGAATTTTAATATCTATTAGTGTTAAATTTTATCGACAGCCTAGTGTGTAGAGCAAGTTGAACAGAAAGAAATGACCGGTTTTATTCCAGTTTTATTCCAGTTTTATTTCTAAGGCCGTATATGAGCATGTGAGAGAGTATTATAAAGCAGCTGTGTAAGCAGCTATTTCGACAGCTTTAAGACGAATGTATGAAATGGTTTATCAATTTGCATACTGAGTGGCAAGACTTTCCAGTACTATATAATCATGGTCATGTTTAATTATACCCCCCACAAACGAAGTTTAGGGGGGGTATATAGGAGTGAGCTTGTTGGTCCCTCGGTCGGTCGGTCTGTTGGTTTTTGGTTTCTGGATGATAACTCAAAAAGACTTGACATATTCAAATATTTTTTGGTACACATGTGTAACATCATAGAATACAGGTCAAGTTCGATGTTGGTTATAAACCGCTAAATTTTAACAGAGTTATGGCCCCTTTTCGACTTAAAATTCCCTAAAAACAAGATTTTCGGATGATAACTCAAGAATGGCTTGACATATTCAAATAGTTATTAGTATACATGTACATGTGTAGCATCATAAAGTACGGGTCAAGTTCGACTTTGGTTACAAACCAATACATTTTCACAGAGTTATGGCCCTTTATTTGACTTAAATTCCCTTAAAACAAGGTTTCCTGACGATAACTCAACAATGGCTTGACATATTTAAATAATTATTGGTACACATGTGTAGCATCATAAAATACAGGTCAAGTTCGACTTTGGTTACAAACCACTAAATTTTGACACAGTTATGGCCCCCCTTTTTGACTTAAATTCCCGAAAAACATGAACAGTAACTCATGAAAGGCTTCACATATTTAACTTATTGTTGGTACATAGGTGTAACATTATAAAATACAGATCAAGTTCAGCTTTGTAACAAACCACTAAATGTTGACAGAGTTATGGCTCGTATTGAAATTAAATTTTTCCAAATACACTATTGACCATTCACAAATTATAGCATTTTCTGTGTCCATTTCTTTCGAATGGATGCCATAGTTTTGTGACAAGGCCATATTGTGGGGGTATATCCTTCACTCATGTGACAATTCTAGTTGAAACTTGTAGATTGCTGTTATGTTGTATTTTTTGCTTAGAGAGATTTTATAGTGCGGTCTAAGAAGTCTTTCAAGATGCTCACACTTAGGAAAAGTTGCCAAGTAAAATAGCAGGGTGCTGCTCTCTTCTGTTTGGGTCATTCCTGCGGCCCTTTTTACGGGTCAGCTGTAGACTCAAACGAATACCGGTCTGTTCCTGGCTCCTACTTGACTCAGACTTCAACATGACAAATGATGGTTGTTCAATGATAAGGGAACCTCTTTCAGAACAACATTATTTTAAAATACAAACGGTATAAATTTGTAATGCTCATTGCTGGCACCACTTTGTTATGTTTCCATTAAATTCAGGAATATTGCAGCTGCATGCAATTATTGTTTGATATTGCTTACACATCTTATACAGTCATGTATATTGCAGTTGGTCATGGTTTTGTGTGTATTCTTAACGAACCTAATTCTAGCTAGGAGTCACTAAACATTATCTGACATTATCTGGTTGGCCACGGATATCTAGCCTTGTAGTCTGCAACCCATACCCTGGCTGTTACCATGGTATCTTGGGCATCTTATCACCAGTATCTTCATAGCCATGGTCTGCTGAATGCATGACGTGAGTACACCAAGATGGCTTTATGATGGCCAGGGCTTTTTTTCCTTCTTTAACAGACGCCGACATTCGGCGTCTTCCCAATTCGAAAAATTCGGTCTTTTTCCCAATTCCACGTTACGAATTTCCCAAAAAGATACACTTTCCCAATGCAAAAACATTGCTTTTTCGTCTCAATTTCGTCAGGAATTCGGTAAGTACATTCAACGCAAACGCGTATGCTTGTTTATTGTGACGTACAAAACAGAAGCGGCCCTATGGCAAGGGAGTTAACTCTCGATGACTTACTGCCTCGTGACGTACAAAACAGAAGCGGCCCTATAAATACTTTCGTTTTCTCTCATTTCAATGGTAAGGGAGTTTACTCGCGATGATTCACTGCCTCGTAATCTGGTCATGTCGCACAATAGCAAATACTATAAAAAGTCGTTAAATAAGCGACAGAAAGGAAATGAACGATCGTTATTCGACTGCGGGGTAACGAAGAAGACAAAGGTTAATATGTTTAACGTATTCTGTTTGATTGATTTTGTCGATGTGGCAAGAAAACAATGAAAATAATTGACGTTGACAGCGTGTATTTCGGCTGTTAATTTTTAAAGCTACTGTTGTTTAAAAGACGTTGTCATTGGTGGCACGTAATTTAACAGATTTTAGATTAGGTCAAACTGTGACACTGTGAAAATTATTTATTTTTATTATGGTTCTGATAGCCTGTTGTTTTGTTGCTATAAATAAACTCGACCTGTAGATTTAGTCACTCAGTGAAGTTGTTAATAATGTGAAATATGAAAGTGAAAAACATTGACATGTGTTTACATTTTTGCTAAACAGTTTACTTGGACCTGTTAGACCTATTCAAATGGCTGTAGGACTAGACTACACCTTTTTATTTCATGATCAGTAAATTACTAACTGCAACTTATTTGTACCCTGATAAATGGTTTTTGTTCATGTGTTATTATTAATTTCTGTATTCAGATTAAAATTCTCTCAACAGAATAAATAGTGCAAATATTGAAAAAGAGTTTATATGTTATTGTTTTATTAGTATATATTAATGTATGTATTGAACTGATATGGTTACAGGGATTTCAACAGCAGAAAAACCTTTTGTATAAGAAGTATCAATTTTTTTTTTTTAACTTAAAAGAACCTATTTCCCAATTTCAACTTTTTACGCGTGAATTCTTCCCAATTTCATCGTTTCACGCGCTTGTTTTTCCCAAAATGGACAGGCTAGGGCGTCTTCCCAATTTGGGCAAAAAAAGCCCTGATGGCAGTTCTCATGGTCACATAATGTTTACCTGAGATGATATTTTTCGTTCCTATCTCATCAAAACAATTATTTATATTCTCCTTTGACTTTTGCTTTTCAAACTTGTCTGGAACAATTACTGTTTTGACTTGAAGTATTTGTTACACAAGTTTCCTGATAATTGGAAAAATGAAATAGCTTTGCTCAAACCTAACCATTTAATTCTCAGTTGTGTATTATTTGAAAGCATCAGTTTTTGTCTTAATATTGTTGACTATCACCATTTAATTCTCAATTGTGTATTCTTTGAAAGCATTAATTTTTGCCAGATTATTGTTAAACTGAATGTTATGTATACATAACTGTATACATTAACAATTCTATATAATAGTGCATGAACCTGCCATTGTGCAAATTTAAGGTATTTTTAGCTCACCTGATCACAAAGTGCTCATGGTGAGCTTTTGTGATCGCCTTTTGTCCATCGTGAGTCGTGAATCGTACGTCGTCAACATTTACCTTGTGAACACTCCAGAGGCCACATTTATTGGCCAATCTTCATGAAACTTGGTCAGAACATTTGTCCCAATGATATCTCGGCCGAGTTCGAAACTGAGTCATGTGGGGTCATAAACTAGGTCACTAGGTCAAATTGCTGAAAAAGCTTGTGAACACTCTAGAAGTCACATTTTTTGCCCAATCAACATGAAACTTGCTCTGAACATTTGTTCTTATGATATCAAGGCCGAGTTCGAAAATGGTTCTGATCCGTTGAAAAACATGGCAGCCATTGGCCAATCTTCATGAAACTTGGGCAGAACATTTGTCCCAATGATATCTCGGCCGAGTTCGAAACTGAGTCATGTGGGGTAAAAAACTAGGTCACTAGGTCACTAGGTCAGATTGCTGAAAAAGCTTATGAACACTCTAGAACTCACATCTTTTGCCCAATCTTTATGAAACTTGCTCAGAACATTTGTCCCAATAATATCTCAATTGAATTCCAATCTGGGTCATGTGGGGTCAAAAACTAGGTCGCTAGGTCAAATTGAAGAAAAAGCTTGGTAACACTCGAGAAGTCATATTTTTTGGTTAATCTTCATGAAACTTGGTTAGAACATTTGCCCCAATGGTATCCCCGCCGAGTTTGAATCTGGGTCATGTGGGATAAAAAACTAGGTCACTAGGTCAAATTGAAGAAAAAGCTTCAATATGAACTTCACAATTTTGAATGTCTGTTGTCACTTAAGTTTTTCAAACCATGATGATTAAGGCCGCATTTCCATCAGTCCGTATCAGTATATCCATATCTGTATAAAAATCTAACACATGGAAAATTGTAAGACTAATGGAACTCAGGTGAGCGACCCAGGGCCGTTTGGCCCTATTGTTTCCCATAATGATGCATGGAATGTGTTGTCTGTGGTGGAAGTTAAGAACCTATAAATCTGATTTGTTTGCAAGAACCATGTATGTTTGCATAGTTGAAGCACAGATGTTCAAAGAAATTGCTGAAGTCTGGGTTATTGAAAACACCATATTACAAGAACAGAGGAACATTTCACAGCTGTTGCAGTGTTAACAGAAAAGAGAATTTCTGCTTCAAGTTCATACAGTATCAGCATATCTTATATTCTTGTTTTAATGGCACAAACTGTTCTGTATGAGGAATTCTCCAGAATGAGATTTTATCTTGTCAGATTATTTACAAGCCTCTAGTAACACCCTCTACATGTTTTCTCAATCACTGGGCTATGGTGAATCAGTAGATATGCCATAGGAGCCTGCTGCTATTACCCTGCTATTGATAGCTGTACACTTGCAGTCATCAGCTATTTTCAGAAGGATTATTTCCCAGCAGCCTGGTCAACCCTGGCCAAGAAATATAGTGTGTAGTTTTCATGTGTATCTTGTAGGGAAAACTAACAAGTACTGTGGATTCATTTAAATTCAGGTTTCTCGTATTTGCAGACATAATTATTAGGTCTTAAATTCGCGCGCAAGCATTTTCAAAATATCACTATATTACGCTTGGTATTTGTATTAAGCGTTAAAAGACGTATTAAAATGATAGAAACACTCAAATAAATTAGGAAAAATGCAGTTTAGCTGTTATTCATTAAAAATATTCACTTTGCGGCAGTCACATATACCTGCATATATTTATGAACGATAACCTACATATGTATGAATGAACATGGAAACTCCAAATATTCACTTCGCGGCAGTCACATATACCTGCATATATTTATGAACGATAACCTACATATGTATGAATGAACATGGAAACTCCAAATATTCACTTCGCGGCAGTCACATATACCTGCATATATTTATGAACGATAACCTACATATGTATGAATGAACATGGAAACTCCAAATATTCACTTCGCGGCAGTCACATATACCTGCATATATTTATGAACGATAACCTACATATGTATGAATGAACATGGAAACTCCAAATATTCACTTCGCGGCAGTCACATATACCTGCATATATTTATGAACGATAACCTACATATGTATGAATGAACATGGAAACTCCAAATATTCACTTCGCGGCAGTCACATATACCTGCATATATTTATGAACGATAACCTACATATGTATGAATGAACATGGAAACTCCAAATATTCACTTCGCGGCAGTCACATATACCTGCATATATTTATGAACGATAACCTACATATGTATGAATGAACATGGAAACTCCCTGGGTGTCGCTCAAGTACGTAAGCGGTAAATATTCGAGTTGGTCCTAAGTTCGTGCAATGGCAGGAGCGCGAAGAGCGCGAAAATTACACCTCCACAAAAATTGGTGATTCTACAGCATTTGTTATTTGTAAGGCATTCCACCGAGTTAAAAGTGGATATTAACCAGAAGGTAATTGTAAAAGTCACCATTCACACAGGTTAAGGGCAAAGAAACAGAAAACCATATCTTTTTCTATTGGTTGAAAAGTAGGTACAGAAATAGATTCCATGAATCATAAATGCAAATCTACTGACCTACATGTATTAAGAAAAAGTATTACAATTATTACGTAACATTCTGGCATTTATATATGGAGTAAATGCCAGCATCTATCTATGGAGAAAATGCCAGCATTTATGTATGGAGAAATGGCCAACAGCTGTAATAAAACAGACATTTGTATTGCAAAAAATAGGTGAATGCCATACAAATAATGAAAGATCAACAACAAAACCACAATCAGATAATGAAAATAAAATATTCCAAACTCAGATAACAAAATGTTTAGCCAATGTCATTTCAGCCTAACTGTACGCCATCTAAAAAGTGCTGGTATTCAGTTACTCATACATGCATAAAACACATCACAAACATCGATATTTACAGTGGCCTAGACCATTACCAGCATCACTATTCCTTACTAATACCCTGAAATAGATACAGTAGAAGGTTATACAAACATCAACATTTACAGTGGCCTAGACCATTACCAGCATCACTATTCCTTACTAATACCCTGAAATAGATACAGTAGAAGGTTATACAAACATCAATACTGCTACTGGCTTAGCCTAGGACACTGTAGATAGCTGGCTGGTTGGCAGGCAGTGTGAGGAATGTGTGATATTGAACCAGTCTGGCTTTCATTGGGAGATAATGTAAGTGTATGTGTAAGATGCAAGTCTACCGCCTCATGTGAACCTGTGTTCAGTGGATGATGAGTACTGGATTTTGTGCAAATATTTGAATATTTGAATAATCAAGTGGATTTATTGGTTAAATGATAAATTTCAAGATTTAATATTTGCTATTGGCCTTTAAATATCTGCAGCCAAGATACTTTATAGAGGTTTGTAGATTTGTGCTTGGTTTACGAAAGATTAGACATGTCTCAAATGTTAATATTAGAGTGTATGTGTCAGATAAATTTCTAGTGTAAAGGGAAAATAATGTTTTTATGTTAAATCATATTTTCATTAAATAATTTTTAAAAGCATTAATATGTTAACAGAAGATTGCTTTGTCTGGCCTGTTAAAACTAAGTAAAACTAATAATTTTTTGTAGCTAAGCCTTTCGGGGCCTATTCATTTCTCAGTTATTTTAAAGTGAATGTTTTGAAAATTGGTTTGGTAATAATTTAAAGTACATAGCTGTCTGCAGCTATGATCTGTGTGGTTATTTTGTGGTTAACAGAGATAAATTCAGTGGAGTGTAACCAACATTTTGAAAGCTATTAAAAAAAGCAAGATAAAGTTGGATCACAGTTGGATGTCCTTGACTTTCATCGCTGTTTGTTTGTGGATGAGTCAAGGTGTGCTGGATTGTGTTTCACCTGCAAATACATGGATGTGTGTGATTAGACTATCATATTGTTTGAAGAGGATTAGCTTGACCTTGGATAAAAAAAGAACAGGTTCTGATTTTCGATTTTCAAACAGGTAAGGAAGTTTTGACAATACACTCACATTCATTAAGTGAATTACCGTAGTATTATGGTGACACATTTTGCAATAAAATTGACTGATCATTTCATTACAGATCTTAAGTGTTTGCTGTTTTAGAGCCTTTTTCAGATCCATAAAACATTTCTAATTAGTCACTTTGTGTGACATAACATATTTCTTTGTGTTAATGGTCATTCTGTGCGACATAACATCCTTGTCTGTACTATATAATTTGTCACTTTGTAAGACTTTACATATTTCTGTTTGCTGAATTACTTGTAAATTATAACTGTTTAACTTTAAACCAAGTGTTTGATGCTGCTTTATGTGTGTTTTCTTATTGTTATAAATCATACATGAAACAGAACAACATAAATGTTCAATATGAGTGATGATGCTTCACCGTGGAGTTTTTTTTCTCATGGAGATATGCAATAGATCGTTTCTGAAAAAAATAAGGAAAAATAAAATAGAGCCACCATTTATTAGCTGTAAAAACAATACACAAAATAGCAAAAAAAAACCCCAAAAACAAGCAACAAAAACAAACAACTGTACGCAATTTGTCATTTTATAATATAAAGCATGCCCAAAGACGTTGATTAATTTTTATGCATTTAAACACGTGTTAGATGTAGCTACCTTCTTAACTTTGATGAATAGAAAGGTCGTTATTGATCTGCCACCTAGTATCAAAACGGTGATTTCAGTGAGTCATCTAGCGAATGTTACAGAGGACAATGCACATGCCTCCTGTAATGATAGACACACATTCAATACAGGGCTTTGTTGACTCGGAGGTTTTAAATCCTTTGAGATTTGTAACTGTAGTTTTTTATTAATGCTTAATTAAGGTCTACAATAATCAATATTCTGATGTTTAGAAACATAAATATATATAAATGTGGTGGCCATGTAGGTAAAAATGAAGTAACTGCTTATTACCCATATTCTGTAATGTTACAGATAAATATTTTGGGGATTGTTGGCTTTATCAACATAATTGACGTTACGACAGAGCCGAGTTAACCACGCCCACCGATTTCAAGGGAGACTACTCTGTTTATGTCAGTAAAAAAACAACATGGCATCACGAGTCGCCGGTCGGACCGTATTTCAAGCACAAGCCACGTGCTTTTGTGTCGGCCTTTTATGATGAAAAATTAAAGCATGACCCTGTAGGAAATCGTGAAATTCACGGGAAGATCTACCATAACAGTACAGTAGTGTCAGAACCATAACAGTACAGTAGTGTCAGAACCATAACAGTACAGTAGTGTCAGAACCATACCAGTACAGTAGTGTCAGAACCATAACAGTACAGTAGTGTCAGAACCATAACAGTACAGTAGTGTCAGAACCATAACAGTACAGTAGTGTCAGAACCATAACAGTACAGTAGTGTCAGAACCATAACAGTACAGTAGTGTCAGAACCATAACAGTATAGTAGTGTCAGAACCATAACAGTACAGTAGTGTCAGAAAGTAAACATGTTGATAATGTGAGCAACATCAACGGAAACACTTCTGACAGAAGCTTTCTGCAAATGTAAACAAGGAAAAAAATACAGTTTCTTTATTATATTGCGAGTGAGTGGTTTTTTTTTCATTTACGTAGGCCTTAATGAAATTGTTGAAGTAACTTAACTTTGATACTTGCTCGTGTTTTCCACAGTTGCATTTGAGCAAGACGACTAACAGACAGTGTCTGCGGTAAGTTAAAACCACAAGGCATTGGAGCTGGTCATCTTGGTCCACACCATATTTTATCATCCTAAATCATTCCACACATTAGGTCGATGCTTTCACTTGTTAACGTTGCTAAGCTCGCATAGTCTCCGTTTGTTTATACGTTTTATTGCTGTCGTTGACGGTTCTCTAATTGCATAATAAATCCATTTTACCCTCAAATATTTAATTGCAATTGTTCATTAAACACATGTTTTTATATGTAGACCCCTACCTAAGTATTTATATCCGGTAATCACACGAAAGTTTTTCAGAATTAATGAAGTGTACAGTACAGCGTTCTTTATCTTTTCATCGGATTGTATTTTTTGTATTGATAACCGAAATTTGAACGTTTGTTCTCAATCGTTTTTCCAGGGATTTACCGGACTCGACTCGACTTTCTGCTTCATTTCCCCATAAATTGTGAGTCAGGACCCCTCCTATTTTTAAACTTGCATCCCATTGGATGCATGAGTTTTCTGATGTGTTGATACAACTGAGTGTTAAAATTAATTATTTCATAGATGTAATTTATGAAATTATTAACATTATTTTATAATGCCTTCATTCACACCTGAATAGTGATATAATACCATCCTAAAAAATCATAATGCTGAAAAATTGTTTTTAAATTGCATCAAGAAATCAGTGTATCTTGAGGTCATTTTGAGGTCTGAATGTTTCCATTTATGGCTTATTCACATGTAGAGTTCCTGTAGACTTGATTGCAGAATTACCAGTAATTAGTATTTGAGTTCTTAAGATGACTGGCTTCTCCAATTCCTCTGGTAGAATGTCAAGTGTGAAATTCCTGTGTAGCATGCAATGCTGTAATATTAAGCTTTATGGGTTGGTTAACAAGCCAGATTATAAATGTTACCAGTCATATATAAAAATTCCTTAATTGTGGCGCGTCGTGAGAAAACCGGTCTTAATGCATGTGCGTAAAGTGTCGTCCCAGATTAGCCTGTGCAGTCTGCACAGGCTAATCCAGAACGGCACTTTCCGTTGTTATGGTATTTTCTGTTTCAATGAGGTCTCTTCTAAACATGAATCCACTGTAGGCGGAAAGTACCGTCTCGGATTAGCCTGTGCGGACTGCAAAGGCTAATCCGGGACGATATTTTACTCACATGCATTAAGACTGGTTTTCCCACGACGCGCCTCAATTTTGTAGTTTTGCATGTGAATCATGGTGCTTTTGAAGAAAAGAGATATTGGGCTTGTAAGTTACTTGAAGTTTTTGCATGTTTGTTTCAGATTTCAACTGGCTTATAGTCTCTGATTTTACAAATACACATTTGGATAAATCTGCAGATATCTTGCCCAAGGACAAGGTAGAAAATCATTGGCAGTTAGTGTTGTGTAACCTCACTCAGGCAATTTGTATTGTTGGCATCAGTTGTAAGAACTTGTTTGAAAATGTTTTATGAGATCGTTATCAGTTTAATTGCTGTGGTTGTTCTGTTTTCTTCCCCTTTTCTGTACCAGTGCTTTCACAAACTAGTTTGTTATAAACAGTAGACAGTGGAGAAAGAAGGCTCATAAACCAGTCAAGAGGAACTGTTAAAAAATTTATTGCTCAAGTGCAGGACAAATTCCCATATCTGCTTGCTGCATGTTTACCATATGGAAGGTTTCTTTGAAGCATCATAGTTATGCTGCAGAACTTCATAAATATTGATGATAACATGAACGACCAATAATAACATGCTGTTGTAATTATGGGCAATAACCAAGGAATTTCTACCACTAATATCAATGCATCCATTATTGCAACCAGGACTATACTAAGTGTTTTGCATTACATACTGTATTAGTATTGAGTAGTGTGTTCCTATGGCTATTGCTAATTGGGTTCTAAATCTAGGGAAAGATTTAGTATAAAAAGGTACAGGGTGCTGCTATAAAGGTACAGGGTGCTGCTATAAAGGTACAGGGTGCTGCTAAAAAGGTACAGTGTGCTGCTAAAAAGGAGCAGGGTGGAAAACATGGACCAGCTTGTTAACATTTTCCATTTATTTCCTAAATCCAGGGTTTTCATGAGTCTAATGCTTCTGATCAAGTTTTTTAAGCATAGTCTCTTTGTCATCGAATACATGCAAAAATATGTTGAATTTCAAAAGATATTTAGCATTACTGTGTTGACCAGCCCAGAGGGCAGCAGGGGGGAACCAAAAAGGAAAAGGGTTAGTGTTTTATCCTGGCCCATTTTGCGCGGCGCGGCGCCATGCCCCTTTTTTCACTTGCCCTTTTCAAAGGCATAAGCCGCCACCCTAATCGATAATGATCTTAATTGCCTCTTGACCACTTTTATCAGCCCTATTTCTGCGAAAATCGATTACTGTGCTAGATTTATTGCCGACACACGTTTCTACGCGATTTTGATTTAATCGATTACTGTACTAATGATTGTCGGATTGATTTTTTGAATTAATAAGATTCATTATTTCAATTGACAAATACTTTCAGCACTGCGAAAATGTAAAATTACAAATAATTACCTTAAGTAGCTTAACTTTGGGTCAAATACCGGTCACCGGTAGTCTGTTTCTCTGTCTAGAGACTTGAGGTGTGAAAGGGAACCAAGTTGTATATTGGTATGCGTGTCAAATATGACTTACCTGTCAACACCTTTTGGGCCCCAAATGTAAAAAAAATTACTAGCCCCTTCAAAATATTCCCGGACGTCTCATTTAAGATGGCCTCAGACAGAAGTTTTCATTACAGATTATATTTTTTTCCTTATCAAAACCTGACATATGTAGAGCAGTTCTGATCAGTGCATTGGACATACAGTAAATTATCTTATTGTATATTGTTTTTGTACTTGTGTGTTAAATCGTCTGATAATAATTTGTGAAAAAGTTTTTTTGATTAACTTGTTTGCTTATATTTGTGAAGACGGAAAATGCCGTCGTGCAAACGGAGGTTGGAACAAATTCGAAAGGAGAGTGTAAAAGTGGCAAAAAATACCATTAGTTTATTAAAAAATTTGTGCAGAGGACAGACGGAACTGAAAGGTAATTATATATTTGCGATGAATCTTTAGGTTTGTAAATATGAAGTATCGATCTATAATTACTAAGAATATAATTATGTGATCCACAGAATTTGCTTCCCAAATTTCTCTGTACGTTACGGACAATCAAGTTTATATTAAAACACGCCGCGTACTACTTACGTTATAGAAAGAGAATTACATAAAATAAATGCGTTCGGCAGATATACAACATACAATATGTTTTTCTCGTTAGTTTAATCTGTGTGAATATTGAATATTGCGTGTGCCAAAACTTGTACTTGGTACAAGCGTGTGCCAACATGCTTTTATATGTTTGTTTGTTGTTTTTTAAAATAAAATTTGTATATATATAAATATGATACCCATAGCCAACACACATGTGCCCTTTTAAAAGAACACAGCTGGCTAAAATGCCCTTTTTGAATACATTGCGCCCTGCCTCTCTGCCTTCCTGGATAAAACACTAAGGGTGCAGGGTGCAGCTCCCTGCTATTTTGCTCTTGATCTTTCCCTGTTTGGTTCTGTTAAGTTAGGTGAATTGAGTGATTCAGGTTGTTTTTTTTCCATTGGATAAGTTTGATTTGGTCAAATTTTGCTTTTCTGTTCAGTGTTGACGCCCCTTTACAAAAATATCACATGTATGTTTATAAATCAGCATTTAAATAATGCACTTACTTTGTGTATATATTTACATTCAGAACATAAGTGTCGGCAGTTCAATCAAGGGCTGCAAGGGAGAACACCATTTGTTAGTTGGAAATATATTCGAAGAAATACAAAATATATTCAAAGGGGTAATTGCTTATTGCCAGGGATGGAAATTAACGGGCGCCCACTCGCCCCATGCGACCGAATTTTGCAGTGAGCGAGTGATTCCAAAAAGCTGGTAAGTCAAAGTAGTCCATTTTGGCGACTAGCTTTTTACAAAGCTTAACTTCCACAATTACTCACTGATTTTTTTTATAACGCCATCCCACTGCGTATTAATTGTTTGTCCAATAAAAGCTATCGATGCATATCTCGGCCAATCACAACGCTCGTTTCGTCTTATGCATGGCTGCCTCTGTTGTTTTTGAAGCAGATATAGTTTTTATGCGTGTTTAACGTTGTTTTTTGCAAATTTTAACAATTCAACAGCGGCATCTATATTTTGATAATAAGTTAGTCCGATTCTTTACCATATTTTTTTTTTAATTTAATAATTTTGTGGAAAAAAGTTGGGTAAGATAAGATAATAAGAAATATAGTACAGTCATATTAGCCTATAATTTACCCAAACCCAAAACAAATTCCTTCACGAGTTATAAATGTATTTCCAACACATATTACATCCCAACAGTACTATACTAAAAGTCCTCAAAGAAATATTTAGGGGAAATAGGAAAAAAACGCAGTGGTTTGATAGCACTATATTTTCGATTAAAACGTTTTTATTTATACACGTATATTATTACATTATGAGAAAATCAAGTGGAATCAAGTGTTTTTAACAACATATCATCACAAAATGAGCTATATATACTAGTCAATGCATAAGGAAATTTAATAGCACATTCGATCCCAAAAATATTGAATGTATTAGTTGGTAAAATGACTTTCCCAACCCACACAGAAAGGAAATGGTTTTATTACCACATGTATATAATTGTAATGGAAAGTAGTATTTTTCATTCACATTCATTTATAACGTACTCTCATAATAGTAACTTCAATGTATAATAAGTGCTTTACAAATTATAGTAAAATATCGTCTTACAAAGTCAAATACTAAACCGTTTACGGGTCAGATTTACCCCACCCACTCATATCGTGTATGGGACATGCATTTTACATTATGTAACGGAACTATGTACATGCTTCTTAAAACATACACATATCCTTTCATTCTCATATAGATATTATTAAATATTAAATATGATTTCTTGCACTTCTAAAATATAATAAAGAATCTACATTCAATACAACTTACATCAAGTAAATTGATAACAAGTGTATATACATGTCAATGTATAAAATGAGTCCGGATTTCTACAAATACAACTCAAACACAGGACACAAACCATTAAATATTAAACCACTGGCAATGTGGTACCATTTCATAAAAAACCATGCTCTAAACTTTACACTTTCAATTTAATTTATTGTAATACGTAATATTCTTATGTCTATTATTTCACAGAAAAATATGACACTACGTTCACATTTCTAAATCTGCTTCTGTGACCACCACATTAACGCAATCAACACCCTTACATTCGCCACATGCAGCCGTGCAGACTAAGCCATTCTTTCGACAAGAGCAGCGTTTTGTTTCGCAATTGGACTTGCAGCAACACCTTACAGTCTTCAATAGCCTTTCCGGCGCAACTGGTAGATCACATTTTGTTGGCACAAGTTGACTATCCTTACGATGCCAACCCCATTTCTCTGGGTTTAGTTTGTTTCCAATCCATGTTTGGACCTGAAGGTAAGTTCTGTAACTGTGATACTTTGCAGCAGTTGAAGTTGGAGGCAGAGCTTGCACATTTACAAACGTATTTGTAGAGTGTACTTTCTGGAGAAACTTTTGATACCGAAGATCATCAATGGTTGTACTGGTGGCACCATTGTAGAGAGATACTAACACTGCCTCTCCATGTTTTTCCACATGCTCATGTGACGACGATTGTAAGAAAACTTCCGCATCGTTTGAATTTATTTCGTTTGAAAGTAATTTCTTCAGTGCAGCTCCCTTGCTAATACCAAACATCCTTGATGTAGTGTCACAACCGGTAATAGCATGTAGAAAAAGTAGGTGTCGAGAGCAATCGGGACCTATTATATTTTGTACATTAGTTACGTCCCAAATCTTCTTCTTCAGATCTATCTTTTTGTCAGATCTAAAATATATGCTGTGTCTTTCTGGCTTGGAATGATACAACAAAAGAACTAAAATGTCTGTGTCTTCACCTACAACTACAACCTTCCTGTGTAGAGACTCTTCGACGGCGGTTTGCACAATGAGAAAATCTGCATCTTCATCAGAGCGTTTAACAATGCAGCCTTTATTCGTTAAATGAATGTCAAGTAATGTCCATTAACATTTTCTTCATGTAGACACTGCTGTATGCTTGCTCTTCACCACATATGTCTTTCATTTTGTCTACAAGATCAGACACAGTTACTTGGATTTCACAATTATCTTTAAGGAAATGAACGATTTCATGAAAAGCAGCAGTTGCATTTTGTCTGGAAGGCCGACCTCTTTTGACTTCAACATTCAGCTCAGATGATTCAGACTGGAATTGTTTTGGAATGTTATAACCAGACCTGAAATTTGATGAACAGGTCTGATGGTACCGTGCTTCTACAGCTGGCAAATCTTGGGCATAGTTTAGTGGCCCCAGTATCAGGCTTGCCCATTCATCTCATCTAGTTTTACAAATGTCAGCTATGGTTTTCTGGAAATCCAGTGTGATTACTGGGTGAACATCTGGCCCGCGCTTTCCAGTGTCATATTTGGCATTCTTACCACAAAACAAACATTTGTTTTTAAAGTCAAACACTTCCTCTGTACTTTTTCTCGTCTTGGGCGATGGCGGGATGAAGGTTTGTTCAACCTGCTTGCGCTGACTGTTGGGGTGACAGAACTTCTTTCTGCACATCGAATGCACTGCCTGTCCGGGGGAGACTTCAAGGCTCTGGCCTTAAATGTAAAAACACAATTTTTTTATATTAATTATTATTTTTATTATTCTTTTATTATTACTATTATTTATTATTATTATTTCAATGTGGTCTACAAGTATTAAAAAACTCTGAAAACATGAATACATTAACATCACTTTATAAAGCGTAAAGCAGATGTTCATCCAGTCATCACACTGCATATTTATGTATTTTTATTTTAACAATATAGGAAAATATACTGTAGTCCCTGTTTTTAAAACACACATACCTAAATATGTATAAAAGTATAATACTATTTAAAAAGAAAATACCCAATAAAACTTATTATACTAATAAAGATCATCAAATCAACTACATATGCAATGACGTACCACTTATAGTACTGGGTAATTTAAAACTACATAATGTTAAATCAAATCATTTAAACAATTTGAATAAAAGGCATCTGTTTCAATCAAAATAAAAGAAACATATTAAGTTTTCAGTATTCAATTGTTAACTACCTCTAACTGATGCTGCTGCAATTAAGCCCGAACATCCTTTTGGTGTAAGTTTTACTGTCTCCAAATTGTTGTCCTCACCACATAGAAAACATACATGTTGAGACGTTTCCTTAGGCACTTTATCGGATTCAGCCTACAACAAAAAGAGCATAAAAATATATCATTCAACAGTTTTACTTTAAAAAATCGAAATATTTAATGTATTAAGATGAAAAAGTAATATGACATTATTAGTTGTTAAGACCCTAATGGCCTTCCGTAGTTTTAATTCCCCGCGAAATATACAGTTGTTACAGTTATTTTGCGCATGTTTTATGGCATTATTTGGTGTAATATTGATTTAAATATTGTTTCTGTATTTCTAGTGGTGAAATATTACGTAATTTTAATCAGTAACACAAATTAAACCAGATCTTTCTATAATTACCAAAAATCGTCTGCTTGCAAAACATAAATATGAGGCACTTTTCTGCGCAGTAAAATAAAATATTTCTGTAAATAACTATCTAAATACAATAAATGAAAAGTGATCTTACCATATTGCTGAGTATATCACGAGATTAACCGATAGTTCCTGTTTCTTGACACAAAAAATAATGCCATACATGTAAACATCGTGACCGGAAATGACATCATGGAGCGAAAAATATAATGTATGGTGGACAGTTAATGGCAGAAAATAAAACAAAAAGTATAAAACTTTTAAAAGCTATTATTTACATTAAAACAGGAAATATTTCTGAGGACTTTTTTTACAATATCTTTATATTATACACTACTGATAAACATCAAAATCTCTTGTGAAGGAATTTGTTTTACCTAAATATTTATATTTACTGGACTAATAAAGAAAAGCAGTCAAACGATGCTAAACGTAAATATCTACAAGTTTATGACAAAAACAAGAGAGGCTGTTCTTACAAGGTAGCTAATATATTACCCTTATTAAATTGGCTATTTTTTTATGTGACTGACATGTTTTAATACTTAGTCTTAACGATTATTAAGAGTGAACAAGATTGTTCTGATGTATGTATACTATAATTCATGTATTGATTTATTAAAGAATTAAATTTCCAATATAGTTTTCAACGAGCTATTTCCATATACTGAATATCACTGTAATGTTCAACATCCGTTTTCAAAATTTTAATTTGGTGGGCCCCTAAAAATTTGGATGGGCTCCTAAATCTAGAAAGCTAGGGGCCCACTCGGGCAACCAGACAAAATAAGTTAATTTCCATCCCTGTTTACTGCGCTTTTCACCATGATCAGCTCTTGCTTTAATTGCATGAATTGTTTGTTATACATAACACAGATCTAATTTACTAAATTGCATTTACATAAATGCAGTATATTGTTATCATATGTATGCATGAGATACATCTTTTCATTTCTTCTATGTTGTTATTCTTGTTTTTATGATGAATTTTAAGAAAGGAAGCCATAAATCATGTTTCATCACTCTGCACAAGTAAAACTAACAAAGAATTCCTTTCATGATGGGAATTATACACTGGTAGACTTTCCCATTCCCTGTCATTTTATTCAGTGAAGTCACAAGGAAGTGGTAAAGTACATGCTCGCCTTCGCAAAATGTTGAAATGCAGTAGATAGATTACTTTGCTCTTCTATATTTAGCTTGGCCAGTGAGCTTATGCCATGGCGGGTTGTCCATCGTGCGTGCATCTGTCTGTGCGTGCGTGTGTAAACTTTTCCTTTAAACAATATCTCTGACGAAACTGGTAGGCCGAATTTGATTAAACTTCACAGAAATGTTCCTTGGGCGGTCCTCTACCAAAGGTGCTCAAATGGTTCCAGTCCGCTACGATATTTACTTTCCCAGGCCCCAGGGTCACTGAACTGACACAAATATGAAAGCTAGTTTTAAGACAACTTAAAAGTATTTGTAGTGCCATGTATGCCGATTACTGATTAAACAAGTAAATAAATCATATCCCACATCTCGTGTAAGCACACTTACGGTGTGTCAGTATTCACCTAAACTAATTTGTTCAACCTTGATAGACACCATCGATAAACCTTAAAAAATTACTGATAAATATTAGTTTCTGTTATTTAATAATATCTTCTAACATAAAGAAACTCTTCATTCTACTTTTTAATGAACGTTTAAAGAAGTTTGATCTATTAATCATCAGTGTACAAACAGACTTGACCTTCATATGTGCCTTGATTTGATTATTCACTTCCTTTCACAAATGTATTTCCCTATAATAGACACTGTTGACATCAAACTCCTTGCAGTGGTTACTTTCCCATTGGTACTCTTCAGTTACCACCTCCTTGCAGTGGTTACTTCCCCATTGGTACTCTTCAGTTACCACTGCTACCACGAGTTAAAAACTTACAGATTTGAAAGTTTCAGGACGATTATGAGGAGATTGAAGAGTTATTTTTACAAAATTTTAATTTTTTCATTATTATTTTATAACAATGACACGGACATGTTTGGTCCAGGTGTATATATTACGAGTTAAAATGAAAAACAACAAATAAAAAAGTAAACATGACGACGCTAGGATTTTATGTATTCCACGATTTTATTTCGCGCCAAGTGTTTGCATATGGTCAAGTGGAACTTCATGCCGGCAGGGATTTAAAAAAGTTAAATCTCTGCACGGAGGTTGTGTTGACCTAATAATGCATTGTTCACTGGCTTAATGTTTCTTCTGGTTTGGTTATTTCAATGAATATAATCCTATTAGGTTTGTAATACTTGGTCATGTGCTTTAATTCTGTATCACAGTCTGGATAGAAGGGGTCGTTATTGGTGTGATGCTTGAAGGAAAGGATTACAGCTAACGTTGTAATAATATTTTATAAATAGCACGGTCACAACGTTCAGATTATTTTGTGTACTAAAATTTATTATTGCCAGTATTGATTATTGATGAATCCATAACCAAATTAAAATCGAGAAATGTGGAATTGTGTAATTTCGACTCTTTTAGTCTGTTTTAAGTCTTTCTCTGAGATAAGCCTACATAAGACTTCATTCCCATTTTCATATTAAATATTTTAGACTGCATATCCTTTGGTAATTGCATCTCTATCATAGAGATTAGATATTCAGTACAGTTTTATTGAAATATAGTTCTTTAACGATGTTTTGAAATTGTTTCTTTTTCATCCCTGACAATGTTTGGTAGTATATAATAGAATTGTTAAGTTTTTTAATGTTATTCATAATTGATATAAATTTTATTAGTTTGCTTTCCACCAGCGTTTCTGTGTTTCTTGTAGTTGAATATTATGAACACATTAAATTATTGACTTGTCATGTCCGTTAACATTCTGTTGTTTGCATAAACTTGAAACATGTACATGTCTCACAGTTTTACAAATTTAGTCAAAAGCAACCTAACAGTAACTGCAAATTATGTCTGGGCAAAACTTTCGTGGCTGTCGTGTTTCTTATTTGATGTATCTCTGTTAGTCAGTGTGTGCTTCTTTAAAACATCATTTTTAATCCATTCTGCTTTGCACATTAGCATTGGCTAACTGGATGACTGCTGTTTCTTGACAATACTGTCATATTTGACAGTGACCTGTTCTGCTTCAATATCTCTTTCATATAGCTGTTTTAAAAGCGCAATGAAGATGTAGTGTTTTTTACCAAAAAAAATAAAAATAAAAAAATAAAATAAAACATGACTCAAACTATTACAATAGTGAAACTGTAATAATATTTTTAGTGAAAAAAAAAATGTAGATATATTATTCTTTATTCATTGAATGCAACATTTCCTATTTCTTTTGCAAATACTTAAAAAGTGATTTCCGTCTTGTCTTCTTACTCACTATGGCATGAATATTAAATGTATCATGAGCAATCTTCCCAAAACTTGTCCATTCCAGACATCTTGAAGATAAGTAAAATGTAGCTAATACACAACTGCCGGTCTTTGATTTCAGCCAGGTGAAATGTTTGGCATACCTGAGTGTTTATATGTAGGATAAGATATCTCATTTGTTACACTATGAACCAAATACCAGGTGATTCTGCTTTCCGGCCATTGGTATTAATTCTGATTGTTCATTATGGGAGTTTAGCCCCTCAGTCTTGTGTACATTGTTTATTGTGTGAGTCACACTCTGAAAAATAAAAACCTTGCTTTTGCATTTGGTTCCGACATTCCACATTTTTGAACCACTCACATTTGAATTGAAACAATGTTGCATTATGAAAATCATAGCAGCATTCTTTGATGTTCTATTTCCAGATCTTTGCTCTGTGAATTTAAATAAAATTTATAGTTGAGTTAATTATTTGTAAAGCCCCATTCTCACTGCCACGGTGTTGGTCCCGGTACAGCCCGGTGAAGAAACGGGGGTACACCGGGATAAACCTGGACCTTTTTGCTAAAAAAATATGAATTGCAGTTTCCCATAACTGACGGTGCCCCGGTGTATCACCGGTCTAGTCAGTGTGTACCTAGCCAAGGTTGACACTGGTGGTGTCCTGACGACCGCCGGGATCGTCCTGTCATACCAAGGTTGGGCACTGGTGACACACTGGTGTCACACTGCAGCCACATCACACCGAACGCTACGGTTTATCACGGTAGAATGAGGATGGAGACCCTGTCCTTTCATGGAATATACCTGCATTGCCCCGGAAAATACACACATTGTGAAGGTTATTGATATCTTTCCTGGTAACTCCCGTTTGTATTAAATATTTTAAAACAGCCGGATCACCAGGTTTCATACCTGATTGTCCAGGATGTTGTGTGCAACCAGGGTTGTTCTTCAGTTTCAACAGGGTTTCCCCCGGATCACTTTCCGGGACTTACTGGGGTTGTCAAACCGGAACAGAGAGAATAGGGCTTAATGCGGAATCCTTTATAGGAACGATACTATGTCACTCTTATGGTGATATTTGTTACTATACATGATTACTGGAATGCACTCTCTGTATCAATTAAAGCAATTAACTTCTCCACTTCGCCCCACCATTCGATTGCTTCCGGATGTACTCATGTGTGTACACAGTTAAGTGAATGATACTTCATTAATTAATATTGAGTGGGTCATTGTATCAGTAAGTGTTTGTGCACTGGATGTCAGTCTTAAGCAGGGAAAGCTGCAGATTGTTAAATTCTACTTAATAAATCTCACAACCGTAACACCCCTTGCTGGTCATAACACCCCTTGCTGGTCGTAACACCCTTTACTGGTTGGGTAGGATGCTTGTTAGGGATATATCTAATATTAGAAAAAGTACAACACGTTGCTCTAAAGGGGACAGGAGAACAATTCAAGACTCTATTTTATCTTAAAGTTTGGTTGGTCCATGAAGGAGCATCTATCGAAAATTCCAATGCTTTTTCACTCTTGATTCTTCTGTATTAAGACAGTTTGTACCGTACAACATTCTTCTATCTGAGTGATAACGTACAAGAACTGGTGTTATTTGTGGTCCATACTGAATGTAAATTTGGGTCACTTGCAAATATTTCAAATTTAGAATGACGTGTGAGGGAATCATATTATCTCGACATAATACATAACATGACATCTAGTCTGACAACAAAGCACGAAAATGAAAAAAAAAAACACTGGATGCGTGGGTAAGGATTTTGTTTTCACCTCACCCTCCAAGTTTTTTTTTTTGCACTGACTAGCAAATATGTTGGATGCATATAAATAGTATGATTCACCCCAGAAGGACCCGACTTGGTAATTCAATTGGTCAATAACAAAGGGTTGACAGTTACATGTTGCTTTGAAGTGGACTTTCAGTAAGACTGTTTACCCAAACTAGCACTCTTGTAGCATGGATTGAACAGTGGAGAGAGTGACCACTGGAAGGATGTAGACGGTCAAATGGCAAACAATGTTGTCAAAGTTTTGTTAATTGTTTATTTGTTGTAAATCTGACAAATGCCCTGGTGTGAAAGGGCATGAGGTCGAAGGCTGTGGATGGTTTACATGCTTCTGCAAATGCCTTTGGTAATCACATATTTATGTTAATGACCAAAATCCCAGATTGATTGTCACTGTTGTGCTCCAAAAAGTTTTGTGATTTTATTTCCGTGACATACAATCATGCATCATCCTGTTATGAAGGACTAAATTGTGTAAAAAATGATCACAGCTGGCTTTCAATTATTTGGCCGTTAAGTGTAATTCAATACACCCAAATTATCTGACAAGTACCTTGCTGACAATTTCTATTTCCTTCTATTTGAGGTTCTATTATTTTGATGTATGGTTGTAATTAATCAAGAATCAAAGAATGAGCAGTGTGGTCATTTAATGTCTGCAATGTTTGTCATAATATTGTGCTGTACAAGACTTGTAATGAATTATTAGTCCCCTACCGGTGTGTCACCGGAGGCGACTATAGGTTTGCCCTCCGTCCGTCCGTCTGTCCGTCCTTCCTCAAAATATTGTTCCTGCGATAACTCAAAAAGTACTGAAGATACTTCGATGAAACTTGGTATACATATAAACGGCAATGTGAGGATTATGCAGGACCTTTTATTTTTCACCAGAGGTCAAAGGTCACGTGACTGTTAACTAAAAATAGAAATAAACTAAATACTGTTATAATTCGAAAAGTACATAATGAAACTGGGTATACATATAAACAGCATTGTGGCAATGTGAGGGTTATGCACGACCTTTTTTTTTAACAGAGGTCAAAGGTCACGTGACTGTTACTAAAAATAGAAATAAACTAAATACTGTAATAATTCGAAATGGACACAAGATATGACCATGAAACTTGGTACAGAGATTGAACTATAGGTTTGCCCAAAACCTGGATCCTGTGATAACTCTGAAAGTACTGAAGACACTTTGATGAATCTTTGTATACGTAGCAACAGCAATGTGAGAATTATGCACGACCTTTTATTTTTCACCAGAGGTCAAAGGTCATGCGACTGTTACTAAAAATAGAAATAAACTGAATACTGTAATATTTTGAAAAGTGCGTAAGATATGATAATGAAACTTCATGAAACTTGGTACACTTGGTCTGTGTGCATCTGTCTGTCTGTTCCTCCGTCGGTCTTACTCTGTCTGTCTGTCCCGTCCCCAAAACCTGGATCCTGCAATAACTCAAAAAGTACTGAGTACAAAAAGCAATAACTCGAAGTACCAGAGGTCAAAGGTCACGTGACTGTTACTTAAAATAGAAATAAACTCAATGCTGTAATAATTCGAAAAGAACATAACATATGATCATGAATCTGGTACACAGAATGGACTATATGATTATCCTCTGTCAGCTAAGTACTGCAATAACTCAAAAAGTAACTAGAATGTTTGGTCAATGTTACTAAAATAGAAAAAACAACAACTTAATACTGCAGTGACAAATGGGATTTGAATATGAAAGTTTGTACATCTACAGATAAAGGGCGATTTGACGGTATTGCATTTTAGAATTAAAGATGTATGGAATAAAATATGCATCACTTAAGTTTCCAATATTCAAACTTTGGAATGCATGCACATCAGTACATATATTTCCACTGCATGTGCACAAGAATTGCCTCAGTGAGTAAAAATATTCATTATACGGACGGACGGTTAGAGATCCAGATTTATTTGTTATCTTCACTTGAATTGGCCCCTTCTGTGTTTGCGTTTAGTGTTACCAAGACTGTGTATGACATTAAGATATAACGAATGTTGAGTGTGTAACATACACTTCTTGTCGATTTCTTTGCTCATAAATCTCGTCTTATGTTGTTGGGGAGAAAAAAAAAGAGAAAGAATGGATGTCATGGCATTATGTTTGTCTGTGGAGACAGAAACCAGGGGCAATGTTGTGATAATTGTGGTAAATGGGATATTAGCTCAGAGATTAGATGAGTGCTGGATCACATTACAGGTATTGGAAGCAAGGGGTCTGTGCAGTCACAGGCATCATGGTGGTTCAGGAATTGCTTGATCATGTTACAGGTATTGGAGGCAAGGGGTCTGTGCAGTCACAGGCATCATGGTGGTTCAGGAACGAGTGCAAGTTTGAGTGCAATGTTGGGTCAGAGTGTACTCTGGTCGTGTGGTGTGATGCAGATTATAATTCTCTGTCATGGGAAGGGTCACACATTACATGAATTTTCCAAAAAATATGTACATGAGAAGAAAGACTCTTTTGGTCAGTAATTTAATATTGCATCCAGCTCAGATGTATTATTTATGTAAATGGCCTGTAGTGATACTGGATTCTAAAAAAATAGTTATGCCAACCAATTTTACAAGGCATAAGTATATGTAATGGTTATGTATTTACTGGGAGGAGGGCTGTTCCTCATTGACACTCTATATGCGACTTTGCCTAATATATTAAATAATTTTATTATATTTTTCGTCCTTGATACAACAATAAATGTTACACTATGTTGTTTGTCATGAGGAAAGAGTATCTTTTGCTTGAAGCATGTCTATTACATAGCCATGTTTTTATTGCAGTGTAAAGATGTCTGTAATACGAGGTCAAGCCAATTATCTGCTATTTACACCTGTCGGTGTGGTAATTGGTGACATTTTTCGCACCAGTTTATTGCCAATTGTACTGCAAATATGCTTTTTCCCAAATGACAGCTATCTCCCGAATCTAAACAAGGCCTGACAGGCGGTCTTAAAAAGTCATGCTAAAAAAAGATAAAGATAAGTTGTTTTGTTACTTAGAGACATTTTTTTCAGTGATGTGGATTTATTCTCCATTTTGGCCTGAACAGTGTTAAAGATGTTGTGTTTGTTAGGTTGTAAAGTTCAGAAGAGTTTGTTGATTATTGAGGCGTTTGTGCAAAAGAAGAGGTTATACTTCTTGGCCAAAACATATGAGTTAGGCAGAGCAACTTATTTATACAGTTGTTAAGTTGATAACTTAAGATTGTATGCTGTTTCGTCCCAGAAATTGTCCTAAAAGCTACGACAAAACTACCAAAACATTTCGAATAAGTTGATGGTTTGATATATTGTATCAGATTTGTCTGATATAAAATATTTTTATACACATTTGTTATGCATGCCAAAGTCTAAATATATCAACCTTAAGATGATTCTGTTCAGTTTTTTGTGGTCCTGATACAAAGTATAGTGAAATGTGAGAATAATAAAACTTAATATGCAAATTTAGAGTCATGTTTGTCGTGACATTGGTTGCTTCCAGCAAAACTTTGTGTAGTTTGGTTGATAAGTTCCGCTAAAATTAAACATTGCAACAGTCAAAACAGTGCTCCTTTGATGGTGTGGAAATATAATAACATAAACACAGGATTGAATTTCACAATGTTATTAGATGTTTCTTTAGAGAATAAACCATAATGGAAGTTTTAGAGATTGTCAGTGCACGAACCTGGTTGGGTTTGAATTGGATACTTGTTATTATTTCACTGTGTTGGGCTGTCTGTTATATGATGGATGTTGTAATAGCAAGAGTAACTATGGAAACTTGAAATTTTAGGAGTTGTATAAATATATGAAATGGCACATGTTTGAAAATACAAAATGATAACTGTTGTTTGAGTATTGTACAATGGCTGTGGTACAGTATTTCCCTTCTGTCAGCCTTTAGAACCTTGGAATGTTTAAACACTGAAAATGCTTGTTATAATGACATAAAGACTCGTTCGTTGGTGTAATTTCCAAGGAAATGACATCATATATCTGAAAATTAAGTGGCTGCTGGCCACCATCGTTGGAACCAATGTTTGGTCTAATACGCTATGACCGATGGAGATTACGCTAGCAAAACGAAATATTATTAAAACAGTTACATATATGGGGTGTTCGCTTTTATCCTATTGACTGTTGTCTTGCATGTGGTCCATGAAGCAAGTAGAAAGTGGGCAGTGAACCTAGAAGAAAGTACTTTAAATACCCTGAATACCAGTGTGCACATAATGACTTAATAACCAGTCAACTGATAATTGTCTTCCAGACTTCATTAAAAGAATATTTAAATGTTACCTACAATTTCATTGGTCACTTGGTGGCTCATCAATATTCATGAAAACAAACTTGACAACCAATTCTCCCATGGTATATAATGTAGTGGTAACGGAATATATTATACGGTGGGTTTCAACGATGACTGGTCTGGCAATCTTTTGCAGCAGATGTTTCAAAGCCATTGGAAAATGCCACTTCTTAGTATTGATAATAAAACCTGTGTAATAAATACTGTGGTTTACTCTTAAAATGCCTCTAGAAGTGAGATAATAGTATATTGGGTATGCCATGATGGCTGTTTTCTGTTTACAGGGTGTGGTAGTGCCGCGTAAGGGCGTGCCAGCATGAGTGGGGTGCCACAGGTCAATGGGCCCTCCAGCCCCACAGGGAAATACATAGACACCATAGGTAAGAGACTGACTAGACACTGCATCTAATAATCTTATTCATTTATTTTCTATATTGGAAATTGTGACCCAGTGCTCACTCTGCCCATTGTCAATTAGGCAGTAGCTGGAAATTTGCACTTTTGGCTAAAGATGCTTCAGGTATAGCACCCACAGTGATAAGGAATTTAACTTGGAGTAGCTAAACTACCTAGTAAAAGCCAGGGTGAGCCCTCAACCAATAATGATTTTTTTTTGTGGGTTGGGGCGGTACCTTTATTAGGTTGAATGGATGAACTTGCTTTCTTTTTGTTGCTCTCACAGTTGTTTGCAAGCTGTTAATGTCTAAAGGGTATTATTCAATATTTTAAAAAATCCTGCACTTATCAATTAATCATTATAGTACAGGAATCCAATGATCGCAGGTTCGATTCCCAGCCCGGCCACATAACTTGTGTGGGGATTGGTCATGAAATTATTTCTACTGCCATTCTCCCCCTACCTCTGATTCAAGTAGGACAGTTGTCAGTTACTGGCATAAGTATGTGCACTTAGTAGTGGTAAACCAGTTAACGAAGGAAAAGTGTGAGAAGGTTAACTGACAGCGTTACATGACTGAAATACTGTTGAATACAGCGAAAAATCCAAACAAACACAAACAGGAACTTCCATTTGTTTTATTTCCATATGTACCATATGATACAAACTTCGGAGTAAAGAACAAGTCTATTTTCATTGGATGCATTCTTTTTACCTTACAGCTTACTCAGTAATGTTCGCTTTCCTCATAACGTATTCATGTATTGTTAATTTAGAAGAAAAAGCTAGCCAGTATCTGTCAGTTTTTCATGTCAGTAGATAAATAGGAGCTTTGTTTTGTTCGTTTTGTTTTGTTGGGGTTTTTCGCCGTTTTAAACAGTATTTCAGTCATATCACGGCGGTCAGTTAACCTACTCACACTTTTCCTGGGCAAGCTTAGCTGATCTTAGCGGTTTACCGGTACTTAGTGCACATACCTATGCCAGTAACGGACAACTGCCCTACTTGAATCAAAGTTAGGGGGGAGAATGGCCATAGAAATAATAAGTAGGAGCAGAATTGTCAGTAAGTTGATTAAGAGCAATAATAATGGATCATGTCTTATAATGCTCAACTTTGTACACATTTGACAAAATGAAAAGTTATTTTGATAAACAGAAATTGTGTTGGCAGAGACAATAAACTTTGCAATTTCCATCAAATCAGATGGCAGTACTTCATTATTCAAATTTAATTATTGAGTAGCATAAAAGTTGCAGTAAAAAAAGTGCAGTAAATTTTCAGTCAGTTAAAAACCCTATTTGTCTTTCTGTCAAGTATTATAGGTGATGAAGTGTTGTAATATCAGAACACGATGATAATGAAATCAATTAATTGCAGTTATTTGAGAGGGATTGTAAGCAATAGTGTCAAAATGTAAACAAACCGTACTGATAATGTTGATATGTACAAGGAGTAGTAATCAGAGATGAGAAGCATACCCGTATATCTTAGTTTCCACATTGATGCATGCAAGAAGATATAAGTATGAGGCTTGTCATGGGAAAACCGGGCTTATTGCATGTGCGTAAAGCGTCATCCCGGATTAGCCTTTGCGGACTGCACAGGGACGGCACTTTCCGCTTTTATGGTTTTTTCTGTTTCAAGGAAGTCTCTTCTTAACATAAATCCACTGTACGCGGAAAGTGCCGTCCTGACTGAGCCTGAGCAGATTGCATAGGCTAATCGGGGATGACACTTTACGCACATGCATTAAGCCCAGTTTTCCCACGACATGACTCATATAATGTGTGTGTAAGCCTAAGAGAGTTTCTATCAGCAAGATGTCTGGGAGAAATTGACACATGGCCAAGAATGTATAGGGGAAAATAATATTCAGTCTTGTTGCTCTGGGTTACACCTTTATCTCTAGTATAGGCAGAGGTGCTTTATATTGTGTGCTAATTTGTTTTTGGAAGAAGTTTATAATTGTATTATCACATAGTTTCTATCACAGATAGTCCTAACTTTGGAAGATGTATTTAGATAATATTTATTATGCTTTCTTTTCCTTAATGCAACACTACTGTGAAGCACATGTAACCTTTCTTAGATTTCGCATCGTATTTCCTTAACTATGAATGCAAAAATGCAAAAAAGGATGCAATTTTATAATTTGGAAATTTGAATTGAGATTACATTGAAAATAGACTGGTTGTTTTGTTCAAGAAGGTTCCAATTTCATAATGACATCTGACCTGTTGGAAGTTATGTTCTACAGTCGGGGATTTTAATACATGTATGAGGCACAGTCTGATGATTGAAACATATGTGGGTGTTTAATATTTATCTTAGATTATTTTCCAACATTTCCAACATTTCCTGATAAATTAGATCTGGTGGTCACAGCATTAAAACTTAATTTCTCCATAGTTATTTATATGCCTCTTGAGAAATCAAGTGGTACTTAGCCCTTTTCCTTGTCTGTAAAATCACTTACTTGGGCGTTGTCTTCATATATTGCATTTCTGTGGCAAAAATGGTAGATTATGAGACTGTACACCATTGTTGTTTTTTATGTGAGTTAACTTGTAAGAGAAAATGAAAACATTGTCTGTTTTATGTTGAGATCTTGATAAACTGGGGCACAACATTTAGGCAATGTTGTTTATTTTTTGTTTGTGTTTGTATTTTGTATAATGCATTCAAAACTCTGTTGCACTGTTGAACAGTGGGTTTAAAAAGTTTGATTTGCAACGACTTTCATTGATGAAACTGGTGTAAATGAATATCTTCCTTTTCGAATTGTCCATTGCATAAAAAAAGGCAGTAATTTGAATTTGAAATTGCACTAAGGTCAACACCCTATCGCCTGGTTGTTTTGGATTGTAACATGTAAATCTTGTCAAGCATGAATACAACCCTCTGTATGCCAGACAGACCATCATATTTGATATTGATTTCCATTTACAATTTATAGCCCTGGGCCCTGGTTTTCACTCTCAATTAGGATCAATAAAATGCTAATGAAGTTATGTATTCCTATGAGATTGGTTGGGATAGGATCTCTGGCCAACAAGTGTCTGATGGCTCAACATTCAATTTTGTACTTGTTACATGCTTTTGTATTAAAGGTTGAAATATGAGTTTGTTCATTTTCATACTTCAGCAAACAAGATTTCTTTAAATGTTATGAATGTACACGCAAGTGTGGTGTTGGTTAATTTTTAGTGACAAGTAGATACATAATGTCTTAATTCATGGTTTGTTGAACATAATAATATTGCAAAGGAATATTACTTGTGTTCAAGTAAATGAAATACTTGTTATAACGTTGACTTTAAAATGATATTGTTTTATGTGGCCAGAAATTATGTAATGCAACCCATACTGGAGCAATTTGGTTTGATCAATCTTCAATGTAATTTCCTTGAGAAGTTGAAGTTGAATACTTCTGTAGCGAGGCTAGTTTCAAAACATATTTGTGGCGCGTTGTGAGAAAACCGGATGCAATGCATGTGCGTAAAGTGTCATCCCGGATTAGCCTGTGCAGTCCGCACAGGCTAATCGGGGACGGCACTTTTCGCTTTTATGGTATTTTCTGTTTCAAGGAAGTCTCTTCTAACCATAAATCCACTTTAGGCGGAAAGTGTCATCCCGGATTAGCCTGTGCGAACTGCACAGGCTAATATGGGATGACACTTTACGCACATGCATTAAGTCCGGTTTTCCCACGACACGCCCCATTTAAAAAACAACCAAACTGACGAATGCTTGTTTCAAACGAAAAAATGTGCAGCATAACTAAGCTGTTTCTATCGGCATGCTACCAAATGGTTATAATTTTCACATTTCCTTTCTTACAACATTATTATGTTGCAGTTTCATGTTTTTAGCGAGGCAGTATTTTCTAAGCAGTATTTTCTAAACGGCAAGCCAGAAAATGCAGTGCAAGAATTTCAAAGATTTAATGGAAAATTGAAGCAGTAAATTAAGCATACAGAACTGGTGCAATGAAATTAATCCCCAGACCTTGAAATTACATTATTGTCTTTTAATTCAAAACAGAGTCCACAAATAAAGGAGGTGTATACTGGTTGCAACACAACAGCTGAAATGTTTGTTACATCTCTTAGCTAAACTATGGACAAAACAATTTGTTCTGCTTGTCCTGTCTGGTTGACAAGACTTTAATAAACATTTAGTATTGTTTTATGGCACAGACGGAAATAAAATATATTTTTAAAGAAAGAATAAGAATGATAGGGTTTGGATCATTTAGAATCGGCAAATTATTATTGTTTTGATGGAAATTTCGTATTTAAAGGCATTATTGTAATTTTATAGGTTATGTTCCACTATGTATCGTTATATATGACCTGTCATTGACAATCTATTTCAGTAAATGGTATGAGGATTATAAACAGTATAATTATTGTAAGTCAACATGGCAACAGTATTGATTGCGGAATTAATAACAGAATAACAATGTGCAGCTCATACTGCCTAACCATTATTTCTATCGATTATTTTGTTGTCTCGAAATGGTTACAATATTATCAGTAGTTAGCACATAGCAGTAGACTTGTACCAACATTCCATGGCAGGGTATTGATCAGTAAATGAAAGTGCAACAGAGCACAATCGGAACAATTCATATATATATGTACTGTCTAAAGAATAGACTATAAAATGGGATAGTTGGGGAGGCCTTGATAAATTGCACACCAGTGACTTCTGGCAAAATGGATTGGCACGTCCAAGCTGCAAAAGTGGTCCTTTATAAAAAAAAGTTTTTGGTTGCAAGATATATTTTACAATATAATTGAGGCCTGTAGAGCGAAACCCGGGCTTAATGCATGAAGTGTCGTCCCAGATTAGCCTGTGCAGTCTGCACAGGCTAATCTGGGACGGCACTATCTGCCTACAGTGGACTTATGGTTAGAAGAGACTTCCTTGAAACAGAAAATACCTTAAAAGCCGAAAGTGCCGTCCTGGACTGCACAGGCTAATCTGGGACGACACTTTATGCACATGCATTGAAGCCCAGTTTTCCCACGACACCCCTCAATTATAATCTTGTTTATAGTGACCATAGCCAATGCCTATACTGACTTATGCCGATATTACATGTACAAAGCGTACTTCTTTGTTAAAAAAAGCAGTAAACCCATCTGTAAAAGTTTTCAATGAATGAATAACAAATTAATAGTAATGTGTTATATGCTATTTATAATGGGTGTATGCTGTAAACAACAGTTTTTTTCATGTTATGAAGAAACATGTTTTTTTGGCCCTTAGACTGTCCAATGCTTTTGGTATGATTATACGGAGGTTACACTGTACATAACAATACTTTTAAGTGTTTTGGCAACATAATAAGAATTATTCTTAAGTGTTTTGGGAACATAATAAGAATTACTCATAATAAGAATTATTCTTAAGTGTTTTGGTAACATAATAAGAATTATTCTTAAGTGTTTTTGGACCATAATAAGAATTGTAGTTTTTGCCCATGTGCTGCAGTATGCTTCGTAGAATGACTAAGGAGAGGATTGGGAGACTCAATCTTGACCTTTTTCTGTGACTGTTATGTTATGATCGATCACTACCGTAGGTGGATAACCTTTTTCTGTGACTGTTATGTTATGATCGATCTCTACCGATAGGTGGATAACCTTTTTCTGTGACTGTTATGTTATGATCGATCTCTACTGGAAAGCTATTAGTTCTGTCACTATCGGTTGTTCTCAGTTAAATGCAGGGCAGCATGGCAGGCTGAATGGTCTGCTGTTGATACCAGAAGAATATCCATCTTTTGGGTTCGTACAGTCATGTGCTCTGCTACTACCAAGTACTCTTTCTTGCAGACTACAGACATAATGTGAAATGTGCTGCGCCATTTATAAGATTCTTTAAGTTATTTCATTTCTGATATTGAATGGTCATTATCTGCATATGAATGATAAAATTTGTTGTAATGTTAAATTTAATTGACGATAGGGGTAATACACCTTTTTGAGGTTGTTAATATTGGTAGACGCCCGCAGAATGGGTTAAGGGGGGTTGTTAATATTGGCAGACGCCCGCAGAATGGGTTGAAGCCCGAGTGCGTAGCAGACGTCCGCAGAATGGGTTGTTAATATTGGCAGACGCCCGCAGAATGGGTTGAAGCCCGAGTGCGTAGCAGACACCCGCAGAATGGGTTGTTAATATTGGCAGACGCCCGCAGAATGGGTTGAAGCCCGAGTGCGTAGCAGACGCCCGCAGAATGGGTTGAAGCCCGAGTGCGTAGCAGACGCCCGCAGAATGGGTTGAAGCCCGAGTGCGTAGCAGACGCCCGCAGAATGGGTTGAAGCCCGAGTGCGTAGCAGACGCCCGCAGAATGGGTTGAAGCCCGAGTGCGTAGCAGACGCCCGCAGAATGGGTTGAAGCCCGAGTGCGTAGCAGACGCCCGCAGAATGGGTTGAAGCCCGAGCGCGTAGCAGACGCCCGCAGAATGGGTTGAAGCCCGAGTGCTAGCAGACGCCCGCAGAATGGGTTGAAGCCAGAGCGCGTAGCAGACGCCCGCAGAATGGGTTGAAGCCCGAGCGCGTAGCAGACGCCCGCAGAATGGGTTGAAGCCCGAGTGCTTAGCAGACGCCCGCAGAATGGGTTGAAGCCCGAGCGCGTAGCAGACGCCCGCAGAATGGGTTGAAGCCCGAGCGCGTAGCAGACGCCCGCAGAATGGGTTGAAGCCCGAGCGCGTAGCAGACGCCCGCAGAATGGGTTGAAGCCCGAGCGCGTAGCAGACGCCCGCAGAATGGGTTGAAGCCCGAGTGCGTAGCACTGGGGATTTAACTCATTTAAAGAGCTTCTGCGGATGTTAACAACTGAAAAAAGGTGTAATGTCCCTGTTATAGCATAGAAACATACATCTAAGGAAATAAAACTGAAACAAATGGTATAAAGTAACCCAAAATCATGCACCATTATTGATCTATTGGTCAAAAAAGCCGGGCGTTACTGGCGCATGACTTATGAATAATGCACCTTTTTTGATGATAACTGTGTTTTTTTTATGGCCCCATTCCACTGCTTAAAAGGTATATATTTGTCCCCTATAGTTACCTTAAAATTCCCCTCAGAATGTAAGCTTTATTTTGAAAAAAAAGACCAAAATGGGACAAACCTTGACTAAGATAGAGGAATTTTCGTAAAATGTCCCAGCACTTTTTCATCAAACGAAGTTAAAGCAGTTATCATTGGTAGCAAAACAATTGATTAATGGTTTATAAAAAAGTAGAATATAAACACTTGAATTTACTAATAATGCTTTTCTAAACAAATCCCCTTTTGCCCTAAAATTCCCCATCTGAAGGGCCCCGCCACCTTTCCCCCAAAGGTTAAAAAAAACTGGATAACCAACCACTTTTGTTCATTACCACACCGCAATAACGGACTGAAAACAGACTTTTTATGCTATAATCAGTTTTACTATGCTATGACTATGATTTTCGTATCATTAATTAACATCATCAAGCAGTAGTTATAAATATTAATTTTGCCTCAGATAGGGTTTAAACAGGCTTATGAGTAAGTGGAAAGTATTTGGAAAACTAAAATCTGACCTTCATGAGATTTTGAAATGTAGATTTAAAATAATACAAGGTAAAAAAGCGATGGAAAGTGTATTTACTGTAAGTCAGTTACATCATTTTTATGCCACCGGCATCTTGATGCGAGAGGCATTAAAGTGATTTTGTCCTGTCCGTGATTCTGTCTGTGATTCCATACGAGGTTAACTAGATTTTACCGTTTTCGTCTAGCACCAGCACCACTTACTGCAACACATGGATACTTGCACAGTTGTTGCTCATGACCATTCCCAATGCAACTATCACCCAAACTCACTTTGACATTGACCTTGACCTAATTAGAACTTAGAATAAATCGAATGGGCTGTCCAGCACCAACCCGGCATGTGTGTTTATCCAACACAGCGTCTTGTTTCACACTAATATGCACACAACCTTCTGTTAGACAATTGTTTGCATATAATTGTCATTGAATTCTTAGACACTGGTTGTACAGAAATGTTTGGCTGGTATAATGTATTTCATGAAGAATTAACTCCACTTGCTATGAATTATGCAGTTTGGCCCATAGCTGGTGTTGCATACATTGCTTTGCCTATAATATAGAACAGAGCTTTTTTTTTTATAGCTGTTGCTAGGAATGAATGTCTCTGGGGCTTTGATGTCAATGATTTATATCCAGTTTCACATTCAGCATTTACCCACATAAAATGACTGTAAAATATGTCCTGGTATTTGTTGGCTCTCATGATTTCAGAACTGTAATGTTTATGCTGGTTTTGTTATGGTAATCATATTAGGGTTATAAATGTGGTATTTCTTGCTACTTTTGCTCATTTCCTCCTTTTGTATGCAACGATTTATTACAAATAATGATTCAACTTGCACAACTCAATCTATTTAGAAATAATGCCTTTTTGAATCCTTGACGAAGATTTTTATGGTTTTCAGATGATGTTCATTTGTGTGTGTAAGAACGTTACGTTACGTTCCTATTCTTAAAATTGAAATAGCACGCGACGTCAAGTCAAATACGTCAACGTCATATACTTTATACGTCATCTTCGTCATTTTATATTTTTATAAATGTTAACCCGGATCTTGGATTATATTTAATATGTGTAGAGATATTACAGTCAATATGTGTAGAGATATCACAGTCGAGAATCAGCATTTACCACATGATGAATAAAAGTCTGCATCTCTTGTGGTGATTTACTGTTTGAAAAAGCCAAAGGATCCTACAGTGTGTATTTCTCATACTTTTTTAGAATCGCAACACATTGCCTCATAATTGAGTTTAAGAGTACTAATATTTTTCTTATCGCCACAAAATCTTGAAATAACTGCAGCGATAAAAAACAAGATCTAGTGCAGATTTTGTTGTGTCTGTTATGATTCATTATACATGTACGGGTTTGACCTTCAGTTGTTAAGCTGTTTTGTTGTGCAATAGATTAGCAATTCAGATGTAAATGTCACATTTGTGCTCCACAACATTCGCTGTGATATTCATGCACGTTTGTATCATCAAGTGCACTGAGAATAATTTATTCAAACATGTACAGATGTGTGGGCCCATTATGTCATTTAAAGAAAACAGGCTTGAAATAAAAGATCACCAGTGCAGAATGTTTCACATATACACATTAAATCAATGGCTGATTACAAAACAATGTTCGTTCCTCATATTTATCATTATAAAATAGTGTTGCACTGAATCATCGATTATGCAGACTGTTGTTAAAATTTGAAAGTAAGTCACTGAGTGGTCTTGTAATAGTTGCTTACAATGCATGGGTGTGATTTCCTCCTTTCAGCTGATTTCCTCAGTTTAAATAAATTGGCTGGATCTGTTAATGTTGACTTTTTGTGAATCCTTTGAAAGGAGTAGGGCAGTTTTGTGAATCCTTTGAAAGGAGTAGGGCAGTTTGCTCCCGTGAAGTGTTTCTGAATTCACAATCCTACTGATTGTCAAAATAAAGATGTGAGGCGTGTCGTGGAAAAACTGGGCTTAATGCACATGCGTAGTGTCGTGCGGACTGCACAGGCTGATCCGGGACAAGCCCAGTCTTTCTAGGACATGCCTCATATATTTTTATACTCTAGAATGTACGTCTCCACATAACTTTTTCTACCTCCAGATCCCGATAATGAAGAGTAGCGGAAGAACTTGTTATAGTTGTAATACTGTGTGCTATGTATGATGTCCAAATTACTATAGTTGTTATACTCTGAGTGCTATGTACATCTCCTTTATTATGACCATTTTTACCTCCAGATCCCGAAGATGAAGAGTACCAGAAGAATTTACGACGGCCTGCTGAGGTGAAGGAGGACATCAAACAGATGTCGGACCGTTCACGGGTCTCGCTGATCCTGAACAGCGAGGCGTTTCGACGGGAGCTAGAGGAGATCGTGGACGAGCAGCTTCGCCAGGGCAACGCGCCCGCCAGCCTGCTCGCCCTGCAGCAGATCTCCAACCTGCTACTGCCTAACCACAAGTTCTCCCAGGGTTCCATGCTGGGTGCTGGAGGTACGTAGCAGAGTGGTGTGTAACCGGGGCTCAGTTTGCCATTCACCAAATTAGTCAATGGCTACAAAATATCAGCTAAAAAAATTCCCATTTGGCATAACTTTTTTCTTCACAAAAGACCCCAAAATAACAAGGATTTCAATGTAGTATGTAGGAAATTTGGCTAGGTAGGTAAATGTATTATTTAGGTAAATTTGGCTAAAGAAAATGTTCCGCCAGGGGGAGCCCTTGTGTAATGTAATTGCACAACTCCAGTGTAATAAAATTTCAACTTCACCTATATAGATACAATACTGGAACTGTAATGACACTCTGATCAGAAGGAGCAGAAAACAACGTACCCTATTTTAATCTGTAACTTTTCCCATGTTGGTACAAAATCAAACTGTTTAGATAGTAAATGTTGCCGAATACTATAAAAGGTCTCCATTTTTAATAGAGCCATTTGCTTTTGGGAAATTATTATAGTTTCGTGAAAAAGGTTCTGTAATACAAGACAGCTTGAATTGACTCCAGTTATGGCCATGTCGTAGAGAGCATAAGCTAACAATGAGAAAAGTGAGATTTTGCTGGCTGAGCACAAAATTGAGCATCAAGTGTTTATTTTAGACTGATTAGTTGCAAAATTGAGCATCAAGTGTTTATTTAAGACTGATTAGTTGCAAAATTGAGCATCAAGTGTTTATTTAAGACTGATTAGTTGCAAAATTGAGCATCAAGTGTTTATTTTAGACTGATTAGTTGCAAAATTGAGCATCAAGTGTTTATTTTAGACTGATCAGTTGCAAAATTGAGCATCAAGTGTTTATTTTAGACTGATTAGTTGCAAAATTGAGCTTCAAGTTTTTATTGAAGACTGATTAGTTGCAAAATTGAGCATCAAGTGTTTATTGAAGACTGATTAGTTGCAAAATTGAGCATCAAGTGTTTATTTAAGACTGATTAGTTGCAAAATTGAGCATCAAGTGTTTATTTTAGACTGATTGGTTGCAAAATTGACCATCAAGTGTTTATTTTAGACTGATTGGTTGCAAAATTGAGCATCAAGTGTTTATTTTAGACTGATTAGTTGCAAAATTGAGCATCAAGTGTTTATTGAAGACTGATTAGTTGCAAAATTGAGCATCAAGTGTTTATTGAAGACTGATTAGTTTTACAACCAAGAAGGATTTAGATCTTAATCATACTTCAGTGATCACATGATCTGTAGGACAAACAGATTGGACTTTTGTACTTTATACTAGCATTTGTGTGACCATTTACACCTGTAATTGATTTACACAGTCTTATGTGTCTTTGTACTAGCATTTGTGTGACCATTTACACCAGTCCTGTAATTGATTTAAACAGTCTTATGTGTGAGATTCGGTCTCACAAGATAAAAGTATTAGTGGAAAAGACTGGCTGATAATAATTAGCATTTTATGTGGCATGTTACATGCTTAACATTTTAGTATTTGTGTAACCAGCGTGTAATTATAGTTTTGGATAGGATGGTGTCCTAGTTTGGCATAAATTGATTTGAGAAAGAATTACATGAATATTGCAATATGGCTAGCAAATTGTGAATATACATCTGTCAAATCAGTTGAGAAAATTATTAAAAGCTTTTCTTATTGTGACAGAAAAAAATATATTTCACAATGAATGGTTACATAACTATTCCATAATTTTAGTAAGGTTTTTTTTTGTTTTCATTGCAAGTTATTCTAAAGAAAACCAAGTTATTCTAAAGAAAACCCTGTAATTTGTCACAAATGAAGTCTTTATTTACACAATATCACTGTCTTGCCCAACTTGTTTCTGTGAAAAGATTTTATCATGAAATGTATTGCTTGTGTAAATATTTGTTTTTCTAATCAGATAAAATCTGTTTTCATGTTAGAAATTACAAATGATAAATTCAGACTTTATGAATCATGAAGTCACTTTTGCTATCTTGATTAAGACTGGGAGAAGGTCTTTGTTTAAAGCTATTGTTGCCCTTTATAAAATGCATGGGCATGTGACGGGGAAGTAGAACACTTGATTGATGGCTGGTGAATAGGCATATTGTGTGGGGGCTGATTGCAAAAGCCAGAATAAGTTGTATGCATATTGTACATCTTGTTGTGTTGTGCTGGAGATGTCCTTTTCAATGTCAGTGTGAACACCAAGTCTTGTCAAAAAGTTTCATCACCCAGGGTTCTCATTAAGAACCGGCCGCCGCCGGCCAAAATAACCGCTTCAAAGCTCATTTTGGCCGGTTCAAATGTTAAATAATTCCATATAATCACTTCTAGGATGCAACCATTTCCGCATGCATATGCATGTTTTTTCCAAAACAAATAACGTCTACACCGCAATAAATGCACTGTTTCACAGATTGCTCTTGACTGAATCCGCGTGTCAGTTATCGTTGAAATCTAAATGTAGGTGAAGTCTTATTTACTACAGCTAACCAGTCAGCCAATGAGAACGCGTAAAATTTCCGATATGCGAACAAAGTTGTATCAGTAGAATGTTTATCACGCCCTCGATCCTATTTAACAGTGCAAATAAACAGTAACACGATTTTCGTTAGGTATGCTTTGTTATTGGCATTCTTTTTGCACCTCATAAGAAATAAATTACTACAAATGAAAAGAAGTTAATATAATAATTATTTTTGAGAATTAAACAGTGTTTGAAGACTATGACATATGTTAACAATTTGCGTACGCTGATCTTGTCTAGCAAGTCACATCGAAATTCGAATGTTCATAGAGCTTCTCATTTTTTAAACCCCCAAAAAATCGACAAACTAGGTCTTCTATTATTTCTGAATGAAAGAGCTGTTCAAAATCATATCTGAACACAGATTATATTTAAAAACTAACGCTTCAATAACCCTTTGACAAACTATTGGAAGTAATGTTCTGGTCGAAAGTGAAAGTAATAGTAAAATGTCAGCATCTTTTTGTTCCGGTTCATTGATTAATACACTAGCGAGTGAGCTTGCATTGTTCAGATATGCTAGCATCGATTGATGATGCAGCCCTCGTGTCAATCGTGTAACACGCTTTTTTGGCTATAACCGCAGTTCGGCTACATGTCAAAGACATTTGAAAAAATGACACCATTGCTATGGGTGTTGCTAACGGCTTGCAGTATCAGATAAAAAGCTAGTTCATGATGTCACACTCTTTCAGAAGTTTACAAGACATAACGTCTCGTGTTTTTCATGGACTTCTTTGTTTAAATCAGGAATAGTGAAAGGTAATCAGAACAATGTTGTGATGTTGTTTAGAGAATGTTAAATGTTACGTTTAACATGTGTAATTACATTTCTGGTGGGTGGGTCCTAACAAGACCCCCCCGGGCCCCCTAGCCGGTTACATTTTCGTTTTGGCCTGTTCAGTCAAAAGTTATTGAGAACCCAGATCACCTTCAATGAATCTCTGTTAAACTGAAAGATTAAGTGAAGCTTTCATGAATATTCAACTTGCAATATGTCGGTAAAAAACTAGACTAATACGTGCAATTATTGAATACTGGTAAGGTTTTAAGAGCTGGGTACATTTAATCTTGAAACAAAGTATTTTGTTAAACACTTTTTTGTTCTACCTTACTCCTCTGGGCCAAAAAAGTCTATTTTTTGCTATATACAGTATTGTCCATATTTGTTTGCAAACAAATGAACAACAACACAAAACAACGGTGTTCAACATTACATGAAATATTCTCAACCCAACTTAGTAATTTGTTGTAACAGTGATTCCTACAGATTATAGCAAGGGGGATAACTGTTGTTTAATTGTGATGCTTGAACAATCGCAGAATATGCAAGTTCATACAATGAATACCAACTGAATGTATAAAGAGGTTTGCACCTGTTAGTTTAACGTATGCTTGAAAAATACAGACTCTGAACAATGGTGTAAGTGAAGAAAACAAAGGAAAACAGTCAGAAAAACGATTTGCTGTAAATCCCACTGATATGCACTAATTGGCATGCAATCAAGTCTTGTTCAGTCATCATAGTACAGAAATGTCCTAGGTGGGGTCCATGATCATCTTGTTTTTATACATTACAGGGAAGCACTTGTCTGAAATTACATTTGAAATTGTCTAACACATACCATTTACATAATGACTAACAAGATGCAATTTGATTAATGCATTATTTCCTTGAAAAAAAAAGGATAGCTTTGAACTAGAAAACATATTGTTAAATATAAAGTTAACTTGAATAAATAAGCGAGCTAACTTGGGATACATTGTAACTTCCAAAAGTTAGTTTTAGATAGTTTCTTAAAATTGTATTTCCTAATTAATGTTTCTCAAAACACCTGTTGACATGTCAGGTTTTTGTTTGGTTTATTTTCGAAAATATAGTAACAGGGCAGGTGTATTGAATGTCATTTAATATCATTCAAACAGGGTTAAGGATGATATCCTGCAAAAGAAAATATGTGATTCCTGTGAATAACATTCATGAAACGGAAAAAAACTGGTTTCCATTCACAATGGCTTGAATTATTAAATGTAATTAATTGAAATGGAAAGCAAAAAATTGGGGGGTGGTGATACAATTTCCCAAGTATGAAATAGCTCGGAAATTTGGAAATTCTCTGATCATACAAACAATATACTTTTTCTACCCTTTACCATGTGTAAAATATTCAACGGGCTGTTGATAGAGATGTGTTAGTTTTGACATTTATTCCTGCTGCAAACTGAGGTGGTATTTACCAGCACAACTTGTTTATCTGCATGTAAATTTCGCCAAAATGATGGCCTATTATGTCATCAGCAGTTTCATATTTCAAAAAGTTATAAATGTTGTAAAAATTCTACATGGCAAAGATAGCTCGCAAGTTCAGCTGATTCGCATGGAAACAAAATAACAATACACAACAAACAAATTCCACCTGAATAGTGTCACTGATGTGAGCGTTTTGCTTGAATAATTTCATATTAGTTATTATTATTCAAGATGTATAAATTAGGTTATTATTGTGATGTTAATAGAAATAAAGGAACTTGAGCATTCTATGCTGTGTCACCCTAATTTTGTGGGTCTTATTTACGAATTTGGCGCATGCGCATTAATGCAATCTGTTATCTCACCACTGAGTTGGATAAAACACAATTTGCAATGTACTCTTTGCAAACAAAGTAATTAAAATACCAATTTTTGTTGCTATTTCATGTATATATTACGTTATTGAACCTGACCCTACTGATCTGTATCGTCTGGAAGCTTCTCATAATTTCGTGGGTTCTGATTGGATGGCTACTTTGGTCAGGAAAGAGTGTTTACAGCAGCAATTTACTTTCACTTTGTGCTGAAGCCTTTGCTGACCCAATATCGAAAATCTTGGTGAAAACTATTGTCTTTGAAAATTTTATCATTATAAATACACAGTCCTTATCTTATTTTTTAAAAGGTAACAATATAGGCATGATGAAATCTACACACTTGTTCAATTTTTGTTGTGCAGGGTTTAACTTAAGGCTTCATGAATCTGTAAATATTTCTATTGTGTTAGTTATTGTTTATACATAGTAAAATAAATGATAAAATTGCATGCAGCGATTTGTGGGTAGGAATGCTAACTTAAAAGTTAACAGTTTGAAGATGTCAGTCAAATTTAGGGAAGGGGCATTGTTTATATAGTTTTTTTTTAACCGAAAATAGCAAAATTCAAGTGAGAAATAAACACAAGGGAGATAATCATACATGTTCAATTATCCTTGTACAACTTTTCTAAATAATATGATTTTTTAAAACGAAATTTCATGAATTTAATTCCAAAATAGTTATAGTGTAGTGAATAATTTGTGTATTTTATGTCATTAATCGGTGTTTAAAATGACCAAGTCATTTACTGGTTGACATTTAATAGGATTTCCTTTATAGATACTGCAAAAATTTACAGTTCACTTAAAAAAACAGATATAGTAACACGGACAATGTTTTCAGATGCACGAGTGAAGATTGTATTAGTTTTAAATGGCCACGAAATTATGGTAACCCACGAAATTCTGGTAATTAGGCATATATTGAATGCCTTGAATAACTTCAGGTGCTTAAACTTCATGTGTAGCTTTGACCAATTGTCCCATTCAGAGGTTACATATCAGAATAAATTTAACTTACATGGACAGTTGAGAATTCTGTTAATAATACAATCATTTGCACAGTTCATTGTTAATATATGGTATTGTGGATATGATTGCATTATGATTTGCTGGAGGTATCTTTTAAACTAGATTTTGAACCAGTTGCTCAACACATTTCCACACAACCCAGACCTGAGAGTTCTGGTCCCATATTCACCAATCCATTCTTAGACTTGAGAACAGAACAGGCGTAGACTAAAGGAAAAAAACGTGTTCGTTCGTAAATAAGCCAAAGTCTTATGTTGCCGTTTCATAAAATAAATCATTCTGAATAGAATGCTCAAATTTGAATAGGTGAATACCCCAGTTAAAATTCAAATAAATAGGATAATTAGAATAGCACAGTTTCAGGACTATTCTTCATTCTTGCGTGTTAAGTCTATGAATGGCTTGGTGAATACGGATCCTGGTTTATTGGAAGACAATTCTTGCAGTCGTATCTAAATTAGAAGAACATACACATCCATTAAGCAGCAATAGAGAGTTTGCGCTTCTAATTATAAATGTGTCATGATGACACTTACCGCCTACAGTGGATTTATGTGTAGAAAAGACTTCCTTGAAACAGAAAATACCATAAAAGCGGAAAGTGTCGTCCCGGATTAGCCTGTGCAGTCTGCACAGGACGACACTTAACGCACATGCATTAAGCCTGGTTTTCCCACGACACGCCTCAAATGTTTTATTTGTTTTTCTTTCAGCTCCCCCAGTGATTCCAGTGGCCGATATTAAGGGCACGGAGGCGATGGCCTACACGAAACAAGAGAAAGCACTGAGGTGTAAGCTGGCCTCCTGCTACAGGCTCGTGGACATTAATGGATGGTCACATAGCATTTACAACCATATTACGGTAAGAAAAATAGAGAGATGGTTGACGTGCATTTGCCTAAAAATACAATAAACATATTTATTAAGGTCACACACAGCATACATGTATAACATTTGATAGACGGTGAAAAGATTACACACATTCAACAAGTTATATAGAGACTCCCCCCCCCACCCTATAAAAAGCCAGCCTTCACTGCATTTTAAACAAATTTTAGGATTTCTTTTCTGATTATTCAAAGATATGTATTACCAGGGTATCAATCCAGTAGATGTCATCCAAATCTTGATATTTTTTATAAATATATAGAATTTACAATCATTTCATGTTTTTGTGTGCATGTAAAAATAAACAATGACCTCTATAATGCTGCTTTAAGAAAGTGGTACAGAAATTAATAGTTTTCTGTAACCTCAGTCTAACATAAACACATAACACGAGATAAAGAAAGCCATTAGCCACGTATAACCTGTCTGATGGATTAGTATCACCGCGCACGCACAATTCGTCACAAAATATAAGCACTTATCGAGTTCTTGAACTATGGCGATGACCTACACATTGAACATTGTGGGCGTCGACTGATAAACACAAAAGTTTGTAAATCCATTCATCACTTCGGATTTATTTTGTTTTACCATTATTTGATCATAAATGTAAATGAGGCTGTAATGTGTTTAATGATTCTTTAGATTTTCATATCAAACTTTGATGTAAACAATTTTGTCAAGGGGCTTGTAGAAAATGAATTGGTTTGTACATCAACATGAATATAAAACTGGAATAAAATTAGTAGTGTCATTGTATAACTACTTGTAATTATATAAAAAATAATTAATTTCTTACTTAGGATAGCTTCAAACTCTATTTATACATTTCCAGTTGTGCCTTTTGTTATAGAAAATTGCTAATTTCTTAGATTTATAGACAGCCTGCCTGGCAAAGACCATATATAAATAACTCCAGGCCAAACTATATCACATGTTCATGGTTTACCTATGAGTTTATTATATATTTTGCACTTATATCTCAGATTTTTTTCTTGGGCTAATGTTGCCATATTGCATATATCTGTGATTTTTATGTGTCAGATCAATGTTTTGATATAGTTTCACACATGATTTTCATATTCTGGCTTTAAAGTGGCTTGTATCTTGATGCATATTTTAACACACAGTACTGGTGTATTGATATGATCATTTTCATGTGCTGAGTTGAAAACAGAATTATCAACATTATATAGCTAAAATTCTTAAGACCTGTATTTTAGCATGTCTATCATTACAGTAACACGATGTTGTTCACACTGCTTGTTTCAGGCCCGTGTCAGTCAAGACCACGAGCACTTTCTAATCAACCCATTCGGCGTGAATTACTCGGAGATCACCGCCTCCTCCCTCGTCAAGGTTGACCTTCAGGGGAAAGTGATCGACGAAGGCACGACGATGCTCGGCATCAACAGGGCAGGATTTAATCTTCATTCAGCCATACACCAGTTTCGGCCAGACATTAAATGCATCATCCATCTACACACACCATCTGTAGTAGCGGTAAGTTGAGGGAATGTTTGTACATAGAAACCATCTTTCTGCTGAAATAAAAAAATTAGACAATTACTGCATTAGGAGTAGAAAAATGCCTTTATTTAATCCCCTATGCAATGCAGTACACAACACCTTATGACAGTGTTAAAAGTGTTAAATCATATATAAAATGCCTTTATTTAATCCCCTATGCAATCCAATACACAACACCTTATGACAGTGTTAAAAGTGTTAAATCATATATAAAATGCCTTTATTTTATCCCCTATGCAATGCAGTACACAACACCTTATGACAGTGTTAAAAGTGTTAAATCATATATAAAATATTGTTTTCGTTCATTGAATCATTAAAAAAATATATGATTGTGAAAAAATGTATACAATAAATTATTGTATATTTTTCTTTATATAATATGCTTAAAACAGAAATATAAATTATGTTTCTATGTTCAGAATAGGTGTCCTATATAATAACAATGACAACAATAACAGCGCAAAAAGTGTGTAAAGTAATTTCAAAATATATTGTGAATATATGAAGAGTTTATACTGAGTGGCACACATTGGTGTTGACTCTGTTGCAGGTATCGAGTATGAAGTGTGGATTCTTGCCCCTGTCCCAGGAGGCCCTGATCTGCGGGGATGTCAGTTACCATGACTACAACGGCATCCTCGTCGACGAGGCAGAATGGGAGAAACTCCAGAGAAACTTAGGACCAAATAATAAAGTAACCACTCAACCATTGCAATACAAAAGGGCATTTTTAGCTCGACTATTCGAAGAATAGGTGAGCTATCCTACTATCCCCGGTGTCGGCATCCGCGTCTGAATTGGTTAAAGTTTTTATTCAAAAGTCTTGTAACTACAAAACTACATAAGTTATTACTTGAAACTTGGAATATACCTTTGTCATCAACTCCAGTATCAGGGACAACATTCTATGTAACTCTGTTTTGTATTTTGACAAAGTTATGCCCTTTTTTAACTTAGATTTTCTGGTTAAAGTTTATATTCAAAAGTTGTGTAACTTAAAAACTACATAAGTTATTCACTTGAAACTTGGAACTAACCTTTGTCATCAACTCCATTATCAGGGGCATCATTCCCCATAACTCTTCTATTTTGACAGAGTTATGCCCCTTTTTCACATAGATTTTCTGGTTAAAGTCTTGGAACTAACCTTTGTCATCAACTCTAGTATCATGGGCAACATTACCCATAACTCTGTTTTGTATTTTGACAGAGTTATGCACACTTTTTACATAGATTTTGTGGTTATGTTTTTGTTCCAAAAATGTATGAACTATACCAGAACAATTAGGGAGTATCATGCTAGAATGTTTCATATAAATCAGTATAGTTTCCATAAATCAAGGCCTTTTTTTCACCATTCCTTGAAAATCCATTTTAATACTAGACTGCGTCTTACCATATCATCGGATTGCAGGTGATGATCTTACGTAACCATGGCATCGTGGCATGCGGCTCAACCATAGAAGAGGCCTACCACTTTGCCTTCAATGTAGTGACTGCCTGCAGTGCACAAGTAAGGCTTTACCTGTTTCTACTGACAGTGTTTTTGGTGAAAATCATGTATTTATTACATTTGTGTTGTGACGGTGAAAAATGTATTAATGATATTTGTGTGCGTTATAGCGTGAATGCTGCATTTTAACTGATTTTATCTTTTAATTGCTGAAAATTACTCTGGTTGCTTTGATTTTGATACTATGTTTATGATAAGGAAATTAATTTAAATAAGTAAAAATAATATTTTAAGTAGTTTAAAGAAGCAGTTATTGAAGGAACATTTTAAAGAGATTAGTTCTTATTAAGGATTATATATGTTCACAATTCAGAATTATGTATTTGATTTTAATTGCCCTTAAGACCCATGTGTTTGAAAGTAGTTACTCTGTATATGTGAAAATAAATCAGGAAGATATCTTCATTTGAATTCACAGGTCCCCCCAAAATATAAATGTCCAGGTACCATTAGACTACAATTCATTGCTTATTATATCACTGACTGTTTTCAGATCCAAGCTATGCCAGCAGGTGTAGACAACTTGATAAAGGTCAGCGAGGAGATTCGTAAGAAGACGTTCGAGACCGCCAACAGGGGCGGAGGTGGCGTGGATACCTCGGAAAAGAAGTGGAAGATTGGAGAACTCGAGTTCGAGGCTCAAATGAGGGTCATGGACAACGCTGTAGGTGTCTTTAAAGAAAGTTTACTTCAGTACTTGAGTGCCTAGCATATGACTGTGTTATGAAAGAACTCTTTTGTATTCCTATACTGGGATGTTTACTATTATTTTTTTAAACACAAAAATGGTGAATGTGAATTCAAAAGATGAAATCATGTTTCAGAATCAAGTTTTTAGTCAGAAAATGTATTTGTTTGTGAATCTCAATTTTATTTAAGAATTTTAATTAACTCTTTCATAGTTGGAACTCTGTCCATTATTATGTGTCCAATATACTGTACTCACTGTTCATGTACATTCCTTTTTGCAAGGTTAAGAATGCAACAGTTACAATAAACCATAACATGACACTAGAACCTAATACTTGACATTTTGTTTATTTAACATAAACTGCATATCACTATTCTTTTACTCAATGTCAGCATGTATGTCCAGAATGACTTCATTGAAGTGGAAAAAAACTGGATTAATCAAACCTAAAGGTTATCAAGACTGGAACAATATCCGCTCGTATTTCATGGAAACTTTCTGTTTCCAGGGATACAGAACAGGCTACAACTACAAGCAACCCAACCTGAAGCGCGAGATGAGACGGGAGAAGTCCAATGCAGATGTGGAAGTGCCGCCCTCCTCTAGTTCATTTACATACGTGTTTGACGGTGACGTGGAACATTCAAAATACATGTGAGACTGAGTTTGATTTTCTGTTATTGAATTTCATTCTGTGCAGACAAAGCAGCTGAAAATCTGTTAAGTTGATGATTGTTACTCTAGTGTAGTTTAACAAGTGTTTAATATGTCTTGATTGTGTCAAAAGCTGTAGGCTTATTGAGTCTTTGTCCTGGATAGAACCAGGACTTGGTGTCTTTGGGACAGATCACTTGAACGCTGTAGTCAGTAAGTAGTAAACAAACTCGCATCCATTATAAAATTACTGCGACCCTTGACATGTAACTGTTTCACAACCCTGTTGAACTAATAGTTTAAGTGAATCAGTAAACTTGGAAGGACAGATTCCTCAATTGAGCTGTTGCTAAAATAAAACTCCTCATGTTTCCGATATCGTATAAATGAGGCCTTGGAGCTATAGCATGTTTCTGAGGATCTTTGACTAGGCAGATTTCATTTAAATGTTTCTAAAGTCACAACCCCTGCGTTTCAGATCCCCTATAAAGGAGACAATGGGGTGATGAAATTTCGCTCTGGACATTTCCCTCTGCATATACTGCTGCTGAACTGTTTCTATCGACAGTCCTCTGTGTTTCAGGTCTCCTATAAAGGCGGCGATGGAGCGACAGAAGCAGCAACACAAGGTGGGCTGGCTCAACTCCCCGAACGTCTACATTAAACAGGAGATGGACGAGACCGGCACGCAGAACCCAAAGAAATACAGCAAGGTACACGGGAATGGAATTGAACGTCATATGTCATATGTTTTACCTTATAAAAAAGGGCATGTTTACTGTTTATAGGCATCATCCCCTAGAGAATTTTATTAAAATTATACACTTGTTCACAAAATGTGACTTCACCTTGATTTTTGCACCCCTTTACCTTTGCCGATATGTTCTCTAAAGTCTGAGGCCTGACCACCATTTCACCCTATGAAAAAAACAGCACTATATGTCCTTGCTAATAACATGAGACTTTATGCTTAAACCAATACATGTTTCCCACAAATACACTCCCACAAATAAAGCCCTGTATGTCCTTGCTAATAACATGAGGTTTATGCTTAAACCAATACATGTTTCCCACAAATACACTCCCACAAATAAAGCTCTGAATGTCCTTGCTAATAACATGAGGTTTATGCTTAAACCAATACATGTTTCCCACAAATACACTCCCACAAATAAAGCCCTGTATGTCCTTGCTAATAACATGAGGCTTTTTGCTTACACCAATACATGTTTCCCACAAATACACTCCCACAAATAAAGCCCTGTACTGTACTGTGTACTTAAGTACTGTTTGTCTCATCTGAAAACCTAGTAAAGTTCTTGTAAGCAACCTGTATGGTTTGTTGACAGTTAGCAAAAACTGAACTCCACATTTTTTTCTGCATGGATGCTTGTGTTTTCTTAACTTGTTCATAAAGAATCGTGCATGTGCCTGGTGTAAATGTGTTTTAACTTGCAGATGATTGGCCCCAAGGTAACTATGGCGACACTGTTTGGCTAACATTGATTGAGTTGATATGTTAATACAGAGTTCTGTGCCATTGCACAATCCAGACATTGTTTAAACCATGTTCAGTGGTTTAAGATGATAACTGATGTAAGAACATTGAATAGAGTCATTGAGCATTCATATTCTGATATATACTGCAACAGTTGTAACGATAATCGATTTGAACCAAAGTGATTGTACATAATATCTTTTGTATGGCAAGGGCAACATTCAATCAGTTGTATTCATAGCTCTCTTAATCCTGTTTAATTTAACAAACTCTCCTTTGAGGAAATGCAGTCAACATAGAGAATAAATTCTGCATGGAAATAGAGAAATCCTTTAACAAGTTTACTAAATATAAAAATTAATGCATACATTTGATGTACATGTCATATTAATCAGCAACATGTGGGGTAAAGGGTTGAATATTACAATGTGTGGTGAATACTTGTACTTGATAGTTCAGTCAATACTTGTACTTGATAGTTCAGTCAATACTTGTACTTGATAGTTCAGTCAATACTTGTACTTAATAATTCAGTCAATACTTGTACTTGATAGTTCAGTCAAGACTTGTACTTGATAGTTCAGTCAATACTTGTACTTGATAGTTCAGTCAATACTTGTACTTGATAGTTCAGTCAAGACTTGTACTTGATAGTTCAGTCAATGCTTGTACTTGAAAGTTCTAAATGTACTGGTTTATACTGGTTTTTCACTTCAGTATTCACATGTAAATTAATTTTTCAGAGGATCTTTTTTTTGGATTAATCATCTGTACTTGTCATATGAGATAATCCGTGGATTATTAATTAATAATTTTATAAATTGTTACTTTACATTATCTAGTTATCTTTTAAGGGAAAATCTATGATTCTGTTATATATGTAATTGTCTTTTTACATTACCTGCCATTGCTTTATCCTTGTATAATATTATATTTGTCACCAAATAAACAGTGTCCCCTTAAAAAAAGAAGAGAAAAAAAAAGCAACAACAAAAACAACAAACAACTCGTGACGCAGTTATATCAATAATATAGTTATAGTGTTCGACTGTTGGATTACTGTTTGTAGTTGCTAGTTACCTTCTATTAAGTATTGTTGTTCATGATGAGTAGCTATGTTCCTTCAATTAGGAAAATCCATATACCAGTTACATTTAATTGAAACATTCAATTGTATTTACCAGTAAATGGATAGTAAATATGTAATTGCAGAAATAATGTATTTGCAATACTTGTGAGTCATGTTAAAAGTTATATACATTTTGTTGGCCTATTTTATTTTCTAATTACACAGTTTTTCACTGTCCAAAGCTGAGAAGTATATTGCATATGTAAATGATTAAATATTGATGCATGTTTTCTAAATGAGATTTATCTGACCTTGCAAACAGTCTTCTAAATGTAGTTATTCTCCCTTGTTTTCAGTGGGTGAAGGAAGAGGGAGAGCCGGGCTCCCCCAAGAGAAGCACGCCCATCAAGGTAGACAAACCCAACCAGTTTGCTCCCCAGGGCTCTGACCCCAAAGAGTACAAACAGAAACAAAAACAGGTGGGTAACCCTAGAGAATGGATGTTTGCCTTTATTGTTTATTATCATGAACAGTTGTATGTCTTGGATATAGGCTATTCAAGTTAAGTTTGATTTTAGGTTGTTGAAATTTTCAGATCATATGATGAATCTTGATGTTTTAGTTGTCTTCACATATAATAGTCATACTTCCTTACATTAACAGTTGTAAATGCAAATGTCACAGTAGCTCATTGTGTTTGCTGAAATTACAGGAGATTGTTTGTACGTGACCAGGTCTGTTTTATGATAAATATCACAGCAAACCTCTTAAACTTGTTTTTGTTATCTGAACATTGCAGGAGGTAGTAAGAAGATCAACATTTTTTTATTTTTCTGACAATTGCATTCGCCCATCTAATAGGTTTATGGAGGGGTGTTCAGAGAAAACTTTCGCTTTAAACTTACTTCTGCAAAAGCTTTTCTACAAGTAACCAAGTTCATCATTATGTCCTGATTTGACCTACTATGTGAAGTAAGCTTCTTCCGTTGACAGATCAGGAAAGACTACTATGAGGACAGGATCTCTGCCGGGCCGCAGTCCAAGATTCTGGAGGGCATGACCTGGGAGGAGGCGGAGAAAATGAAGGTACATCAACATGGACATCCAGAAAAGTGTCTCAATCTTCATCATAGGCTAATCTTAAAATCCCATGGGGAAAAAACTACAATTTATTGATCTTAGTCTTGTGTTAAATTGTCAGCTAATGAGAGAGGCTGTTACATATCAATAAACCAATGAAAACGGTCAATACATCAGTCTTGATTTTCATAGGCTAGCCTTGAGCTCACAAACTTTCTTCAACAAATCCTTAAATTAGTAATATTCACAGTGGGGAATAAAAAATCCAGTTCTTTTGTCATACATATTTTAAGTCTAGGATGAAGATTGAGAAGATTTGTAAATGTGGAGCCTGTTGTTTATTAACTCAGTACATTGTGAGTTTTCATTCCTGTAAATTGTTAATGTTTGTGCCAATCTTTGTTGCCCTTGTAGTTTGAGATAAAACATCACTTTGATCATTCTTGACTAATTACAACATGATTATTATGTTTATTTTCATAGTGTTTATGTTCATGGATTTGTATTATAGAATTGATGCTAATGTAAGTGGTTTTGTCGTGTTGAACATGGATTGGCAGATAAGACTCTTCTGCCTTAGTTTGGCAAAATAATATTAAAAGATATGTTTGTCAGAGATGTATTCCTAAATTAAAAAAAAAAGTTTTACGTAATAATACAAACGCCATGTGCAGTTTTTGTTATCATTCCATTGACATTGTCGATACCACATCTTGTTTTCATGCAATGTTATGATATTTGCACCTATGCACGTGCTGTCTTTGCGGGCATGTTGAGATGAAGATCTCGTTTGCAAGATTTAGTCTTAAATGAAATCTCAAAAATAACGATTTTGCTATTTGCATCAACTGTTACATCAGCCAGTTTAGAAAGTAACACATTCATGACAGGAGAATCAGAAATTAGAGAAACTAATTGGAACATACAAAACATTTTTTAAACTTCTTATTCCATTTTAGCAGATTATTTGTTAATGATATATTCATAAATGTTTACTATTTTCTTGTTTTCAAGTACAATTTTGAGGTCAGTCTATTCCTGCACTTATTTTGCCAGAGCTATAGACATCTAGATTGACAAGTGTATCCCCGCTTACCACATGCTATGCCTCGCACATCTGTGCCCGAACGTGGGGCTTCCATATACCAGATAGTGGATTCTTTAAGCCTTGGTTTTGGCTATAATAACATCCAGTTGGAAATGGGTGCTAACAAAATTTATCTTAGAAGATTTTTGGCATATTTTAGAACCTTTGTAAGATTTTGGCATACTTTAGAACTTCAGTAAGATTTTGGCATACTTTAATACTTTAGTAAGATTTTGGCATACTTCAATACTTTAGTAAGATTTTGGCGTACTTTAAAACAATAGTAAATGAGTTAGGAGAAATCAGCTTAATGTTTACCAGCAAAATGGTGTTCAACATTTATGATACATTTCTTGCATGTTTGTTAACCACTGTTTGATCATTTTTCGTATATTTTGAATTTTATATTCCCAGAAAATGTTCAATGAAATATTTGAATTTATAACAATTTTAGGTTAAGAATTTTATATTCGATACATTTTTGGAAGTGCAATTGCCGTTTTCCTTCACTGTTCATTTAATCATTTACTCTTTCCCTGCTCATTAATTTCCACCTTTTCATGGATGTTTTTGTCCAGGTCCTGACAAGTTGTATATGGATCGCATTTATATGCATGATTATCCATATTTAACGGTAAACACAAATATAAAACATAATAAAATATTCCTTTTCATTGAACCTTCCATTACATTAATGTTTTCCAGTTTGGGTCTTCGTGCAAAATCCCACATGTATTGAATTGCTATGATGCCTTGTCCCATAATCAATAAAATTTATGGGAATTTTAGTTAATTGGTGATATAAGTTCTGTTATTAATATCAGAACTATGATGTACACAAAATATGATTGTATAGTATTGAAGCCATCGTTAGATGTAGTTGTAAAGTATTTAATAAATCTTGTTTCTTATTTCGCATTAAGTAGATATAAAACAATCCACAATTGCTTGAATTTAACAACTTTTATCTAGTCCTTTCTGTGTATAAAGACAATTTTCTTGACTTGGGAATTATATAGTTTGCCAGCTACGAGATTTGTATTTGCCAGCGAATTGTTCGTTTAATGGCAATTCTATATAATAGCAATCATTGATGGTATATTCGCAAGCAAACTCAGCTAGTTCATAGGGTTGCAATGTCATGTTCCTTGCACTTGTTCGCATTGGTTTTACTGTATGTTGGAACACGTAGCCAGATTTGTGAAGACTGGTGTTGTTTTTCATGTTTGAGCTTGTGCATATCCCAGAATAAATATGATACTAGTATTCAGACTGTCAGTTAATAAAACAACATGCTTTTTACATGAATTCTTCAATGATATTAACACTGCTGAACACCAAAATTAAACTAAAACAGCTCTCTAGAAACTATGTCCAAAGGATAATGTCGAGGATAAAGATCAATTATGCCAGCATTGGCAATTGCCTGTTTACTTGTAGCCATGAGAAATTATGGAGTTGAATTGATGTTGGTACTTGCACTGCAGTTATCGAAATCAGCAGTTTTAGCCAGGCAAGCCTGAATTCGTATATTTTTTACATGAGAGCCAGAAATTGTTAAAAGCCGGTCTATATTTATATAGGCAGGTGGGCTCGTAACACTTTCTTGAATCTGAGAATCTCATTCCGTATTCAAAAATTACCAGCGCAAGGCTTACGGGCTTGTGCTAATATCGACCACACTGGTATTCACGTTATTCTGGAACAGTTGAGGCACGTCGTGGGAAAACCGGACTTAATGCATGTGCGTAAAGCGTTGTCCTGGATTAGCCTGTGCAGACTGCGCAGGCTAATCCGGGACGACGCTTTACGCCCATGCATTAAGTCCGGTTTACCCACAACGCGCCACATGTTACTGCACTTGTCAAGCTTTAGTGAGTTTTGTTGGTTGCTTAGTGGACTGTGATTTTTGCCCTTTCTGTAGCAATGTAATGTAGCCTTGTTATCTTTGCAACATTTTCAGCAAATGGAAGAGAACGAACATGTAAGTTGTCATTTCATTTCTCATCTCAATATCTTTAGAACATGAACAATTGTCATATGTAAGTGATGTATAAATACTGTCCCATGTGTGGTTGTGTTTGGAAATTTGGGAACAGCACAGTAAAGAAACAAAAGATAGTAAAGAAAACAACAGTAAGTTGTTTTTAAGATATTAATTCATATTTTGCAAAGATGTATTATTAAATTGAATATCTGCATCCAATAGAGTTGTGGGTTGATGCTGTCAAGAGCTCTGGAATGGTTCGGCATAAGATCAAAAATGACATAAGCCATCATAGTAACACCAATCGCCATTCTTAAGTGGTCAATACACCATGTGAGGGGCATCGTGGGAAAACCGGACTTAATGCATGTGCGTAAAGTGTTGTCCCGGATTAGCCTGTGCAGTCTGCAGGGGCTAATCCGGGACGGCACTTTCCGCTTTTGTGGTATTTTCTGTTTCAAGGAAGGCTCTTCTAAACATAAATTCACTGTAGGCGGAAAGTGCCGTTCTAGATTAGCGGATTAGCGGGCTAATCTGGGACGACACTTTACGCACATGCATTAAGACCGTTTTTCTCACGACGCTTTTATATGGATATGGTGTCCACCTTGCGATCTGGAGATCATGAGTTCGATCTCTACTCGGGGAGCGTTAAAAGAATCCTCTCACAAGACACCAAGTACTGGTTCTTCCCAGGAAACGGACTCGAAAGTGTCTCAATAGTCCAATGGCTTTCTACACAACTGAGCTAAAATAGACAGGTTTAAACTAAATACACCCATAGTTTATAAATTTCTGTCAAGTAATGTATGTAGTAGGTATGCATTCTTAGAATCGCGTATGTAGCATAACTGGCTTTGATGGAGAGTACCGAGGTCTACCGGTATGCATGTTCTGTGCAGTACAGATGCAAAGTCAACTCTACCAATACTTAAAATACTTTAAATGCCCTAGCATTTTCATTGATCGTTACCATGTTAGATATATGAATTTTATTTGATTGGCTAATTATTTCTTGAATGTATATGAATGTAACCTCTGCAATTCTATCTAATTTAATATATCAAGTGTGTCAATGTTTTGTTCGTCTGATTTTGCAACATACTAGATTATGTTTGCAATTTGGTAATTAATGCTAGAACACCTATATTAAATCTCAGTAGCTCAATAATTATGCAAAAATGTCCGAGCTGCGTTTAACATCAGTCATTAGTCATCCTTCATAAGCACTATATGTAACACTTGTGCACAAGTATAAGTATTTGAGATTGAACTCTAAAATGTGTCATTGATTTAAGTTTTGTCATGATAGTGAGTGATCCGATTTGGTTGTATTTTGGCTGATGTGTGCATGGCTATAATATTTCTGGAACTATAATTGTATGTGTACATTGATTTGCATTAATTTATAGAATATGTATTTACAACAATATGAAACGATGCAAATTATTAGTGTAACCGGCTTAAAATAGCAACCATTGCTTTAATATATTAGGCCTGTTACTGTTTGAAAATATGTTTGCTTTCATATTGTTCATCATTGTCTCCAATATTTCTATACATAATAGTATATTGTTTGACTTAACATGCTACATTATTCTCATATACCGTATATTCTCTTATAAACCCCCCCGGGGGCCTTACATTTTCCCAAGGGGTGCCTTTAATATGAGTCCAGTTCTTATCGTGTCATATATACCATATATAAAGCAACAGAAAATATTATAATATGACAGTGTAGCTCCTTCTGCATTTTGCATTGAGTGTTTAAAGCAAAATGAGGTCATTAGTTAGACAGGAAGGTTTGGGTATTATTAAAAATAGGGGGTGAGGTGGGACGTTAATTAGGGTGGGGAATTTATTAGGGAATGTACGGTATGATTGATTAATATGATTAATTACTTATAAATGGTATACCATAACATTTTCATTTCATATGTTGAAGTAGATTTATGTAATATATAATAATAATATTTGTTGTGTTAAAAACCCCCCAAATAAATATATTCTATTTACATCCCTTTGGAACAGTTTGCGTTAAGTTTTGAGATCTTTTATCCTCCAAAAACATCAATAGGCTGTTAAAATGCTTTTGAGGACTATGCACGCTACAAACTATTCTCTGTTTTGTACCATTTTAGTTTAATATAATTAAATGTTTAATTTCATTTTCTGCGTAAGTCTTTCAATTAAAATTTGCTTATGAAATTCTAATAGCATTACGAAAATGGGAAAATCCTTATGTTTGAAACAAATGTCTTTTATATAAGTACACTTTGTAACAACATAAAACTGCTTTAAAATAAGAAGAAACTATAATAGCATACACTGACAAAAACACTAGTGTCTTCTCATGCATCAGATCCAAAGCAGCCCAGACATTTGCATGGTCTGGTGTTATTTCAGGATGGAAGCCTGAGTGCAACTGGGGACAGCGTGATCATAATAGGGGCCGCATCAAGGGGCATAATTCAGCGGGATCAGCAGCACAATGTGCAGGTAACTCTTGTTGGAGAGGCCATTTCTGTAAAATGTATTTCTCTAAACCTTAGTTGTATTAAATAATCTATAATCTGTACCGCGAATTATAGTCATGGTCAGTAGCATAATTTGCAGCCCCCCCCCCCCCCCCCCCCCCCAAGAAAAAATCTCTTCTTGTTAGCACCTGTCTGGTTTACATTGTCGTACCTTACCTTTGACTTTGATATTGTGCTTAGATAATATCATAACCCGGACAATATTTCAGTTGTTTCGGTTGATGCTTCCCACCAGCTTTTTTAACTTTGTAATGGGAAATATGTGTATTTCTATCAGTCATTTAAACACAAACACAGACGAAATTGTAGTACATGTATCTGTTTTTGGTGTTTACAGGATTAATGCTAAGTTTGAATTTGATTTCTAGGTGTACAAGTCCCAGTATGCAGCTAATCCGTTTGAGACAATGTCAGCAGAGGAGATCGAGCGCTACAAGTGGGAGGTAGAGCATCGTGGGGCACAGGACAGCCTGGCTACAGTGGAAGGTGGGTGTGGTGGCTGTAGTGGGTATGTATGTGGGTTATAGTGGGAGGTGGAGCATTGTGGGGCACAGGACAGCCTGGCTACAGTGGAAGGTGGGTGTGGTGGCTGTAGTGGGTATGTATGTGGGTTATAGTGGGAGGTGGAGCATCATGGGGCACAGGATGGCCTGGCTACAGTGGAAGGTGGGTGTGGTGGCTGTAGTGGGTATGTAAGTGGGTTATAGTGGGAGGTGGAGCATCGTGGGGCACAGGATGGCCTGGCTACAGTGGAAGGTGGGTGTGGTGGCTGTAGTGGGTATGTAAGTGGGTTATAGTGGGAGGTGGAGCATCGAGGGGCACAGGATGGCCTGGCTACAGTGGAAGGTGGATGTGGTGGCTGTAGTGGGTATGTAAGTGGGTTATAGTGGGAGGTGGAGCATCGTGGGGCACAGGATGGCCTGGCTACAGTGGAAGGTGGGTGTGGTGGCTGTAGTGGGTATGTAAGTGGGTTATAGTGGGAGGTGGAGCATCGTGGGGCACAGGATGGCCTGGCTACAGTGGAAGGTGGGTGTGGTGGCTGTAGTGGGTATGTATGTGGGTTATAGTGGGAGGTAGAGCATTGTGGGGCACAGGACAGCCTGGCTACAGTGGAAGGTGGGTGTGGTGGCTGTAGTGGGTACGTATGTGGGTTATAGTGGGAGGTGGAGCATTGTGGGGCACAGGACAGCCTGGCTACTGTGGAAGGTGGGTGTGGTGGCTGTAGTGGGTATGTATGTGGGTTATAGTGGGAGGTGGAGCATTGTGGGGCACAGGACAGCCTGGCTACAGTGGAAGGTGGGTGTGGTGGCTGTAGTGGGTACATATGTGGGTTATAGTGGGAGGTGGAGCATTGTGGGGCACAGGACAGCCTGGCTACTGTGGAAGGTGGGTGTGGTGGCTGTAGTGGGTACGTATGTGGGTTATAGTGGGAGGTGGAGCATTGTGGGGCACAGGACAGCCTGGCTACAGTGGAAGGTGGGTGTGTGTGGCTGTAGTGGGTACGTATGTGGGTTATAGTGGGAGGTGGAGCATTGTGGGGCACAGGACAGCCTGGCTACTGTGGAAGGTGGTTGTGGTGGCTCTAGTGGGTATGTGTGTGTGGGTTATAGTGGGAGGTGGAGCATCGTGGGGCACAGGACAGCCTGGCTACAGTGGAAGGTGGGTGTGGTGGCTGTAGTGGGTATGTATATGGGTTATAGTGGGAGGTGGAGCATTGTGGGGCACAGGACAGCCTGGCTACAGTGGAAGGTGGGTGTGGTGGCTGTAGTGGGTACGTATGTGGGTTATAGTGGGAGGTGGAGCATTGTGGGGCACAGGACAGCCTGGCTACTGTGGAAGGTGGGTGTGGTGGCTGTTGTGGGTATGTATGTGGGTTATAGTGGGAGGTGGAGCATTGTGGGGCACAGGACAGCCTGGCTACAGTGGAAGGTGGGTGTGTGTGGCTGTAGTGGGTACGTATGTGGGTTATAGTGGGAGGTGGAGCATTGTGGGGCACAGGACAGCCTGGCTACTGTGGAAGGTGGGTGTGGTGGCTGTAGTGGGTATGTATGTGGGTTATAGTGGGAGGTGGAGCATCGTGGGGCACAGGACAGCCTGGCTACAGTGGAAGGTGGGTGTGGTGGCTGTAGTGGGTATGTATGTCGGTTATAGTGGGAGGTGGAGCATTGTGGGGCGCAGGAGGGCCTGGCTACTGTGGAAGGTGGTTGTGGTGGCTCTAGTGGGTATGTGTGTGTGGGTTATAGTGGGAGGTGGAGCATCGTGGGGCACAGGGCAGCCTGGCTACAGTGGAAGGTGGGTGTGGTGGCTGTAGTGGGTATGTATATGGGTTATAGTGGGAGGTGGAGCATTGTGGGGCACAGGATGGCCTGGCTACTGTGGAAGGTGGGTGTGGTGGCTGTAGTGGGTATGTATGTGGGTTATAGTGGGAGGTGGAGCATTGTGGGGCACAGGACGGCCTGGCTACTGTGGAAGGTGGTTGTGGTGGCTCTAGTGGGTATGTGTGTGTGGGTTATAGTGGGAGGTGGAGCATCGTGGGGCACAGGACAGCCTGGCTACAGTGGAAGGTGGGTGTGGTGGCTGTAGTGGGTATGTATATGGGTTATAGTGGGAGGTGGAGCATTGTGGGGCACAGGATGGCCTGGCTACTGTGGAAGGTGGGTGTGGTGGCTGTAGTGGGTATGTGTGTGGGTTATAGTGGGAGGTGGAGCATTGTGGGGCACAGGATTGCCTGGCTACAGTGGAAGGTGGGTGTGTGTGGCTGTAGTGGGTATGTGTATGTGGGCTATAGTGAGAGGTGGAGCATTGTGGGGCACAGGATGGCCTGGCTACTGTGGAAGGTGGGTGTGGTGGCTGTAGTGGGTATGTGTGTGGGTTATAGTGGGAGGTGGAGCATTGTGGGGCACAGGATGGCCTGGCTACTGTGGAAGGTGGGTGTGGTGGCTGTAGTGGGTATGTGTGTGGGTTATAGTGGGAGGTGGAGCATTGTGGGGCACAGGATGGCCTGGCTACAGTGGAAGGTGGGTGTGGTGGCTGTAGTGGGTATGTGTATGTGGGCTATAGTGGGAGGTGGAGCATTGAGGCACAGGATGGCCTGGCTACTGTGGAAGGTGGGTGTGGTGGCTGTAGTGGGTATGTGTATGTGGGCTATAGTGGGAGGTGGAGCATTGTGGGGCACAGGATGGCCTGGCTACTGTGGAAGGTGGGTGTGGTGGCTGTAGTGGGTATGTGTATGTGGGTTATAGTGGGAGGTGGAGCATTGTGAGGCACAGGATGGCCTGGCTACTGTGGAAGGTGGGTGTGGTGGCTGTAGTGGGTATGTGTATGTGGGTTATAGTGGGAGGTGGAGCATCGTGGGGCACAGGAGGGCCTGGTTACTGTGGAAGGTGGGTGTAATGGCTGTAGTGGGTATGTGTGTGGGTTATAGTGGGAGGTGGAGCATCGTGGTGCACAGGAGGGCCTGGCTACTGTGGAAGGTGGGTGTGGTGGCTGTAGTGGGTGTGTGTATGGGTTATAGTGGGAGGTGGAGCATCGTGGGGCACAGGAGGGCCTGGCTTCTGTAAAGAGGTGGGTGTGTGTGGCTGTAGTGGGTATGTGTGTGGGTTATAGTGGGAGGTAGAGCATGGAAGGGCACAGTGGGTTATAAAAGGTGGGTACCTGATGATGATGATCATAATGATGATCGTGATGGAAGAACTGATGATCATGATGTTGCTTGATGAGTATAATGATGATTGGTGATAGGTGAACTGATGCTGATGATGATAAATGGTGGTGATAGTGGTTGATGATGATGATTGGAGATGAATGATGATAATGATGATTGGTGATGGGTGATAATTTAAATGATAAGGCTGATTAAAAAATGATGATAACAATGGTTGATGATTATTGGTGTTGGATGATGTTCTGTGTTCAACCAATTTACTTGACCATGTGTTCCATTTGACAGAGGAGCAGCTGGAACCAGGGCCTGATGGGAAGCTGATCTCCACAGAGGAGAGACTGCAGCAAGTGCAACACAGGGGAGAGGAGTCCCACCCTGCTGCTGATATCAGTGATGATGGTGAGTAGTTGCCTCCGTTGGAGAACAATGTCTCAAACCATATAGTACTAATGTCAGTGAAGGTGGTGAGTAGTTGCCTCCCTTGGAGAACATGTCTCAAACAATATAGTACTAATGTCAGTGAAGGTGGTGAGTAGTTGCCTCCCTTGGAGAACAATGTCTCAATCCATATAGTACCAATGTCAGTGAAGGTGGTGAATAGTTGCCTCCCTTGGAGAGGAATGTCTCAAACCATATAGTACCAATGTCAGTGAGGATGGTGAGTAGTTACATCTCTTGGAGAAGAATGTCTCAAACCACATAGTTCCAGTGTCAGTGAGGATGGTGAGTAGTTGCCTCTCTTGGAGAACAATGTCTCAAACCATTTTGTTCCACTGTCAGTTTAGGCGGTGAGTAGTTGCCTCCCTTGGAGAACATTGACTCAGTCCATATAGTACCAATGTCAGTGAGGGTGGTGAGTAGTTACATGTCTTGGAGAACATTGCCTCAAACCATATAGTACCTATGTCAGTTAGGATGGTGAGAAGTTACATCCCTTGGGTTCACATTTTCAGTTGGTAGCATTGAGGGTAGTGAATAGTTACTTCCCTTGGATAAAAACTGTTCAGTGTGTAACACTGATGTCAGTGAGGATGGTTGAGTAGTTACCTCTCTTAGATAGAAACAACCAAAACAACTCAAAAGGTAGTGTTAATGTTGTCAAGGAAACCTTTCCCATAAAGCAATATTGATATCAGTCCCAGTGGTAAGTAGCAATGACATGAGCAGTTGTGGCTGTATCGTAACATAAGGACACATTTTAATGTGTTCTAAGCCATTTAAAAACCAGTTATCTGGTAGTGTAATAGACGTTAAAGTCTGATTTTTGTGTTGTTGAAGTAAGGCATGAAAACCGAAGGGTTATTGTAAGTTTGAATGAATATTAGCGAAAACTAAACATCAATATGTACAGCATTGAAATTTAAACCAAAGGTTGAACATCATAATTATTGAAGTAAGTATAACATTTAAAAGAAGTTGGCATGACCTTTGTTCATGATACAAAACTGGAACTATTTCCAATGGCCTTGAATGTAATTTATGCACATTGAGAGGTGCTTGGTTTGTATCCAGTGCACTTGAGTGTTGTAGATTCCTAGGTGACTTGTCTTTTACAGCGTCCTTTGCTGCATTAGCGATTAGAACATGTTGTGTTGATTGATCCGGAAGTAAACTGGCATCTTGTTTCTTAAAACTCATCATTTGATGCTATGCCTCTCATACTGCTGTCAGTGTTTTCATCATGGAAAGTTGATGTTGTGATTCTACCAGTTGTCATTCTTAACACTGAAACACCTCTATTGTCAGCATGCTGTTGTTCTAGCACATGGATATTGTAAACTCTGCTTCGAACCTGTTTTCTGACATGGCTAAAGGATCCTCAGACAAGCATTTTTTGGCAAGAAACTGTTTCCTACTTGAGCTTCAGAAAGACTGTCAGAGAAACATTTTCATACAGTTTAATTCTAACTTTATGCTCCTGAAGAAAACGATAATTGGTATTACTGTTTAATTCCACAAACTACCTTTATTATAATATTTACACATAACTTGTCAAGATATTAGAGATTAATTTTAATTTGATAGCTCATTCTTATATGTAACAAACATATTTCTTTTACACACATTATTTTATTAACACTTCCATAAGTCGTAGGGAAAGATATTAGTATTTCTTAATTTTATCGCACATCAGATTCATAACCAATGTTTACATGCATTGTTATATTAACACTTTCATAAGTCATATGGACATATTAAGAGTACCAGTACTTCTTAAGTTTGTAGAACATTCTTACATGCAACAAATGAATGCTTGTGTACCTCGCACATGCAGGCGCCACTTGGACAGAGCTTTCCTGATCAATGTTGTGCTAACACTATTCTGGTATGTGTTACTTTCAGGCCAGGGACAGGGACACCGAGTGAACACAAGTGAGTCATTCAGTCCTACACAACTGTTCTATGTTCATACAGAAAAAAAACTCGGTAAACGGGCATCGTGGACGGATGTATATCTCAGATTACCTGACACTGAACTTCATGCAGGAATATTTTACAAATCCATTATGCTGAATATATCAGATTCCGTATTGAAATCGTGTTAAATGGTAGTAAGAGTTTCCTCTGAAATATTTTACCAATCGATTACGATGAAAATATTCGATTCCATCTTGAAATCGTGTTAAATGGATATAAAAGTCCCACTGAAAATAAATACAGTTATGGTACCAATAAACAAGTGAAACACATGACTGAACAATACAAAGTATAAATGTAGGAAATATTTGAGGCGCGTCGTGGGAAAACCGGACTTAATGCATGTGCGTAAAGTGTCGTCCCAGATCAGCCTGTGCAGTCCACACAGGCTGATCCGGGAGGACACTTTCCGCTTTTATGGTATTTTCTGTTTCAAGAAAGTCTCTTCTAAACATAAATCCACTGTAGGCGGAAAGTGCCGTTCCGGATTAGCCTGTGTGGACTGCACAGGCTAATCCGGGACGACACTTTACGCACATGCATTAAATCCAGTTTTCCCACGACGCGCCACATTTCAATCCTTAAATTATGCTAATAGAGTTTATAAGTGTCCTGTCAGTAAGTGTGAGCTATACAGACCTCTAAGTGGTGTCTTTTTACCAGTTTCTAGTTCAGCAGTCATGTATTATCCTCCTCATAACTAACACCACCTCATGTCGGAAACTACCATGTTTTTACTACAAATACACGCTACGTTAATGCTAATTTACTTAGTAATGTATGCATAAGTCCAGTTCTTTCCTGGAGAAAAATGTTTTGTCTAACCAGTCGCTGCAAGAATTTGAACATTTGACTTATTAAGATTTTTTTGGCTTAGTTGGGCCTTTTGTCCAGAAAACTTCATAATAAATCCGTTTTGAGTAGGATTTCAACTGAGCTAGGCGATGTTGGCTAATGAAGCCAATCTGTGTTCACTGCGAGTGAAGACGTAGTAGTTCTCGTTCCTCATCTAGTGTTTGTATTGTCAAAATGTCCTGTGTTACATGTTCAGTAGAATAGTTCATTGGGACTGCTTAACATTGGTCCAATTGGGATTTTGCAAATGATATATTTTTGTTTAAGTTTCTTTTCATAAATTTTGTGCGAAATTTGAATTGGCATTTATGGATTACTTTTAAAGATCATTTCTATCTGTAACATTTGTGTACTTGAATATAACAGTAAACAACAAGTTACAACATCATTGAAAGTCAACAAAAGCAAAACAAAGCAACAACACAAAATCAAATATTGTAGTGTGTAAATTTTATAGTTTTTTACTCTTTTTTTCCTTGATTGGTTTTAAATGGAAAACATTACTTTACGTTCTTTCACAGAATGTTGTAGTTGTTTTTGTTCATTTTCATTCCATTAACCATCATCATTCAATGCCAATGTTTTATCACTTTATAAATTTGATGGGACTAAAAATGTGTTCTTGCATTAAACAAAGAAGTAGATTCATAATCCATATATGTTGATATTACATTTGTATACATATTACATTTGTGTATACATCTATTATGCCTGATATATTTAGCTATTTATATTTTATACAATTTGAATAATACTAATATGAGTAAAAAAAAAGATTTATATTACACATAGGGGCAGCAACATGTATTTCTATTTCTAATTGCGAATAAAAGAAATATCTGTAGAATTTACTCATTAACTGGTAAGAGAAAACAAATGCTTTCTGCATGTGTTTGTAGAAATAATAAACATAACTTGTTAGGATGCTCTTACATAATAATAGCAATAGGCGCTTTTACAAATTATCGAGAGAAAAACAGAGCAAGAATATACTGTTACATCATCTTACTGTTATGTGGAAGTTTGTTTTATCATTTTTGGATGTTTCGTTTTCTGTTCTTTTAAAACAATAGTATATTTTAAAGGCTTAAGGCGTTTACCTTTGAGAGTTACAATGGTGATAGTTCAACATTGATAGTTAGGCATGTATGTTTGTTTAGTGCACTCCATGATTTGATTTTAGTTGCTGGTTTACAGATGTGTGTAGTTTTGAGACAAATGCATTGCTTTTAAGCTTCAGTTTGCTTCTATTTACTATCGACTTACTGAGGATACTAAATTTGTTGTTCCTGATTAGTAAGACTACAAATTGACAAAAACTAAAGTTATTTATATGGAATTAATAAAAATATTAACATGAAAGTATTTTAACATATAAATACTTGAGAAAGAAAAAATCCTTCAGCATTCGGAAAAATTTCACGCAGGAAAACAAAATTACTTTTTACCGTATACAGAGTTACTTTTCATGAGATGTCAATTGAAATGTATTCAATCATTATTAATAATTGACTTTTATGGGTTATGTTAATGATAGGTCAAACAGTCACATTACCAAGTGACAATTTGACCCAGTCCAAGTGTAAACACATCTTTTCAACAGCAGCTCACGTCTGCATTAGAGATATTGTGAGAGCATGTGTAATCCTCACCCACATATTGCATGATCTGTAGCCTACGTGGAGCCTATAGTAGTTACGGAGGTTCACAATTCCGTGGCTTTCTCTCGGGAGGCAACCGGTAGCGTCTCATCTGCGTCCAGTGTGCCCGCAAGCCCCGGGCCAGGAGGTAGGTGTGCATCCGTAACCCAGGCAACCCAGACTGGGGTGCCTAGTAGCCTGTGTAACCCGGACTCGGCTCTAAAAGGAGCTCCATTATATTATAATACTGCTTCAGGGGTGTGATTCTTACTGCTTTCAGTTGATTTCATCTCTTTGAAAAGCCAAATTGTATATAAAACTAATGCTTAAATATGCTGGCATTGTTGTGAGTTGATAGATCTTGATGAATTCTTTGAGGGGGAAGGGTAGTTTATTTCCTGAAGTGTTTCTTTAATCACGCCCCTGTGCTTGCACCTTTGGCTAACTTCACTGCTGCTTCTGTAAATTCTGAGCAGGAGGATTCAGTTTGCGTCATTATGAAAAATATTAGGTCACAATTTCTTGACTGAACTAACTTCTTGGTATTCATAAGCCTGTATTATGTTGTGTGCAGTAATAAATTCACATCTATAGTTATAGTTGCACATTGCTGCATTTTGCACAAATAACCTAAACTGCATAAAAATGCTTGCAGCTTATAATTCCATTTTCATATCCATGTATTATTTCATGCATTTTGTGGTATTTTGGATTTTATGCATGATAATTGCTTTAAATTTTGTCTATTTAGAAAATGGTACGACATGTATTAAGATTGACTGTCATAATTGTAAGAACTAGCCAATTATAAAAGAAAAATAGATTAAACAAATGTGTAATCAAAGAAGAACTTGACTATGAATATGCTACTAAAATAATAGAAATACAAAACCCTTCATAGATTTTGTTATTGTATCAACTGAGTAGCCATTATCACACTTTCTGGTTTATTGTCTATGTTTTTACCACAAAATGGCGCAAAATAGTTCTGGTAGTTTATCTATAATACATGTACATGTACCTACAAGTAGTAATATAATGCCTGCCGAGGATGAATTTTATGGAACACTTGTGTCAGGAACTAACATAGCGATAATATCCTTTTATATTAGCCATGGGAAGAGTCAAACATGCCTCAACGTCGTCTTTGTCCAGACTGAACAGAAATTCCCGGGAAACCAATGTTGATGATATTCTCTGGAAACCGGAAATAAGAAAGTCTCGGGAAACTAACTTAGACGACATTATTGCGGAACAAAAATTAAGTGGCAGCGTCAGCATTGATGATTTGGTCCCAAATCATAAAACTTCTCAAGTCTCCTTTGCGGAAATGGTTGACGAGTCGCGATTGTCGAGTAGTAACAGATACGATGGTTCGTAGATGCCTACCTTGGTGTGTTAGTCACATGGTGTGGTGGTGATCTTTTAATTGGCTAAGTCCCACGTTGTGTGTTTTGATGTGGACTGATGATCACACTTTACTTAGTTAGTGTTGTTCGTCTGGTGATAGATGAGTATTCCACAATCTTTGAAAATGTTTATTGTCCAGAAAGTGTTTTTTTCAAAATGAGTTTTTTTTCAAAATCGAGTATTTAAAACGGAATTCATTTAACTTCAGTACATGTATTTGTGTTGCAAAGTTGATGGTCATATTTTCAGATTGGCAATAAAACTAAATATTTTTTTACTTTTTCATATACAGCACATTGATATTTAGAAAAAGAAGATAAGGTTTTTGTGGTATTTATAAATCAGAATTTTACTCTCGAATTGTAATCAGTGTGTTTAGCAAGGATATAATTAGAAATCTGATGTACAAAATGTTTATGGTAAAAATGGGTGAACAAAGGATGTTCTTTACGAGTTAATTCACGGAGATAAAAGAAAATTTATCTTACTTCTGGACACTTACTTATGGACACTTAAAAGCTGCTTATGGCTAGTTAAAAACAATTTGAGGATTTTTATATTGATAAATATTATCATTATTTAGTTGTCTAGTCTTAAAAATATACAATGGGTGTAGAATAGTTAGCAATTTAGAATTAGAAAATTCAATTACAGGTTCATATCTTTTAATGTTTTCCCCACTTATTTAGTGGTTTTATTTGTAAATACTTAGCACGTGTTATATTTAGCACATCTGATAGCATTTAGTATTTAGCATTTAGATACACTACCTCGTGCTGTGTGGCAAGCAATTGTTGAATTCTTGTAATTGCCCGAATTTTACAACAATTTTTTGTGTGTTTTATAGTGTCAGTAACAGTAAATTAGTTTCCTTAGCATTTTGTTTTTATTTGTCTAATTGTATGAAAATTTTAAAGCTTTTTTAAACATTTCGCTTTCAGTTGGCTTGTTTAACCAATTATTTTTCATTTTTTCACCATGTGTGTCCTGGTTCTTTATCTCTTTAACTGTTGTGAGAACTGTTGTACAGTGATGTGTAGCCTGTGCATGTTTTATTGCATGTTCTCAGCCACGCCTGTTTCACCAGTTACACCGCCTTCTAACTTCCAACGGTCCGAGTCTGCCAGATACCCGCCCAAATCCCCAGAACGTAAGTTTACATTGAGAAAATAACGTGAAAAAGTAGATTGGCATCATTTCAGCATTAAAATGCAGTAATTTGCTAGTCACCAGTGAAACACATTTATTATGAACCAATGCCGGCAATATTGTTATTCTGCATATTTTAAATACAATAAATTTAATTCAGTTTTACTGAATTTTATGTAGTAACTAGGGCATTTTAGGCTTTTATGAATAACAAAAAGAAAAACATATTTGTTGTAAATTACTTTGCATTTGTGACCATTGATTCTCTGTACCAAACAAAATCTTGAAATTGAAAATACTGACAATGAAACCGTTTCAAACGTATGGACTGTTTTAATATTGTCCCTTTTACATGTTGTCACCTTTTAGTTTGCTTGTTAGCTATTAACTGCTAGCATGTAGTATGTATTTTGTTGTTTGTTTTTTCTCACCTAGTGATTGACGAATTGAAAGCCAAGAACTTTGATCGCTCAAAATCAGAACGCAAAGCTAAGAGTAAGGGCAAGAAAGGTAATACAGCAATCGAGAATCATCAAACATGATTTACATTACATGAAGGTTCATACTGTAGATGCCGGGCCGGCTAGCTCAGTTGGTAGAGCACTGGACTACAAATCCGAGGATCGGGGGTTCGATTCCCAGCCCAGCCACATAACTTGTGTGGGGATTGGTCATGAAATTATTTCTACGGCCATTCTCCCCCTACCTCTGATTCAAGGAGGGCAGTTGTCAGTTACTGGCATAAGTATGTGCACTTAGTACTGGTAAACCAGCTTACCCAGGAAAAGTGTGAGTAGGTTAACTGACCGCTGTTATATGACTGAAATACTGTTGAATACGGCAAAAAATCCAAACAAACAAACAAACATCATACTGTAGATTTCAAAGGACTACATTTGATTATTCTGAAATTCAAATAATACGTACAAAGACATAGTGGTATTGTTTGTAATTTCCTTTTGGAAAACAGTTTTAGTATCAAGTGCATAAACATCCAAGTATAATATAATAACAATTTCTTTGAATGTCACTTAAAAAAACAACTGTCTTTATTTGGCATATTTATCATTCTGTATGTCACCAACAATTAACTTAAATGTGAAAAACATCTAATTAATTACAGGATAATAACAGTTATATTTGTCTTCAGTCAGACATTATCAGATAAACAAGACAGAGTTAGTTGTATAATTAAATTCAGATGTTCATATGCTGGTATAAATTATTAACTGTCATTACCTGTAGGTTTTCCCCAATATTTGCCTTCCTGTAAGTAGGTTTCAGGTAAATGCGATATCAATGTTTATACAATTGGCTGCAGAAAGGCAAATATTGTTTGTATTAGTGCTAGATATGTGCATTTACTTTATAAGAACATAATCTCCTTTCATTCACTGTTGATAAGATGAAAAATACCTCCATCCTGCATGTGTATGCCTTTTACAGTTTTAAATGCATGGAATGTGCTTGTAATCTTGATATATCAAGCTTTATTTTATTTTTATTTAAATAATGTATGTTTAAGTAAGACAATCACATTTAATCTGTTTTATTTATTGTGAGCATTTAAATGTTTGCAAGTTTTAGTTTATTAATTTGAGGCATGTCGTGGAAAAACTGGGCTTAATGCATGTGTGTAAAGTGTCATCCCGGATTAGCCTGTTCAGTCTGCACAGGCTAATCCAGGATGGCACTTTCCGCTTTTTTGGTATTTTCTGTTTCAAAGAAGTCTCTTCTAAACATAAATCCACTGTATGCGAAAAGTGCCGTCCTGGATTAGCCTGTGTGGACTGCACAGGCTAATCCGGGACGACACTTTACGCACATGCATGTGCCCTGTTTTCCCACAACACGCCTCATTTGTTTATTATTTAAAGTGCATTTAAGCTTGATTAGTGTTTGTTTTTTCTTGTTTGTGTGTGGTGAAAATATCTCTTTTTCATGCATTATGGTTGTGCATCAGGTGGCATCATTTAGTTTAACAAAAGATCCACTGTGTTGGACCGTACTGCTAATACAGCAGCATACCCCAGAGAGTAACATCTGTGTGTTGTTTCTTGCAGAGAAGGCAATGAATGGTGAAGACGACCAGATGAGGTCACCCGCTAAGTCAGACACGCTGCGCTCCACGGACAGCGCCAGTGGTGGGGAGACCCTGGAGGAATCAGGACGCAGCAGCAAAGAGGTACGCATGCTTTGTGGAGATTGTATTCCTTGTTTGTTCTCTTTGTTATTTGTTCTTGAGTTATCTCGCCACACCATCAAAGAGATACGGCTCTTCTAGAGTGCCTGGACCTTGGCCTTTGTGGAGTTTTATTCCTTTTATGTTTGTTTCTTTTGTATGGTGTATTATAAACAAACAATGTTTTACCAGTTTTAAATAAAGATTAAGTACAAGTTACACAAAACCCTTTAAAGTTATTGCCAATCCATTATAAATTGTATACATCAAACAGAAAATAATATGAAAAATGCTGGATAAAAGAACCATGATGATTTCAATACTTCATGAATACTTCATGAAATACAAACAACTGTTTGGAAGTGTCAAAACTGTCAGTGCTGTTCTACAAACAAAGTACTCAAAGGATAATAATGAATCTGTACAAGTGTAGTTTATTTTGTAAACAACATTTGAATCAATTATATTAACTTAGTTTTGTATTAAGTTGTGTTCAGTTGATAAATGTGCTTGCTATTTTCAGGGATCACCCACGAAGGAGCATCCATCACCAACCAAGGAGAAGAAGAAGAAGAAGAAATTTAGAATGCCATCTTTCTCGAAAACGAAGAAAAATAAGGAAAGCAAAGAAAGTTCAATTTGAGTTCAGATGTTCAATTTCAATGCATAATTCAGACATCTTATTGTCATGATAGGTTTTTAAATATTTGTATTCAATATGTATATCTTATCTTGCGTGTGATTGGACAGTACAGCTGCGGTGATGGTCCCATGATTAAAACGCTGAATTCTGATTGGTTGGTTAAGAATACAACCACAAGAACAGAGGTCTTGTATTGGTTCGAAATCAGTTAGCAACTAACAACCATATAAAACTTTAAATTATTTAGAGCCATTTCTGTGTTTGCAAATTATTTATTTTGTTAAACCTTTAAATTTTATTTAATTTGTAAACATTGAAAATAAAGCTTGTAACATGTCAAATGTTTAGCACATTTGTTCAGAAACTTGCTTTGCATGAATTCATAAAAAAAATTACATCCTGACCATTTCGCCAAAAAATGAATTTTATTTCGCTTATAAGCTGCAAATATATATCGCTCCAAATTGATGGTGGACCCGGGTGTATAGCTATGTGTCCGAGGTGTTCTACTTATTGCATTAAACTTGTTAGGTCGTGTACGGTATATTGGACTTGTGCATGCTATAGATGCAGCCTTATAGGATTTTAATATAAACCATGTTTTTTTTTTACTTGCCCAAACAATATTTGAGATCATTTACCGACGTTTGAAGTACAGAAAAAGATGTCAGTCTTACATACTCAGCTGTATGAGTGATGTGGTTTATAATAACAGTATATGCTATATCAGTGTATAAATGAGTTGCAAAATGCTGTTATTCTGAAAGCATCTGCTCTAGTTGTAAGCCCCCCCAAAAAATGACAAATGTCCAGGTATGTGTACAAAACATGGGTGTGTGTGCATGCTGGTAATTTTGAATGAAGTCTACTTAGCATATACAGGTATTTGTTTTACCAAGTCTCTTTACAGCTGTTAAACCACTGCAACAGCAAATTGTAGACATGATAATTATGTTGTCAAGTTGTATTCTGAGCAGAATCTAAATGATCTTAAATATTGATACCTCATCTCATTTTGTACATTCATTTTACCCATTTCTAATTTTTATTTTGTTTTAGTTTTCATCCTATTTTTATTGCTGCTCTTCCACTTGTTACACACGCTTGTAGGCTTTAGACATGGAATTTGAAGTATGTTAGCTCTATGTCTTGCTGAAAGCAGGGTCGTATTCTGATTATGGTGCATGGGCCTTCTGGAATGCTTATGCAATAATTTCATCATTCAGCACAGAAACGTGTAACTGTCGAAACCATTTATCTTCCTGCTTATAAGATTTGTTTGTTATGTTGCACTTCATCGGTGAAAAGGAATTTGTTATTTGACTTTTACTTTAAAGTTCAGTGATGCTTTGCGTTCTGCTCGATTATGGAAATAAAAGAAAGGTTTATTATCAGAATTTGCTGCATTAATTAGGAGATATTCGCCTGAAATCGTGATTTGCTTGCATTTGTTGACCAGTTGTGACATAAATGAAGTTATATGCGAGTGTACGACATTAGGATGTCAGACCTTAGAATCTTTTAGCTCGTACATCGGTTATTGTCTGCGTATAAACTCAAGATGAAACCCTTGGGTCAGTAAAATCAGACGCTTTAATCAGTGTATTTCATTATTATCTGCAGATTTGAGAGGAATTGGGCCATGCAAAGCCAGACACTGCATCCTGTTATAGTCAATATTGTCTCCAGATTCATCTATGAAGTGTCATTGTGCACTTGTATATTGGACCAGACTGGTCCTCGTCACTGAATGATTATTATTTGTAAGGGAAATGTGCAAAATGATACGTACTTTCTGCTGTGTGCGAATGTGTTGTACGTAAAAATGCTTGATTTGGTGACTGACATTACTTGCTTTCTTGACGTGTTCTTTACTTATTTTGCTAGGATGTCTTAAAGCTGTAATAATCTGAACTTTACACATTTTTACAGGTACTGTATATTGAGTTTGATTATTCAGAATTGGAATTCTGTATGAATGTTCATTGTTTTGACAGGCTGTTCATATGAATAGTTCACATGATAATAAACTTTTGGCTCGGTGTTCGTCAGAAATTAGTGTTCATGTCATTGTGAACAGCATGTTGTCCTTTGAGAGGCAAGCGGTCCAATCAGCGTATGTGCAAAGACGGCTGATAGGCCCTTTTGGCTTTCAATTGACGAATTATAGAATCATGTAATGCATTAAACGCTTTCTTTGTTGGATGTTTGTTTCTCTAAGAAACACAAACTTAAATATCAGCATGATTTAATTAGTCAAAACATGCAAGTAAAGGATCTTTGAAATGTTTGTTTTGTTGGTCTTTGCGTTGTACATCTTCAAAGATCGGCTCGTTTCGTATTTATGCAGAATTGACATTAATTGTTTTTCTTGTGCATGTTTGTGAGTGTAGTTTGTACGTCACTCTCGGAGTATTTACTTGTGTTTTGTCAGAGAAAATGCTTTTGAGAATATGTGAACAATAAACCGTACTATGTACACAAATATAATATTCATGTTTTAAGTACATTTTTGTCATAGTGTCTAGGTATTGTACATTTTTAGTGTCTATCTTCATTTTTTGTATATCATTAATTGTGATTTTTTTGTATGTTTCAATCAGTTTCAGAAGTCTTCTGTTCTTTATAAAAACTCTGGAAACTAAAGGGGCATCAGATGTACAGTATGTTAGTGTATTATACACATTTTGTTTGGGAGACGAGTTGAAAATCTGACTGAAAGTAGAGACTGTATGGAGGTTTTACCAGTAGACCAAAGCACCATGTTCTCGACATGCTCACTCTGATTGTCATATGTCTAATTGTTGAAATGTCCACTACCCAGTTTTCCTCTGTACAATGTATTGTGGTCCTCGCATGTATGCGATTTACTAGAGTTGAAATTAATTTACTGCTATTATTTTTGCCACATTTTTTTTGGTCCTGATATTGTTCATAATACAATTCTGTAGTGGTGAATGCCTGCCCACTTTGTCACATTATTGTTCATAATACAACTCTGTAGCGGTGAATGCCTGCCCACTTTGTCACATTATTGTTCATAATACAACTCTGTAGCGGTGAATGCCTGCCCACTTTGTCACATTATTGTTCATAATACAACTCTGTAGCGGTGAATGCCTGCCCACTTTGTCACATTATTGTTCATAATACAACTCTGTAGCGGTGAATGCCTGCCCACTTTGTCACATTATTGTTCATAATACAATTCTGTAGCGGTGAATGCCTGCCCACTTTGTCACATTATTGTTCATAATACAACTCTGTAGCGGTGAATGCCTGCCCACTTTGTCACATTATTGTTCATAATACAACTCTGTAGCGGTGAATGCCTGCCCACTTTGTCACATTATTGTTCATAATACAACTCTGTAGCGGTGAATGCCTGCCCACTTTGTCACATTATTGTTCATAATACAACTCTGTAGCGGTGAATGCCTGCCCACTTTGTCACATTATTGTTCATAATACAACTCTGTAGCGGTGAATGCCTGCCCACTTTGTCACATTATTGTTCATAATACAACTCTGTAGCGGTGAATGCCTGCCCACTTTGTCACATTATTGTTCTTGTTGGAGTACTATATGTATCTTAGCCACAAAAAGTAATATTTTTTCATTGAAGAAAAAGGTGTTCAAAATGTAGTCAAAACGCTTGTAAATTATGTACACAGTCAATGTAACGTACTTATTAACTTGTTCCATATTTGGCTTTGCCCATAATTTTGTCATTTACCACATAGGCAGTATGTATTTATCAATATTATGCAGTATACCTTGTATTTGGGTTTCCCAAACAGATACTGAATATATTGTTTATGTTATGACCATGGTAATTATAGTTTTATTACATTAACTATATTATTATAAGATTTAATGTCAATATTGTGTATGAATAGAGAAGTGCATCTTATTATAATTTGAGTCTCAAGTGTAAGTAGTAAGTATTGTACCCAATAATTGCTTAAGATTTGTATGTCATTTATGTTGAGTAGATTATACATGTAATCAATTTCACTGGCAAAACGTATAGCCTTAGTATATTAAACATGCTGTTTCAAAGTACAAACGTTCTCTTATCTTTAATAACCTGGTTATGTTCTTCAAAAACGATAGTCTTACCAGTAGATACCAATTTAGAGTGCTCAGTTGTCATTTCTTGTCTTAAAACTACCATTTAAAAAATACTGTCACAAAATTTGATATGAAAATGTTGATGATTCAGAAGAGTTCTTATTAGAACTGTAATTCATTTTGGTAAGAGCTTTAATAAATTTGGCATCAAATGGCAAATAGAGATCACTTTTGGAAAACATGCTGCAGACTAAATGTCTGTATACTATAATATTGTGTCATGTATTTCAGCTAGTCTAGAAAAAGAAAAAGGCCGTTCAGTGAGCCTCAGTGTTGTACATTTTGCTCCTTTGCTCCGTTTCTTCTGTTTTCTGTTTTTTACAAGCCATACATTTGTTCTAAGCTTCTAGTGAGCCACTTTGTAAATGCAGTGTCCAATAAAACAACAAATTCTCAACATATACAGTCGTTTGTTTTCTATTTGTTTATTTTGACTAGTTGTGTCTACAGGGCCCGTGTTCAACAACCCATTCATAGACTAGAGAATAAAGAACAGATATAGAATCTAGAAAAAAATCCTTAAGGCGCATCATGGGAAAACCAGACTTAATGCATGTGGGTAGTGTCGTCCTGGATCAGCCTGTGCCATTCTGCTTTTATGGTAGTTCTGTTTCAAGAAAGTCTCTTCTAAACAAATCCACTGTAGGCGGAAAGTGCCATCCTAGATTAGCCTGTGCGGACTGCACAGGCTTATCCGAGACGACACTTAACGCACATGCATTAAGACCGGTTTTCCCACGACGTGCCTCCCTTGTATTTTCGCAAATATATGCTGTTACAACTGTTGCTGGTGTCATTAACAAATTGTTGTAAATAAAGTATGCAATAATTAGAATTTATGAATATCAAGTAAGATTCAAACTAACGGCCTTTTTACGACAGAAAAGTTTCAAGAATATTCTTTATTCTCAAGTCCAAGAATGGGTTGGTGAATATCGTCCGTGATCAAACGTTGGGTAGCATTAAGTTACGAACTGGGCCCATATCCACAAAGCTCCTTAGTGAAAACTTCAGTAAATTTCTTAAAATCAAAAAATTCCTTAAATCTGTGGATGGTTTATATCGAGTTAATTTTGTCTTTGTTTAAAACTGGTAAAGAATCAACAGGTGCTTCATATTTTACCATATTCCAGATATAAAATATTGAATCTCTCAAGGAAAATTAGATTTGAAATTTTCCCTTAAATATGACTCGAGTTAGGATTTCCCTTCAGAGCTTTGTGGATATGGCCCATGGTGTACACTACACAAATGTTATTGTTCAGTATTGTGATTCGCATTCAACATGTGAAGCAACTTTAAATGGTATTGCAAGTAATATTTCTAACTGGTCAACATTGGAACATAAAATAGTTCACATTAACAAAATCAACACGCGTGTATTTTGACATTTTATTGAATGTGATAGCATGGGTATTGTGGTAAAACGTTCATAAATGTTAATGCTTTGGTCTAATTTAACAATATGTACAAAGTTAATAACACAGGTAATCAACAAATCAAACCTAATAACAAAAATTCTTAGACAACACCATTTTGTAAATGATTTGCCATGTTATCGCTGTAACAATAATCAAAATTGCACATAAATTGACATAAACATTGTGTATTAATGTATGCATATAAATGGGCTAAAGAACATGTAATTCATCATAACAAATAATTACGAAACACTTCACGAGCTAAGCATTATAAAATATACAACCAGAATGTGTGTGCCTTGATTACCACATAGATATAAATTGAACAAAGCATGCATCTGAAAGTGTTGGGAGATGAATACTGTAACTATATAAGAAATGTCGTGACACCAAAAATTAATACTTTGAAATAAAAAAAAAATATTCTTTAAGGGCTGTTCCAGGTAAAAAGGTGATTAGGGGGTGGAATGCCGATGTATTAAAGTTTTGTGGGTGGGGGATGATAGAGTGGATAAAACGGATTATCAATGACTTGAAAAAACATAAAGTTGTGTGGGTGGTATCCCATGTTTGTACCGCCCACACACACATAACCTTTTTGTCCTGGAACAGCCCTGACATGAAAAAGTTTAACTTGATACAACTCTCACCAGTTACCATACCAGAAATGGTAGCAAGTGATTGTTCAGCTGCAGTGGAATGACTACATGTATGAACTACAGGCTATCAGACGCTCATCATTGTCTCCTGTGGAGTAACTACACGTTTGAACTACAGGCTATCAGATGCTCATCATTGTCTCCTGTGGAATAACTACACGAATGAACTACAGGCTATCAGACGCTCATCACTGTCTCCTGTGGAGTAACTACACGTTTGAACTACAGGCTATCAGACGCTCATCATTGTCTCCTGTGGAGTAACTACACGTATGAACTACAGGCTATCAGACGCTCATCATTGTCTCCTGTGGAGTAACTACACGTATGAACTACAGGCTATCAGACGCTCATCATTGTCTCCTGTGGAGTAACTACACGTATGAACTACAGGCTATCAGACGCTCATCATTGTCTCCTGTGGAGTAACTACACGTATGAACTACAGGCTATCAGACGCTCATCATTGTCTCCTGTGGAATAACTACACGTATGAACTACAGGCTATCAGACGCTCATCATTGTCTCCTGTGGAATAACTACACGTATGAACTACAGGCTATCAGACGCTCATCATTGTCTCCTGTGGAATAACTACACGTATGAACTACAGGCTATCAGACGCTCATCATTGTCTCCTGTGGAATAACTACACGTATGAACTACAGGCTATCAGACGCTCATCATTGTCTCCTGTGGAGTAACTACACGTATGAACTACAGGCTATCAGACGCTCATCATTGTCTCCTGTGGAATAACTACACGTATGAACTACAGGCTATCAGACGCTCATCATTGTCTCCTGTGGAATAACTACACGTACGAACTACAGGCTATCAGACGTTGTTCAGATGCAGTGCGCAGCTGGAGTAACTACACGTATGAACTACAGGCTATCAGACGCTCCTAATTGTCAGCTGCAGTGGAGTAACTACACGTATGAACTACAGGCTATCAGACGCTCCTCATTGTCAGCTGCAGTGGAGTAACTACACGTATGAACTACAGGCTATCAGACGCTCATCATTGTCAGCTGCAGTGGAGTAACTACACGTATGAACTACAGGCTATCAGACGCTCATCATTGTCTCCTGGGGTTGAAAAGTAATAAGTAAGAAACATCTCTTGAAACCTCCCTGTGCAGGGATTGAGCACCTATGTTTCAATCACAGTGACCACCATATCTATTATGTAACAGCAATATCCACGATCTGGGTTCCAGGGTAACGAACAGACACTGGAATTAAGTACATTTTGGATTTTCAGTGTCGAATGTTTTTCAAACTTCTCCGTGTCCTGTATGTTTCATGTTTTCAAATGTGTCTTTACTAAGACACAGTTTGTATCTGTGAACAACATTGCCATGGGAACTAATTGGGTGTTTGGAAATGCTGAACCGATTATAATACACATAGTTACATCCCCTACCTGCCTGGTCTATAAGGGGAGAAAACTGTCTTCAGTAACTGCACTGTAGCTTTCCAGAGTTCTCTAACATGGCCCAGTCGACTGAAATATTCACCTGAAAAACGATTCATAAATGTACTAGTATTGCAGAGATTAAACGTTATAAATAAATGTATAAACTGAAAATTACAAAACCAACACACCAGTAATAATATCAATAAATAAGAGCTGTCAGAGGACAGCCCTCTCGACTATTCGTAGTATTTCAGTTGGTACATAATTTGGAAAGTGTAAGAGGCATACATTTGTTGAAATACAAAACTGAGTTATGGCAATTATTTCACCAAATTATTCAAAGTTTCAAGTGAAAACCGTATGTACTTGTGTAGTTTTGAATTTGTAAGAGTTTGGAATATAAACTTTAACCAGAAAATCTATGTGAAAAATGGGCATATCTCTGTTAAAATGCAAAACATAGTTATAAGGAGGTTGCCCCTGATACTGGAGTTGATGACACAGGTATGTTTCTATTTTCAAGTGAATAACTTATGAAGTTCTGAAGTTACAAAAGTGTTTGAATATAAACAAGAAAATATATGTGAAAAGAGGCATAACTCTGACAAAACATAGTCATAGGGAATATTGCCCCTGACTGGAGTTGATGACAAAGGTATATTCCAAGTTTCAAGTGAATAACTTATTTAGTTCTGCAGTTACAAACTTTTGAATATAAAGTTTAACCAGAAAATCTATGTAAAAAGGGGGCATAACTCTGTAATAATACAAAACAGAGTTATAGGGAATGTTGCCCCTGACACTTTGGAGTTGTTGAAAAGGGTATATTATAAGTTCCAAGCGAATAACTTGCGTAGTTTTGAAGTTACAAAACTTTTGAATATAGACTGTAACCAGAAAATCTATATGAAAAAGGGACATAACTCTGTCACAATACAAAACAGAGTTATATGGAATGGTGCCTCTGATACGGAAGTTGATGACAAAGGTATATTCCGATTTTCAAGTGAATAACAGCTCACCTATTCTTCAAATGAATAGTTTTTTTTTATGCATTTTGTAATCTAGGGTTTTCCCATGACAACCTACCGTCCATGCAGATTTTCAGTATCACAGCCAGTGTTGCACACGCGGCCGCCAACTTGATAAGACTGCCCAAACTGGGGAAGGAGAGTTTGCCAACCAACTGGCAGCCATAATACTTAATGTAACTGAACACCGACAGGTCTGTACTTGAAATATCTGTAGACAAAGTTGTTCGAGTCAGAAACTATTTCAAAGGACCTTTATATGATATAGAAATGAAATCTCGATTGTGGTTTGAAAAAATGTAAAAGCAGTGTTCTGGCGAGGTATCACGTAAGGTGACACATTTGTCTCAAAGCTCATGAAAAATTAGGAACATTTCCATTTTTTTTGAGACACAAACAAAATACACAGTCAATTTCCTACAAATGATAAAATCAATAACAATATTTATTTACCTTGACTAGTTGTGTCTTGTATAAGTGTCAGTGGTTGGTATGAGTTTAACCAACAGCAGTTAACATTAAAAACACAGTTAATGTTATTTTTTTTTTTATAAACTGATCAACACAAAAAACTGATATAAGTAATAAACTTAAAATTAGTGATTTTCAATGGCACAACGTTATTCTTCTTGTGCTTAATAAAAAGTGAACGCTATAACCTTCAACATTATAGGCCAGCCATCTGCTTTTTAAACCAATAATTTTGGAATTTTCGTTCAGGTTTTTACGTCAAATTAGTGACACTGTCACTTTGAGTTTGCGTTTCTGTCAAAGAAACTTCTAGACCGTCACTGGCTTTATTCATATGGCTGCAGGCAGCATGCGAAGCGATGGCCAGACTCGTATATTACCAACAAACTATTATGTTTTGATGTTTTGCGGGAGAAACTACTCAATATAACATAATTACATTCGAGGTTTTTTTCTTAGGCTACAAAGCAGAAGATTCCATCTAGGAAAACAAAGCGAATACTCTTCAATACGGAGAAAAACAATGAACCTATTATGTTATCAATTGGCTAAGATTGTAGCGCCATATTTAATTAAACCAATCAGAAAGCAGACCTCAATCGGATGTTTGATTAGTACTCTGTACACTTCGAGAGATTATATATCCATCCGCAATTTTTTTCGCATTGTTGATGTTTCGTCCCATGAAATTTTGTATGCAACAAAAATCGCTACTAGACCAATTTTTTAGGCGACATTTAAGAAAAATAAGCGATAAAATCGCAATTTCGCAGCCTCGCCAGAACACTGTTAAAGTATTATATTTACATACTATGTATAGAACAACTTGTAAGTATTACCATCATGTTGAGTAGAACTTTCCTCCTCGATGTCACTGTAATCAGCGTGCAGGGACTTTTCATTTTCACCACTGCTTGACTGTTCACTGCCTTCTGAATCATGCTTTAGTTGTTCTGAATATATTTTCTCACAGTCACCCACTAAACTTGACTTGACACTGTCACTAAGGTGAGTACAGGAGTTCAAGAACTGTGGTAGAAGCACAATTTGTCCCCTTGGCAGCATAACTTTTATGGCATAAAGGGCCGCAACTCTGTCATAGCCTGGTCGTAAAGAGTTGTCTTCACATCTTAGCCATACACTTGCTAGAGCATGACATTGACTAAATTCTTCAACTTTGGCATGTAAAAGAATACTGAAATTGAACAGTGAATTTCAATCTCTTTATAACCTCTTATAGTTTAGAGTCAACAGGTACATAACATACATTACAACTCAAAATTTGATCAGGTTCACTTTTACAAATGTTGTCTTATTTTCCCACTGACAAATTAATTTCGAAAAATATATATATGTATCGATAACATGAATCAAATAACAATTATAATGACAAGCAGAAAGCATGCATTTTTTAAAACAAATCAAACTGCACAATAACAAGTATTATAATGGGCCCCACCCCCTGGCAGTCATGTTTTTCAACGGACCTGAACCATTTCAGCAACTTTGGGAGAGAACTACCCAAGGAACATTTATGTTATATTATTTTGAAATAACCCCAGTGGTTTCTGACTCAAGAATTTTGGAAGTTATCAATATAGCCATATAAGGAAAAATGGCCCTGTCCCTTGGCAGCCATGTGTTTAAATGGACCGTAACCATCTGAGCAATTTTCATGGAGAACCACCCAAAATCATTTTCATGAAAGTATTTTAAAATCTAACACGGGGATTAGAAGATGTCATTCAAAGATTTTTCTGATTATATATCTGGTGGCCATTTTGTGCAGCAGGGCGGAACCACTGAGAAACTTTGGCAGAGGACCACCCAAGGAACATTTTTGTAAAGTTTCATCAAATTTTGCCTAACAGTTTAAGAGAAAATGTCCTTTAAAGAAAAAGTTTACACACACACTGAAGCAGTGGAGCTACAATAAACCCAACTAACTGAAATAAGGATCCGGTTTTTGCTCAGTTTTAGATCTGTTTATCTTTGCAATATAATCGTCTCAAAACTTTCATAGATTGCTATTTGTTGCTCATAGCTTTAGCATGCCTTGCACAGTGACTGAATCATACCATAGTTGTATTACTGTCACAGGACAGTGCTCTACACTGGTATAGACGTTCAGAACCATTGGTAACACGTCCTGCCAGCGGTCCATCTCGGCCAGTGCTTGTACACACACGACACACAGCCTCTCTATGATCACTTGTGCTCTGAAAAAGAAAGTAACACTTTGCTAAATTTCTAAGATACACAAATGAATTAAATACTGTCTTTTGTGAATGCTATTACAAACAACAACTTAATAGTATGATGTTTACTTCATCTAGTTCAATGTGAAGTCAGTGCAGTTCAGCATTTGATGGTTGTTACTGCTCATAATGAAAAACAATGAGGCGTGTCGTGGGAAAACCTGGCCTAATGCCTGTGCATAAAGTGATTTCCCAGATCAGCCTGTGCAATCCACACAAGCTAATCGGGGACGGCACTTTCTGCCTACAGTGGATTTATTTTTAAGAGACTTCCCCGATCAGCCTGTGCTGACTACACTATTAGTTACACTGTTAGTAACTGATGGTGTATGTGATATACACCCTCAGTGGCTTCCTACCATACGAGAGCGCAGCTCGAGTATGGTATGAAGCCACTGAGGGTCTATATCCCATACACCATCAGTTATTAACAGTGTAATGAATATATCTCACCGACTACCTTTCATTGGTTTCTTTTAATTTGATCTAGGTACGCACATGTTAGTCCTTTAATAATAAATAACTATTGATTAAAGCTGCGTTTATTAAATCTTATTACAATTTTTAATGGTCGTTCATGGTTCAAATTAGTAAAGATATAAAAAATGTTCTGATATGCAATTGTTATTTTATTCAAGAGTGTCCCTTTAACAAACTGGAACTGACTGTAAGCGATGTATCTACCAAAAAACAGACAATAACAGTAGACCTACGTCATTTAAGTTACTGTGCGTCATCTTTAGTAAAAAAATGGAGTGTCAAGCAGTACAGTATACTGCAGTACACATTGGATATTTAAGACATTTTAACTAGATCTAGACTAATCATGGAAAATCAATTAAATGAACACGTGAACTGTGGAAATTATATGCTCATTTGGAAATGGATTTATTAAATTGGATTTATTAAAATATGACAAGAACAAAGCAGTATTTTGTTTTTGTCAGACACACTTTCTAGGCTGATAAACAGCAAAAACACAGAGGTAAGATTACTTAATTTTTATAGTTGGTGCACGTTAGAAAATTCTTTCACAGTATTAAGATACATTTGTTTGGAATCAGTATTTAAACATAAAAAATATGCCATACCACATCAAGTTGATTTAAAATTACTAAACAAAACAACAGATTATCCAGCAGTCGCCATTTTGCTTTACTTTCTATGGAGTATTGAAAATTAGCCATGGTGTATGGAAAATACACCACGGTCATGTGACCGCTCTTAGCCAATCGGATCGAGTCATTTATGTAGGTGGTGAGATATAGGCTGATCCGGGACGACACTTTACGCACATGCATTGAGCCTGGTTTTGCCAGGACACACCTCAATTATAACATTCAGCTCCTGCCCGTTGAAAGAAGAAAAGACCAATACTGTTTTCTGTATAAGCCTAAAAAGCATATTTGTTATCAACTACAATTAAACATTTCTTAGATTATTCTGCTTTTTTTTATTTAATCGCTTGTTGTTAATGCCAATGTTAGCCTATTAAAGGTTAGTCTATTAAGTTCTTTTTCAATACATTATGTTTGTGCGGTGTTTCATTAGATGGTCATTTTTCAAAACTTTCAAGACAGATGCAAGAAATATATTTATACTGTATACACAATTAAATGAATATTATGAATGATATTATGCAACTTGGAGTTGGACGTCTGAAACTTTCAACGTGAAATGCACCTTCTCTCATCACCACGGTGTTTGGCTTTGGAAATTCCACTGAGGCATAGTTCATGACAACATTTAAACTTTCGTAGGAGTAAATGCTCTTTTGCTAAGTCGACCGTTGATTCAAAATCGTCTGAAACATTGTTGGGTCTGTGTGAAGATGATGTTTCCATTTTAGGAAGTTGTGCTGCCGCCATGTTTTGATCATGTGATCATAATGGGAAGCAAGTCAACCGGTCACATGTAAAACTGGCTACAAGTCAAACCGGCCACAAACAAGTCAAACCGGTCACACATTGAAAGAAAATTGTGTGAGGCCTAGGTAAACGTCAATGGGATTTTACAAATTTGGCACGCTTAGGACAGTTTGTGTAGTAAACTTCACATTCATGCATAATGTTTGCCTTTAAGACTATTCTATTTGCCGCCTCAATCCGTAGTGTGATATCTATATTGCAGCTACTTGATTTCGCTGATTGCTATCTAAATAGCATATTGCACATGATAGTCCACTAAGCAAACCAAGCTATGCATAGCTTTCCTATTTGAAATGAAGGCCAAGGAAACGCACATTCAAACTGCAATCATTAGGCCATTACAACCGTAGTGTTTCTGTATAGCTAGTTGGGCCTATCACAAACACGATCCTTATTGAGACATTATATAGAGTTCGTTTCCTGGATAGAACCAGTACTTGGTGACTTAGAAAAAGATCGCTTGTACGCTGCCCATACGGAACGAAGTATGACAGATTGTAATGCGGACAGCCTTATAAATTGTATCTAGCCTCTACACCTGCAAGTTCGTGGGTGTTAAGGTCTAATTACCCCAAAACGGAAGTCACATCCTCAGGGTTACAGTTAGATAATAAGCACATATGGATGAGTGCAGGATGCATATAATTTGTAAAATACAATTTAAATGATATGTTTTGTTATCATTTTAAAGGTATATATGTAAGCAATAAGAAAAAAGGCTGTTTTTGTGCACTTCTTTTTGTCTAGTGGTTCCCAGCCTCATAACTTTTGGCCCATGTATTCATGCGCAAAATGGCAGCCTCCATGCCCGTCAAAACCGGTGTGTTTTTTCTAAGTTAAATATTTAGAGTTACAACGCATAGAATTTTTTGACATGCTGTTTTTTTCAAAAGGTTATGTCCTCATCTTTCCAACAATGTATGGTGATATATTGGAAAGTAGCTTGGTCATGGTGAAAAGTGTGATCAAATTTTGAATATTTTATATGTAATAAAGAAGGAATGTATTTGCGCATGCGTAACCTTTAAGAACAGTCCCGTAAGATTAGTCGTCTGCAAAGATTTTGAAAATTGACTCTTACAAACACACTGTACTGTAAAGAATAATTGCCAGATGCCACCTTGACCCCATTTAGGGTTGTATTTTATGGGATGGTTGCTCTAGGGGGCATTGGGGGGGGGGGGGGGGTGTAAATATGGGAAAATTTAAGCAAAATGTCCACCATAGTGGCAATCCGAGACCTATTGTGTTCATCGTGTTGTTTTTCAGTTTCATTTTGACATTAATTTGCATTAGTTTCAACAATTCTCTCATTTATGTCATAATATCTTGTGTTGTAATCTTGAATATTTATTTTAAGAACCTGTAACTGACAATAATGCCCGCCAAGGTCGTGACCGCACTGGCCGATGCATTGGCCATGATGACCGTCCGACCTGCCTACTTTGAATAATATTAGCGATAACAAAGCTTTGTTCATTCAGCCAGTCCATATCTGTCACCATAGTAAACCATACATTTTTATCACATCGCTGAAAATTAACTACGGACATAAAAGTCATTGTTTTGATGGAATTAAAGACATTAAAGTTGAAATGTTTATATATTAGTAATAAAATTGAATATCATTAGCGTTTTGTTGATCATTTTCACTATTAAATTGCCGATTCTGTTGTGTACTGAACATAATTTGCGTCTGCCATCTTTGTTTACACGAACGGATCATATGATTTAAATCTAAATTACTCCAGCCTATTTTTAGCTACAATCATGGATTATACATCATTGGAAAGGGGAAAGAACAAGCTTTCTATTGGTCTGAAAATAAATTATGCAAATTAAGGCAATTTTCACTGGCCATTTGTCTGATGAAAACAATATGGTCACTGGAAAGCACAAGTATACCAGCAAAATATAAACATCCATCCACCATTTAACATCAGTTTCTTAAAATTACATCTTAGCGCATTTTTGCGCAATTCATTTAATTCCATAAACTGTCGATCAGGTACTTCGTGTTCTTCCGTCAGTTTCCGATAGCTACCCGTTATCAACAGAATCTGGTTTCGTGTCACTCCGCTTAACGTTCGTCATACTGCAAAGAGTGATCTCCCCTGAATGTGATCAGTTTGCGAGAGGTATTGCAGTCGCGCAACTTTGACGTCTTTGTCAATCTGTGTTGTTTGATTGTATATTACAGGTACTGCAAACTATTTACCACATCAAAATAATTATTATTGCAATTAGACAAATAATCTGTATCGATTTATAGCGAAGCATTGATCCTCAATCACCACCGTGTACTCAACTGAAATGTAAGGCCTGTCGTGTTTATTTTCATTTATAATTGATCAATTTAATCTATATCATTTCTTGAATGAGCTGCAAATAAGGAAGCTGGGTGGGAGAGGGGTGAGCACTCCCTCCCTTGTCATTGCCTGTAAGTGGTCACTGCAGGTTTAATTGAATGACTTCATGTTGTATACTTACAAGGTTTAATATTTTCTTTAAATTTAAAGCTTTGTTGTTGTTGTTTTTCTTTAAATCTTAAAACATCCTTACATTGAAAAACAATTCTTACATTGAAAACAATCTTGTAACAGCATTTATTCAGCATGCTTGATATTTTAACTTAACTGCAATACTAGTAGCACTTCATAAAATGCTGTTAAGTAACAGCATTAAGTATTGCATGATTTGCTTTTGCAAATATTAATTTCAGGATTGCTGCAGTTTTTGAAAGATATTGTGCTTTGGTTTTTAGTCTTCTGTTCATACAGGACAAACAAGACAGTGGAGACAGTGGCTTTGAAGACAGAAATTAACAGTCTTTCTCATGTTAGGTTGTTTCCAAGATGGTCAGCCAAGAAGTCTTTAAAGTTGTGTTGTGGTGCTTTGCATTGCAATTTTTAATTGTTTTTTCTTTTGCCTGAGAAGGTCGATTCAGTATTCAATTTGTTAATGTTTAATGTTACTGTTACTGTTCATATTTGTCGGAAAAGTTTTTTGTATAATCACTAGACTATGTTCTTTTCAAGTATTTTCTGATCAATACTTAAAAAAAATTCAGCATTTAAAGCATGTTAATTGTTGTATTCAAGGTACGGTTAGAGTTCTTTTGAATGAGTGAACAATTAGTATTCCAAAAAGTTCATAAAGCTAAAGCTGCATTGAAAGACCACCTTTCATCCAGACCGCATGTTGTTTAATACATGTATTTACATTTCTGTGGCCATTTTTTAATTACTTTGAAGAGTACATAATCTTTTTGGGAGAATTAAAAGGTAAAATATTTTACTTTGTGTTTTGGTCTTCCAGAAAGAGTGGTCTGAAAACTGGAGATGATGTCGGATATATGCCTTTAAAGTTAATGAATACACTGTTCCGAATACTGAAATAAATTAGTCTGTTATATGTACTAAGGATGTTAAAGATATATATATATATATATATATATATATATATATATATATATATATATATATATATATATATATATGTAATCGTGACCATAGGGCGAAGTGTATTAAAAACCAGTACTATGGCGAAATTTTATAACTTCTTTAAAATAACTACGTCTCAAATAAAAATGCACTTTTAACACAATTTAAACTTGTACATTAGCAGGAAAATAAATATTTTTTTCTAATATTGACTCTTCATTGGTGAAAATTTGAATTGATCCTTTAGGCCTTAATTCTATTCGACTTCGTTTCGATACTTGGGAGAAAGGGACTTGATGCGGAAAAACACGTTCTTCCGGTTTGCTTTCTTAATTAGACTGCGATACATAAATATGAGTTTGCATTCAATGAATAAACCGTTATGAAAATATGTGTGGAAAAACTAGATAATATAATTTTAATATGTACATATTTTTCTCAACAATCTAATTATATTTACTTCTTTTTCACGCGTGTATTTGATGAAGTGTATTTATAGAGTTCTAAAAATATAAAATGTATATTTGATATATCTATAGACTTAGGGGACCTCGAATATTAAAATACCAAATGTTATTATCTTTAAATAATTTACTCGTGTTGGCTTGTTCTCCATTACCATATAACAGTTGCAACCGAACTGTTCATTTGGAATATTTTAACCACGCGACCGTGAGCGTTCTACATGTGTTCGCCGAATAGACACTCCTTTCGGGTGCTCTGATTGTCTTTTTAGAAGTATTATGTTGGGTTGCAGGACACGCATCGTCTGTGAACAAATAACGTTTAATTGAAAGTAATAATGATTCATTTTCCGTAGTATGGATAGCATAATAGTGTCTGTATAGCTAACGGTATTGTGTGTACGATTTCTGTCATTTCCAGCATTGAGTTGTTTTCTGTAGTTTTTACCTCAAGTTTGATTCTGTATTGTTGATCGTGTCATATTTCCAGCATTATGTCGAAGTGTAGCGCTTACAGCTTGTAGAAAATGCGAGTCAGTGATATTGTTACACCCCAACAGGTGTAGGTGTCTGCTGTTTGTCTGAACATTTTTTGAAGCACAATCATTTTTTGAAGCACATCCTGCTCCGATTACATCTTTTGGTACTATATTACTTTAGATATATTGTAATACTTGTAAGTATAATAATTATGTTAATGTCTGGAGTTTTTTGTGACATTTGATGCTACACAAGCAGTATTAAATTGAAATAACTCCATGACAAATCCCGAAGAATTGTTCTCAAATATATACCTCAAATGTATCAACTGACTAGCTTTTTCAAATTTTCTACGTTATTTCCTTTCTTTATTCATGTATTCAGTAACAAAGTAAATAGATATGATGGACCACATTTTCCGACTGCATATATGTCAAAGGTGGATAAAATGATACCTATTTCGTCCATAAAGTCAAACATTTCACATTTTATTGCGAAAATTGAGATCGGTGTTTTCATTGGGGCATGAAAGAAAACTATCCGGTTTAAGTGCTTTGCATTTTTAACCGCATTTTGATATAATCTATTCTTAAACAGTCTGATTTTTCTTCAACCATTAGTTTCATAATATCAGGTTCGTTTCTGAAACTGGGTTGATGTATCTTAAAGGTGTTATTTTAAAAGCAGGTAACATATCTATTGGTCAGTGTTTGGGCAAATGTATTTTTTTTTTTTATTTAATTCACCATTGTTGTTTGTTAACAGTATTTATTTGGTTGTTTATCCTACAGCAACGGGTACATTCAGTTTTGACTTGGGACAATTAGAACCGCATATGCGCCCATGGGCATATACAGTACATGTGGTATGTTTTTTTTACTGTGCAGTAAACAAATATGTTAGTTTTAGTTCTCTCTTAATATGCAATCTGGACACAACTTTCTCTCAACATTTGATATAATTTTATTAAAAGAAGTACTTACTTACGTAATATAAATAGACATGGTAAACTCCACACGAGCTTATGCCATGGCGGTTCTTGTGTCGTGCGTGCGTCTGTTCGAGAGTAAACTTTTCCTTAAAATGACATCTCTTCTGAGACCAGTGGGCCAATTTTGATGACACTTCACAGAAATGTTCCTTAGGAAGTCATCTATGAAAGCTGCCCAAAGGGTTCCGCTCCGTTGATAAACATGGAAGCCAGGGACTATTTTTATTTATATGACTATATTGAAAACTTTGCAAATTTTCTTGACAGAAACCGCTGGTTGAGTTTCCAAATAATTTCACAGAAATGTTCCTTGGGTGTAATTCGATACCCACTCAGGTTGTTTTTCTTTATGTTTTTTTTTTTAATTCAAAATTCTTATAATGTAGTAAATTATTCAAACGTTATATATTGTATACGCCTTTATATTGCTGATTTCTGTAACATAAAAACATTTAAATTGCTGAAAGGGATCACTTTGTGTTGACATAGTCCCTTTAAGTATAAAATGACATGTTTATCATGTTGAAGCAGGATTTGGCTAGTTTAATCAAACCATGGTGGTACAAAATGACACAAATGTTGGAAATGAATAATTTAGGCTTCGTTATTACATTTTAAGATTGTAATCCTGTCATGATTAATCTTACAGACACATGATATCTTCCCGGTATGACTGCCGAATAAATGGGTGCCAAGGTGACACAACACATTAAAACCATTGTGTTAGATGAGAAAGTGTTGTAATTTTCATTGATGAAATAAAATTTGTGAATTGCTTTGATATACTAATAGTTAAAAAACATGGTTATGATAGAGGAAAAGCACACTGGTTTTGCAAAAACAAATGCCCTATGTTTAAGTCCTTCATTGTCTGCACAGCAGGGTTTTTTTTTTGGGGGGGGAACAAGTAATTTCCTCAAAGAACCCACAAGTCACAATAACAACAATTGCCGCGAGTGTGTAATTCACCTCATGAATTGAATTAAAGACATTTAGCTCAGCTGGGAGTGCATTAGCCATGTAAAACTTAAGTTTATCCGTTTGTACGGTTGCACAGTGGCCAAATTTGCATTGTTAAATGCCCCTTGAAAAGTTTCGGGGGAGCGCACAGTTGACGCAATTTCAGGGTCGTAGCTATCTATATATTCATGTGGAATCGCAATATTGTTTCAGTTATGCAGACCCCCCAGACCCCACCCTACTATAGGATTTTGAAAAAAATGTGAATATGGTGTATTATGAGCATTACTAGATACATTGTACTTATGAAGTAATGAAGTAATGAAGATCTGCATATTAGGATAACTGACAAAAGATTTCTTTACTTCGAACATTTTACTCTCAAGTAGAGCTGAAACAAACACAGTCTTATTTTCTGTCCTTTTTGCAAGCTAAACTGCACAATTACACTTTCAATGTCAATGTCTATAATTATGTCAGTACACAGTAGGTTCTTAAACTGATCGGACTTACTTTTAAAGGGTAGGTGTAAAAATATATATATGTGAACTGAAATTTAGTAGTTAGAAATTCAGGTTAAAGTTTGCGTGCAACAACTCCATATTTCTTTATCTACTACAGATATTCAACTGAAACTTCACACATGTCTTCAGGGTCATTATGTAAGGTAATTGACCAAGGTCGTTAACTCTGACCTGCAATTTAGCAAAAATTTGCCTCATTTTGTACGTAAAACGTTCAGGTTAAGGTTTGCGTGCAACAGTACAAACATATCGAGTGCGCTGTCCTGTGACAGCTCTTGTTAATAATCAAGCTATTAACTATGCCCCACATCAAAGATGGCAGGGTATATTGGTTTGCTAATGTTGGTTGGTTGGTATTAATATTCGTTTCCGCTCAATTAGTCCAACAATTTTCATCTTATCTTCACCAAACTTCATGAACATGTTTGTGGGCATAATATCTAGGCCAAGTTTGATAATGAGCCAAACTTTATGAAAATGTTTGTTATAAAATATCTCAGTCAAGTTCTTTGCAAAGCGCAATAATCAGCAAAATCGCACTCGAGTTTTGGTCCTTGAATTATTTGATTTTGGCCCTTTAAGCCGTTTCCACTCTTTCACTCTCAAGTCCAACAATTGTCATCTGATCTTCATCAAACTTAGTGGAAATCTTTGTGACCACGGTGAAGTTGGATAATCAACCAAATCGTTCAAGTAACTGTAGAGTTATGGCCCTTTGTTTATCTAGAATTAACCTTTTTAGCTGTTTCCGGTCTGATCTTAACCAAACTTGAATAAAATGTCTGAGATTATAATATCTTAGACAAGTTTTATGATCATCTAAATTGCCACAGGAACCGCAGAGTAATGGCCCTTTATTTAACTAAAACTGACCGTTTTAGCAATGTTCATCTTATCTTCACCAAAATTGATGTTTATGCCCCGTATTAAAGATTGCGCGGTATTGGTCTAATAACCAGCCAAATCGCTCCAGGTTTTGTGGAGTTATTGCCCTTGAATTATCTGAAATTGGTCTTTTTAGTTGTTTCCGCTCTCTATATCCAGCAATGTTCATCCAATTTGCAGAAGTGCTAAGCATCGTAAGACAAGGAATCATGTGCAAGAACTCTAGATCTCTAGGTCAAAGGTCAAGGTCACACTTAAAAGTCAAAGGTCAAATATACGAATATAAGCCATAGACCTTGTCCGGTGTATAATTTTGTCCAGCAGGGTAGGAGGGTTAACCCTAACCCTTCGAATTACTTTTCAGAAGTGATAAGCATTCTGAGGTGGTATGTCACATGCAAGAACCAGATACCATGATCCAAGGTCAAGGTCACACTTTTAAAGGTCAAATATATGTATTAATGTTAAAATTTCATGTTAAGAGTCAGCATTTTCAAATAACTTGGTAGAAGTGATATAAGACAGTGTGTCGCGCTTTAAGCTAGGTCCACGGTCAAGGTCACAGTTTAAGGTCAAAGGTAAAAAAAAAGAATTAATACTCTGTCTGGAGGATAATTTTGTCTGACATGGACATATTTTCAAATTACTTGCCAGAAGTGTTAAGCATGATGAGATGGTGTGTCGCCCGCAAGAATCAGGTCCCTAGGTCCAAGATCAAGGTCGTACTTAAATCCTAGATGCTAGGGTGCGTTGCTTGAAGTGTTCGGTAGCTAAGTGAATGGCTAATCTCTCAATTATCCGGCCGTTATTTTGTAGGTATTATATAATCACTATAAATAAAACATGGAATTAGTGCATGTTTCTTTTGTAATGATTTTATCTTTTCTGCACATAGTATACACATTATATACACACTTTTACAGTATCATCTTAAATTTAAAAAAATAAATTAAGGTTTCTTTTAACATACATTTCTCTGCATTTATTTTTTGGTAACGTCATATACAATCACCAAAGTTAAATGCATTTTATGTAAAACAAGAGCTGTCAGAGGACAACGCTCTATACTTTTCAAAGTATTTCAGTTGGTACGTAATTTGGGAGTGGAAGGGGTATAAATTTGTTGAAATACAAAACTGAGTTATGGTAATTATTTCATCAAATTAATGTTTCAAGTGAAAACCTTTTGTAGTTGATAACTTGTGTAGTTTTGCAGATATAAGAGTTTTGAATATAAACTTTAATCAGAAAATCTATGTGAACTGGGTTATAGGAAACGTTGCTTCTGATGCTGGAGTTGATGACACAATATATTCCAAGTTTCCACTGAATAAGTTATGTAGTTTTGCAGTTAAAAAACTTTTAAATATAAACAAAATTTAGACATGTACACCGTCGCTATTAGGAAAGCTCACTTATTACTCGAACAGTCGAGCTAAAAATGATAAAATATCATACCTAAAATGCACAAATAACTGATAGTGTACTTGAATCTCACAAATCACTTGTATTGTGCTGTTCGAATAAAAACACGGCCTATAAATTAATTTATTGTACAAGATAAACCTAGCTATGCGTTCTTCTACCATTTGCTATCTTTTAAAAAATGGTAACATATTTTAACATGACGTAGCATCAAAAAATAACCAACAGCCATCGTGCAGCCAACCACCAAATGACAGCTTAGATATGGTACTTTCATAACAACACTGTCCCGAATATGCCTGCTAGGGGTGGGGGGAGCAGGGTCTATTGTCAGCGTAAAGTCTGATAGACCCTGTCCGGATGATAATTTTGTCCAGCAAGGAAGGCGTTTCAAACAAATTGGCGGAAGTGTTAAGCATGGTGTAACGCTGAGTTTCGAGAACCAGATCCCATGGTTCATGGTCAAGGTCACACTAAAAGTTCAAAGGTAAAATTATATTGATGAGCGTGCAAAGCCAGTCATTTTAGGGCCTATTTGGGGCCGAACTTTGGCCCCATTCTCCTGCTTAAAGAGTGTATATTTTCCCCCAATATTTACCTTTGAATTACGCTCAGAATATAGGCTTTTTTTAAATAGACCAAAATTGAACAAAAACTAATTAAGATAGAGGAATTTTCATAAATAATCCCAGCCGTTTTTATAAGCAGTAAATAAAATCTCACACATATAGAGAAACACTTTCTACTATATACTTGAGACTAAAAAGACATACAAACATTACATTGCCACACAATTAACATACTTTATTGTTATTGCAATTGATAAAGCAGCTAAGTTATTTCACAAAATGTCACATACTAAGGGTTTTTCTGTCGATCAATAAAAGTCACTAAATCGTGCAACAAACGAGGCGACAGATTTTTTTCTATGTGGCGAAGATCACAAGATCAGCTGTAAATGTTTTTGATTGATTAAAACTGTATCTTATCGATAACGTTCGTGTTTTGTTTACCTCTGACAGGTATGACTTACAGAATATTGCAGTCTACCAACCATATAGGATGAAAAAAGGATCATATATAGACCCAAATACTGCCCGTATGCAGCTCATATTGAACCCATATAGGACCCATATGCAGCCAATATGGGACCCATATGGGCTGCCCATATAGGCAGCCCATATGGGAACCATATAGGACCCATATTCAGCCCATAGGGGCTGCCCATATGGGTCCCACATGGTTCCCGGTTGCAATACCCATGTGGGACCCATATGGGTCCCATATATTTTGCTTGCTGGGGTCATTGTATTGTTTACATTTAATAATTTTGTTAAATACAATAGTATAAAACGCACACTTAAAACATCGCTCAACGAAATCAGCAATCAGGAGCTGTGCTTCTTAAGTCTTTTTTGAATTGCTAACAACGCGCATTCACTGCGAAACGTTTTCCGGTTAAAATTACACAACGCAAAATTGAAGACACCTCAACATTTATAAATGGATTTGTTTAATCGAAAGGTACTGGGAATGTCCGGAAAGACAGTACTAGCAAAAGCAGTGTTAGAAAAGCATTCTTTACCGGGATAAACCCATTAGATATATTATTAGTTTAAGAGAATAAAAACGATATATTTATTTTTTCGCCCGAAGCATGGATTTGACGACCATATAGATAATATATTTTCCAAAAATAAAGAAAAATATATTTATCTTTACAACGAACTTAATAGCGTTTCAAATATTTGTGTAGGTAATACAGTATGTCCATACAAAAATCCAATATGATTGCATAAATAGGTCATTAGTAATTAATTACGAGAATTATGTCACCGGCACCTTAATGGTCGCGGTCGCCTTAAGTCTGCTTTGTTCGACAATTTATTCGCCCTATGGTCACGATTACATATATATATATATAACTGAGCTTTATAAATGTATATAACATCTTTTACTTGCAGTTTGTAAATGCCAAATGTTTTTTACGCAGTACTAGAGACATTGTCTTACCCAGATTCAGTCCAGCATTTGGCTTTAATACTCATTCCATTTTAAATGATTTGTTGTCTTTTATAAGTATGTAAGACAGTGAAAATATGTGAAGTATTTACTTAACAAAGCATAAAGTGACATGAAAAGATTACTTTGAACCTGTTTAACTGCCAGAAATTATTTCCATGTGTATTATTGACAGAATTTACATATTTGACAGAACGAAATGTGGGGGGTTACCTTCTTCAGATACACATAACTTTGTTATTTTTCAAGATACAGTAATTTCATGTGCAGTTTTGTTTTTCTGAAAAAAAAAAAAAAATCCTCTGTTATCGCTAATAATACCAATTTTCCTAATTTTGCAAAGTTAATAGATCCTATTTAGTTCATATTTTATTTTGTAATTGTACTTTAATCAGGCTTTCAGCTGAAAAAATACATGAAATGCATGCATAAAACACTTAAGCCGCTCACGCCAACCTAGACCCCACCTAATGGAGATAGCGGCATCAAAATTTAAATCACCATCACAGTTTGGTTTAATTGAGTATGTTTTTAAATGTAGTGTTGAAAAGAACCAGGACCTCAGCCGGAACCATCAGCTCATTGGTATACAAGTCTGGGTGAAGTGACGAGTCATCAAAACTACTTTACTTGTCAACTACACTGGAGCGTTGGGGCGGGGCCGTAAAGCTGACACAGTCGTGTCCGTAACATCGGTATCTTTGAATTTTAGAACATGATTATTGTCATGTATTCTATTATCTAATGACTTCTTTTCCAGCCTGGCATTCTTCTTATCAACACCAGTAGGAAAAGCAAGAGTGTAACCCTTGTTGGGACTCTCAAACCCGTTTTTGAACTGAACTGTTCGCACTTGAGCTCGACAATCTGAAGCCGGCATAGCGACTAGCCTTATCGCAGTAAATAAAACTTTGTAAACTATGGTATATGTACACTTATTGTATCTCAGTTACACTAGTAAACACAATATTGAGTAAACATGCACAGAAAACCTTTTTATTTTCACAGATAATTCAGCAGAGAGTACTTGAAACAGATTGAAGATTGCAGGCAACTGACCTCACCCACAGGTTCAGGTGTGACAGAAGACTGTTAATTAATATCTGGCATTGAAATGTTGGGCTCAAATTCTTTTTTTGTTGTGTGACAGGAGGTAAAATCTGTTGATTGTTATGTAAACAAACCCTTTTCTGGGGTCAAATGGCATCTGAAATGCTACATTTATATGGATTTCCCCCCCCCCCCCCCAAAAAAAATGCAGAAACTTAAAAAAAAATGTTCAACCGGATTAAAAACCTATTCTGTAACATTTAGAATGCCAATGAAGATTGTTTTCACTTCTGACTTTATATATTGTATCTGCTATGCCTATTAAAACTAAAACTTATGCTTAATTCTGAGTTAAAATCATGTTTTCCAGATGTACCCATGTACATTTTTTTCCGTCTAAATTTTTGCCTCAATACACCAGTATATGTGACATTTTCTATTTTATTTTCTTCCAATAAATCTTTAAACCAGTGTAATAGGACTTCGTGTTCTTTCTCGAAATAGATCAGATTTATGAAAATTGTGGTTTTTATTCAAATTTGAAAGGGTTGGGTTCTCTTAAAGCATACGACTTTGCACATGCGCATAAAACCCCAATTGTTTCGATATAAACACTCACCATTAAATCGATCTGACTATAAACTAACTATTTTATATTTAAAAAAATTGCCAATATTTATTCGGAAATCCGTAATCTTATTGGAAAATAACCATAACCAAACAACGACCTTGATCTTTATCAACATCCTGTAAGTTTCGTAGGCAACTTTTCCTGACGTCTTACGCGGAGGCCCTTCCACTGATATTTGTGTTTTGATATAAATACGGCAAGTTTGTATGTGCTTGTTTATTTTAATAGATTTTTGTTGCATTTAAATGAAATTAATACTTATAGAATGTTTATTAACAACACGAGGGGTTGATCTTTTTTTAACAATTAATAAGTTTCAAACACAAATAACTGTATCCACGAACTTACCGGAGGCCACGAACTTACCATAATATACACATTAGCGTAGACTAATTTTAGTCCTGAAAAGAAACTGCTGAAACTGTGTGTGAAATGTAAAGGTCGATAATTCTGTTTCTTGTTTTTTCTTACCTAGTTACATTTCCTTGGAAGAGTTTTCAGGTCTTGGAAGATCAAAATGGCAAACATGTTATACAAGGAGCAAAGTAGCAGCAAAGTAACAGTATATATGATGAATTCGATATTTGACAGAAACGACTGCATCAGTCTAAAATTAACGGTTCGACTCGGTGTGGACTCGAGAGGGAGCGGGGTGGGGTGGGTGGGTGTAGACAGAAGCATGTGCAGACCTACGAGCGGGCGACCGCGACTGGCTTTAAGGCTTTGGACAAGAGTACAGATTTCGTAGTTGTTTGTGAAGAATACACTTGCGTGAAAGAATGCACAATTTGACAGCAATCAAATTTGTTGAGTCTCGACCTTTCAGAGATACTCACGCTGTAATTTCATCGTTCAGTTCAACTGAAACCCTACTGCACATGTTGTGTTTACTGGTGAAAGTAGTCGAGCTCAGTACACAAAAATATAATATAATATACATGACACTTTCTATTTTACAGAATGTTCAAAGTAAATTTAATATCTAACTTTCTGTATCAAAGCTATTTTTTTTAGCTTTAAGCTTTAAAAATATCGTTAACTCCATAAACCTCTAGAAAGCAGCAGAATTCTCGCTTAATTTAGTGCACATTAGAAGAAAGGAAAATTATTGCTCAGATAAAACATCACCTGTTGTTGATAAACAGTAAATTTATCTTGTATACTATGTAGGATCAGTCAGACCTCGCTTGCTGTTATGTTTAATGGAAACTGGTGATGGCCTATAGACTACAGGCGTTCCATTAACCCAGATATTTTGCATATGAATTTAAAAAGATGAGACTCTGTCGTTTCGAGAACTTGTGAACTGTCACTGTGGGTGGTAATGGTATAACTGAAGAAATACAGACCTAAAGGTATAATACGTATAATACGTATAAGCAGTAATAGAACCAGTAGTACTTGTAGTAGCACTACTACTACTAGTAGCAGTAGTAGCAGCAGCAGTAGTAGTAGTAGTTGTAGCAACACCAGCAGTAGTAGTAGTAGTAGCAGCAGCAGTAGTAGTAGTAGTTGTAGCAGTAGCAGCAGCAGTAGGAGTAGTAGCAGTAGTAGTAGCAGTAGCAGTAGCAGCAGCAGCAGTAGTAGTAGTAGTAGCAGCAGCAGTAGTAGTTGTAGCAGCAGCAGTAGGAGTAGTAGTAGTAGTAGTTGTAGCAGTAGCAGCAGCAGTAGCAGCAGCAGCAGTAGGAGTAGTAGCAGTAGCAGCAGAGTAGTAGTAATAGTAGTAGCAGCAGCAGCAGTAGTAGTAGTAGTAGCAGTAGCAGCACCAGCAGTAGCAGCAGTAATAGTAGTAGTAGTTGTAATAGTAGTAGTAGCAGCAGCAGCAGCAGTATCATCAGCAGCAGAAGTAGCAGCAGCAGTAGCAGTAGTAGTAGTAGTAGAAGTAGTAGTAGTAGAAGTAGTAATAGTTGAAGTAGCAGCAGTAGCAGTAGTAGTAGTAGTAGTAGTAGTAGTAGTAGTAGTTAGCAGAAGTAGTAGTAGTAGTAGTAGTAGCAGTAGCAGTAGTAGTAGTAGTAGTAGTACTAGTAGCAGTATTAGTAGTAGTAGTAATAGCAGTAGTAGTAGCAGTAGCAGCAGCAGCAGCAGCAGCAGTAGCAGTAGTAGTAGTAACAGCAGAAGTAGTAGTAGTAGTAGTAGTAGTAGCAGTAGCAGTAGTAGTAGTAGCAATAGTAGTTGTAGTAGTAGCAGTAGTAGTAGTAGTAGTAGTAGCAGTAGCAGTAACAATAGCGGTAGTAGTAGTAGTAGTAGTAGTAGTAGTAGTAGTTGTTGTTGTTGTTGTTGTGTGTTGTTGTTGTACCCCGGTAGTAGTACTACTACAATTGTATACTCAAGATAGTTGCATTATTGAAAGTATTTAAAACTGCAAGTGAATCCCTTTTTGCTTTCCTATGAAGAATGTAAATGTATAATTGGAGAAAACAGAGAGTTATTAGAAGTAATTATCTTCAAACAACTCCATACAACAGTGTTTGCCCGCCTGTTTTTCGTCTGCCTGCTACGAATTGGCCTCACTCCAAACCGTAATGAAGCTGTGACGTCATCACGAAGCCACCCGGGGCACTAGGCGCATTAAATGGCAATATCGACGTAATTGTTAAAATTAATAGGATAAATCGTAAATCTCGAGTAAAACGTTGCAGTATTAACATATACAGGTCGTTATTTTGTACCTGAACACGCAGTTACCAAGAATCCCAGCTCGTATCCAAGAACCGTATTCACTCCCAAAGCTGCAAAGTGAAACCTTAGCTTTTAAAGTCATTATATATATGCTTACTCAAGAATATTGGCTCAAACGTTCTTTGCGAAGGTGAACAAGAAGCAACTGCTAAAATAAAATCTTTTGATGGAAATTTGTCTATAAAGTTGTACAAGAGCCACACACTTAAGGAATACCGGGTAGTTTAATTTTTAGAATGTTTCTGTTTAATGAACTTAAAGAGTCCGGGTATCCAGTCACGCGCACGTCAGACTGAATATGTAGCTTTCAAACCAAAGCAACCAAAAAGGCAAAGAGTTCCGTTTAGTTATAGTTAGATAATTTAGACTCTTTCGTATGGGTATTTCAGTTTATCGTACATGAACCGATGCAACGAAAAGTCGTTCGTTACTTGTATATCAAACCTATATAGTCTTGAAGTGAACGTTAATTAAAACTACAACAGAACAGAATTTTGTCACGTCGTATACAGCTCGCAATTAGGCTGTGTTCGGCGAAGCTGTGTACGGTCTAACAGAGTGTATTCTGTTAATTTTGAATACCAGTAGTAACAAAAAAATATTTATGAACAGACATAACTAACTAATTGGTAATTTTCCAAATGGAATCCATTTTGAGCATACACGACCATCTTCTGAGAAATTTCATTAATTTGGTGTTGCTTTGTGTTTATGGTTAAAATTGAAAATGAAATCTGTCTAACGCAAGACAGACGGATAAGCAGTTTGCCGTTTTCTTCTACCAAAATTTTCATTATGCGAGGGTATAATAACGTTGCTACTCTATTGTACGTATATATTGGTACTGTTTTTGTGTGAAAGTGTGGTGTGCATTTTTGCATAAACGCTGTCAGGTCTTTGCATTGGAAAATTAGTGGTTTCTGACAATATGATTTTCCAAGTTTTAAATATAGCTATTTAAGGTATAATATTTATAATTTTTGAGTTTATACGCGTATGCTCACGTTTTTGACGCGACGTGCATAATAATAAAGCGTTACAATGCCACCATACAGTATAATTAACAGTTTTGTTGTTTTTTTATTCTTCGAAAAATTATATATGGATGATGAACCTACTGATGAATGATAAAATTTTATCCTATAAGTGTAATTACCATTGTAATGTACATATCAACTGAATTGTATTGTTTAATATTGAAACGGTACTAATTTTTAGTTGGATATCTGACATTCAGAAAACATTTATTAATACGAAATACGTATATTGGTTGTGCAATAATTCGAATTCGAATAATTATTCATTTAAACATACAGTTTTGAGGAAACATAAATACAAATGTATTATTAATAATGGTAAAATTGTACATGACGGATTAATCAGTCATGCATTATTTTCAATCACTAAACATTATCCGCATACCCTATTTTATCTCCAGAATTCTTAAATGATTATAGAAACAGGCGCACATCAAATATGCGCATCAAATATGTGTTGCAAAATATTAACATATAAACATATATATATTTTCAATCACTAAACATTATCCGCATACCCTATTTTAGCTCCAGAATTCTTAAATGATTATAGAAACAGGTGCACATCAAATATGCGCATCAAATATGTGTTGCAAAATATTAACATATAAACATATATATATATATATATATATAATATTGAGTGCAATTTTAAGTAAATAACGTAATTGAATGCTAATGTGGGCGCAAAAATTTAGCTAGAAGTCAGTGGCAGGTCTTCCAATATGCTCTTATGTTAGATTTATAGCCTACAGGGGTCATTGTTACTATGGCAACTGCACATCTGGTGTCATGAGATGGAGATAAAGGGGTTACAACAAAATATTTGGACGAAGTTAAAGAGTCTGGATTCCATTAAGCCAGAAATTATATATGATTTTCTTCAAACATTGTAAACCAATATACAAGACAATGTTACTCCATGACTTCGAATCATTAAACAGTAAAATGTACCAAATAAAGTCAACCATGTAAAATGTTCTATCAGTCAGTCAGTCGGTCGGTCGGTCGGTAGGTCGGTCGGTCGGTCGGTCGGTCGGTCAGTCAGTCAGTCAGTCAAGTCAGTAGTTCAGTCAGTCATTAGTTCAGTCAGTCATTAGGTCAGTCAGTCAGTCAGTCATTAGGTCAGTCATTAGGTCAGTCAGCCAGTCAGTCATAATAATGTCTGTCTGTCTGTCTGTCTGTCTGTCTGTCTGTGTGTCTGTCTGTCTGTCTGTCTGTCTGTCTGTCTGTCTGTCTGTCTGTCTGTCTGTCTGTCTGTCTGTCTGTCTGTCTGTGTGTCTGTCTGTCTGTCTGTCTGTCTGTCTGTCTGTCTGTCTGTCTGTCTGTCTGTCTGTCTGTCTGTCTGTCTGTCTGTCAGTCAGTCAGTCAGTCGATCAAGTCAGTCAGTCAGTCAGTCAGTTAGTCCGTCAGTCGATACTGTTTGGTAAAGACGAAGAATACATTGATGTCAACATCCCAACCGTCATGAAACAAAACAATAACGTTGATTGTGGACTGTATGCCATTGCCTTTGCTACCCAGTATTGTCTCACAAAACAACTAGAATTCGAAATAATTTTTGATTCTTCTAAGATGAGATCACACTTGCTGAACTACTTCGAACAAGACGAGTTATCTTTGTTTCCTGTCACAAACAAAACATTGAGCAAATGAAGAAAGCTTGTTGAATAATAGAATTAATAACTACGGTATACGTAACCTTCCAGAATGCGTTGATAATATGATTCAATGCGACCGATGTCTTGCTTGGTACCATAAATCGTGTATCCATATACCATTTGATATGTCCAGGAATGATGAAGAGTTCGTTTGCGATTTTTGTGAATGTGTATAAATTAATGCTACACATAGCAAGAGATTACATTAAAATAACATTGGTGACTATTGAATTTAAAAAACAATTTAAAATAACAAATTATTACAAATATCCAACGAGCGCGTTTTAAACTTTGAACAGTTGTATACCATTCTATTCTATTTGATGAAACATCAACTACAACTTAATACAGTCGAACTGGTTTCCCTGTTATAACATTTGCTAGTCATACCCATGTGTACATGTTATGGGGTGTTTTTAATAACAGTGATAACATATCAATACGACACTGGGAATACTTATTAAAACCAACTTGTATGGTGTCTGTTAGAAAGTAAGTGACTGTTGCTATTAACGTTACAAAAGAAGCATAGTAGTGTATAGTCTTCAACGGTGAAACGTTTATACCTAAATAATGTAACAGTTAATTGTATTACTTAGATACTCGCGAGTTTTCTAATTTGTTTTTGCAGTTATGCCCGTGTTATTACGGCCGTTAGATTCCAGCGGCGTCTCGACTGTTCCCAAAACAACGAAGAAAGCTGCACTACGAAGTGAAAACCGGACTTCTGTGTCTAATTTGCAAAAGACAGTTCATAAATGCATATTTATTGTATATGATTTAAAGGACTTGTTCATAGATGTTTTTGTACTTGTAAGTATGCCATTTAGTCTCAAGATGGCAGATTAAACCATCGCAACTCATGTTGTACAATTAGAAAAATATTTATTTATTTTTAATAAAAAAGTTACTCCTTTCGAATCTCGTACCTCCGTCTAAAGGCTAACACCTTAACCATTTGACCATTCCGTTTCTTATATGAGGCGTGTCGAGGGAAAACCGGCCTTAATACATTTGCACGCAGTCCTCACAGGCTGATCCAGGACGAAACTTTCCGCTTTTATGGTATTTTCTGTTTCTATGAAGGGTCTTCTAAACATAAATCCACTGTAGGCGGAAAGTGCCGTCCCGGATTAGCCTGTGCGGAGTGCACAGGCTGATCAGGGACGACACTTAACGCGCATGCATTAAGACCGTGTTTCCAACGACACCCTCATATTTACTGGTTGGATGTTTTTAGCGTTAAAACGCTTTATAATTTTATCAATTTCAACCGATGATTATACTCATTAACGAAACAATATTCACAGTATATTAATGTGCCTGTAGAGTTATTTCTGTCATAAGTATAAAATATTCTTTTATTTTTGGAATATGTGACAACAAGTTGGAAAATTGTCCATTTGTTAATCTGTGAACAGGTCCTTGAACACATTAAACAATTATTTTTTGGGGGGCGTTTACTTTGTACAGTACTTTATGATTAAGATGACGTTGTTGTTGTTGCTAATGCTGTTATTATCGTTGTTGCTGTTTTCTTAACATGACCTTTCATTGCTATATAGTGGCTGTTAACTATAGGACTTTTTGTACCGACCGTGACCTTTAACCTGCTATAAACAAATGTTAAAAATGTGCAAAACTGTTATTTTTATAGTTCAAGATTTATTATCGATGAAATATAGCATTTGCACACAACCAGTATTTTGTCATCTGTGACGTTATTATAATCGAATATGGTCGTGTTAGTTCCTCCGTTCGGTTAGAGTTTTTTTTATTTTTTATAAAAGACTATGGCAGTAATGAAATACGAAGTTTTACGTCAATATCAAGGCGAAGTCAATGAATACCCCTTAATAATGAATAACGTTCAACCACTGTAGATCAACCTTTAATAATGAATAACGTCCAACCACTGTAGATCAACCTTTGTTGACAAGCGCTGTTATAAGCTAGAAAACAACATCCATGTACAAGAGTTCTAGTGTTTGTCGCAAATGATTTCAAGGTAGATCTAGTTATGCACAGATGTTCGTGTTTTTAACAAATGTTAATGCATCCTAACTGCACAAACATAAGCATGTTGACTAGACCCCGAAATAGTCTATGAGCAGAAAAGCTTCGAAGAAAGCATGCGCCCACCGGGGATCAGATCGACAACCACCGCAGCAGCAACGATCACCACTCGGCCACACGGTATGGTATAAAAACACATATGATATGAACAAATATATATAGTAGGAAAATGCATACGATATGAAAATAAACAGAAAAAGCACCCGCAAAGAAAATAGCAGAAATACGCAGTAAACTAGTAGAATCACGCGGACGATATGAACAAAGTACAAAAACGCAGACAATATCGAACTGATTGTAGTAGAAAAACGTATTAGGATAATTAACGCGCTGTGAAAATACTAGGAAAACACATACGATATAAAAGCAGTCGAAAAACGCATACGAATATGGAAATGCTAGTCAGCACGTTATGAAGTATAGGTCACAACACACTAATGAAATAAGCTGTGGAGGATGTGTAGGCTCTAAATAAATAACTAGCTAAACTCGAAGACATGTATTTAGGTTTAGAAACTTACTATGGAATTCTTTTTCGGACATTTTGGTAGGGTAAGCATTGGTGTGCACTAACAAATCACTAATATGTGTAAAGATAAGAGACTACAGTGCAACACTGCGCGAAGGCGCGTTACATTCCAATAGAGGGTAGCCGGTAAAAGATGGCGATAAAACAGTCAACTTTGTTTAGTGTCGAGTTCTTCCTTACATGTAACATGACATACATTTTTCGGCGTAGCTGTCTAAGATCACTTTTGACCTAGATTTCTTGCGATAATTATGCAGCGGGAAAATTGAATGCCAATAGAATTTGGCACATTTTATATTTTTAGGGAATGCAAACTCACAACAATGGTTTAATGTATACCAACAACTGTTGCATACTTTTGGGGATTAAAATGTACATGATTGTTTACATAAGCGGTTAAAATAAAGTTATAATAATTTCTTCGACATACACTCTGGAACTGAACATAACTATGAACATATGTTCTCATTGTATATCAAGAACATACTCGTTCTCAGAATTAATCCTCTGTTTTATTTAGCCTAGCTCTATAAATAGCAATGGATTCTAGCGAGTTCAACACACTCACGATCATTCTAAATTAGCGCGCGTTTAGCTGCCGGTGTATAGCTGTTATAATAAACATGCATCAATTTGCGTCCAGAGAATCATAAGAGCGAATATTTCAATAAATGGGGAATTTATGTTTATAAACTTACTGTGCATGTTAATTTGAAATTGAATGACATATGCGTTTTATTAAGAATTAAATACAATTGCACATTTCTATCAACTTCTCCAGTTGATGTTAATCAACCTATAAAAAGATATCTTTCAATAAATAAAATGTGATAAAATAAGTAACGGAATACGTCGAAATGTTATTCATGTTACTTTTACTTCATTTTCGAAGCATTAATACATTATTATTTGCAATACCAATTATACACAGAAACCCTTGATACATCATATTCCTACCGAATATAATTTTAAATCGCCATAGTCTGTTTGTGTTATCAAAAATGGAAGTCGTCATTATTTCAAATGCACTGAGTATTCCCTGAAGATTACTTTTCATAAGGATACACAGTATAAATGACTGACTTCGAAATGTGTATGTATTATGCATAGTTAACTTCCAAGATGAAGGCCGGGTATAACGGATGGCAATAAGGGGTTCTCTCCTGATGATGTCTCTGGAGTTTCATTATTCCTATATGCGTTACTTAAGAGTAACTATACGCGTCTGATACAGAATAATTTTCATTCATTCCCGCAATTAATTTCGTACATTGTTAATTTGTTAAATTTGGCTGACAAATTTATATAATAATGAGGTTAACGTAAATTATTTAGGTTATTCATGTATCACCTGTGAAAAAATGGGGCGGTATGATCGGTTTATTCACGGTACAAATATTAATAATTATTGAATTAATCACACATCAATTTTGGGATATGAGAAGTTTTATTGTGGTGCTAAAAAAATCGGAGGTCCGAGAAGTCGCCTTGTCTAGGTGGTGACCGAAAAATCTGGGGTACGAGAAGCCACGTAACCGATCATCCTGGCCCTCTTGTATTATGTTTAGGGTAAAATTATATCTCATTATTAATGTCAACGCCGATTGTCTTTTTTTTTTAAAGACATTTCTTGTTATTATTTAAATCAATTCAGCTTAGAATACTCTTTAAGAAAAGGTATTGTTATGAGAGTCCCTATGTGCAAAATATAGCGTTTATTTTTTTTAAAGTTATCGCTTTTACATTAAATTTCTTGGGATTGAAATGAGTATATTGTAACCTAAACAAAACAACAGGGACCGGCACTAAAGGGGCATTTTTTTTAAATACAGACAATCACCATGTAACTGAGTGGTTTTATTGGATTTCTTACGTTCACGGCAATAATGCGATTATTTTCATGTGTTACGATTTTAATGTGTTACGATTTCTACAGGTAAAAAAAGAGAAGACAATTGTAGGAAACGCAGACAATATTTAAACAGTAAAAAAACTCATACGATAAAGAAATGCTGGGAAATGCAGACGCTATGAAATAGTAGAGAAATGCAGACAATATATGAATAATAGGAAAACGGTGACGGTATGAAAATTAAGACAATCGAAGGCGCAATAAAAACAGAAGAAAAACGCATGCGATATGAAAATAGTACCTGATAATGCAGAAGCAATGAAAATTGTAGGAAAACGCAGACGATATATAAACAGTAGAAAATGCATATGCTGCGTAAATAGTTACAAACGCGGACGCAATGAAAAGTGTTGGAAAATGCGAAATGCGAAGAAAGAGTATGTTAACTGCTTAACACGTTTTGATTTAAGTATTGTTGAGAATGAGTTCCATACTTTCTTCGAATGTCCGCTTTACAACGAAATTAGAATGAACCTTTTGTTTTATTGGTACAGTGGTCAGAAAGATCAAATGTTGTTTATCAAATCGATGAAAACTGAGGATGTTGAATCTATTAAACTAATGGCTTTTTACATGTTTAAATTAATGAATGAAATTGAAAAGTAACGTTGTTTTAAAAAAATGTAAAGATGTATACATGTACGTGCTTTCATCGCTTATTGCATCGAAACTACGAATATGTCCTGTTTACATAAAAAAATGCAAGGTGGTTGTATATATTTTTTTGTATGTATGCTGTATTTTGGGCCGGAGGCCTATTATATGTACAATACATTTGAGTTGAGTTTGAGTTGCAGACGTAATGACAATTGTAGGGAAACGCAGACGATATTTACACAGTAGAAAAACGCATACGACATGAAAAATGTTGGAAAAAGCATACAATATGAAACAGTTGAAAAACGCAGACGCAATGAAAATTGTAGAAAAACGCAGAAACTATATAAACATGAGAAAAACGCTTACGATATAGGAATAGTAGGAAAATGCACACTCTATGAAAATAGTAGGAAAATGCAGACACTATATGAATACTTGGAAAACGCTGACGGTATGAATTTTGTTGGAAAATGCAGACGATATATAAATAATAGTAAAACGCAGACGGTATATATGAAAAACTGTAGGAAGACGCAGACGATATTAACAGTAGAAAAACGCATACGACATGAAAATAGTAGGAAAATGCAGACGCGATGCAAATATAGTAGAAAAACGCATCCGATTAGAAATAGCAGAAAAAAAAACAACAAAACCAATGAAAATTTTAGGAATACGCATACGATATGAAAAAAGTTGAAAAACGCAGACGATATAAAAACGGTAGGAAAATGCAGATGCTATGAAAATAATATGGAAAAAACGCTATGATAAAAGTCATAACACGCTAAGATATGATACGTACTAGAACAACGCAGACGATATAAAATATGGCTACATATTACTAGTATTTGGAAAATGTCATAGTGATAGTATTGCATATTGTGTATGAAGTAACAACAACTATTGACACCTGCGGGAAGCCACTTGGGCGACCGATAAGTGTCATGAACAGGAAATAATGCAAGATTAAGACCACAGATCGTGTCTTTTGATATGCTCGTTATTTTGTTTTTGGATTTTGTTTGGCTGTGTAAAATGTTTCTAAACGTAATTTATTGTGCTGATACAGACATAATATGCTTTCGTTTGGAATTATAACAGGGATCGGATTGCAAATGATTGAGAGATCAGGTAATGACAATTTGTTCTTGTTGTTCATTTATCCCATTAAACATAAAGTTGATCTACGTGAAAGGCAGGCCACATCTAAAACGCACTTATTACAAATATACACTCATTCCGAATACAGTCGGTGCCTTAATTTCGTCTTTGATAATTCTGACTACGTTTTCCTATGCTATTATACACTTTTTGTCAGTATTTTTGTAAAAAAATATATAGTAAAAACGTAAATGCCAACATAAATAGTTATAATTAATAAACATATTACTTTCAACACTCGTAAATATCATTTTACCACTGATGTACTCGTTTATAAATACATTACTCACAATTTTTGCATTAAACAGCATATTCAATTAATTTTAAATAACATATCACTATTTAATTAATTAATAATTAAGTTTGAACGTTTGCAAACATAACAAACACATTTACAGTGCATTTAACACCATATAAACGCATTCCGAATGCCGTCTGCGGTTTCCTTCCTTGTTTATATTGTATGTGTTTTTCAACGTTATCTATATCGTATGCGTTTTCTCGTATGCGTTTTAGTGAGACCCGAATGAAGGCCAAGGAAGCGCACATTCAAACTGCAATAATTGGGCCATTACAACCGTTGTGTTTCTGTATAGCTAGTTGGGCCTATCACAAACCCGATCCTTATTGAGACATATAGAGTTCGTTTCCTGGGTAGAACCAGTACTTGGTGACTTAGAAAAAGATCGCTTGTAAGCTGCATATACGGAGATTGAACGAAGTATGACATATTGTAATGCGGACAGCCTTATAAACTGTATTTAATATACAAATTAGCGTAGACTAATTTTAGTATTGAAAACAAACTGCTGAAACTGTGTGTGAAATGTAAAGGTCGATAATCCTGTTTCTTGTTTTTTCTTACCTAGTTACATTTCCTTGGAAGAGTTTTCAGGTCTTGGAAGATCAAACTGGCAAACATGTTATACAAGGAGCAAAGTAGCAGCAAAGTGACAGTATATATGATGAATTCGATATTTAACAGAAACGACTGCATCAATCTAAAATTAACGGTTCGACTCGGTGTGGACTCGAGAGGGAGCGGGGGGGGGGGGGGGGTAGACAGAGCATGTGCGGGCGACCGCGACGGGCTTTATGGCTTTGGACAAGAGTACAGATTTTGTAGTTTTTTGAGTTTGTTGAGTCTCGACCTATCACAGATACTCACGCTGTAATGTCATCGTTCAGTTCAACTGAAACCCTACTGCACATGTTGTGTTTACTGGTGAAAGTAGTCGAGCTCAGTACAAAAAATATAATATAATATACATGCCACTTTCTATTTTACAGAATGTTTAAAGTAAATTCAATGTCTAACTTTCTGTATCAAAGCTTTTTTTTTTAGCTTTAAGCTTTAAAAATACCGTTAACTCCATAAACCTCTAGAAAGCAGCAGAATTCTCGCTTAATTTAATGCACATTAGAAGAAAGGAAAATTATTGCTCAGATAAAACACCACCTGTTGTTTATAAACAGTAATTTATCTTGTATACTATGTAGGATCAGTAAGACCTCGCTTGCTGTTATGTTTAATGGAAACTGGTGATGGCCTATAGACTACAGGCGTTCCACTAACCCAGATAATTGCATAGGAATTTAAAAAGATGAGACTCTGTCGTTTCGAGAATGGGTGGTAATGGTATAATTGAAGAAATACAGACCTAAAGGTATAATACGTATAAGCAGTAATAGAACCAATAGTATTTGTAGTAGTAGTACTACTACTATTATTATTATTATTATTATTATTATTATTAGTCGTAGTAGTAGTAGTAGTAGTAGTAGTAGTAGTAGTAATAGTAGTAGTTGTTGTTGTTGTTGTACCCCGGCAGTAGTAGTAATACAATTGTATACTCAAGATAGTTGCATTATTGAAACTATTTAAAACTGCAAGTGAATCAATTTTTTCTTTCCTATGAAGAATGTAAATGTTTAATTGGAGAAAACAGAGAGTTATTACAAGTATTTATCTTCAAACAGCTCCATACAACAGTGTTTGCCCGCCTGTTTTTCGTCTGCCTGCTACGAATTGGCCTCACTCCAAACCGCAGTGAAGCTGTGACGTCATCACGAAGCCTCCCGGGGCATTAGGCGCAATAAGTGGCAATATCGACGTAATTGTTAAAATTAATAGGATAAATCGTAAATCTCGAGTAAAACGTTGCAGTATTAACATATACAGGTTGTTATTTTGTACCTGAACACGCAGTTACCAAGAATCCCAGCTCGTATCCAAGAACCGTATTCACTCCCAAAGCTGCAAAGTGAAACCTTAGCTTTTAAAGTCATTATATATATGCTTACTCAAGAATATTGGCTCAAACGTTCTTTGTGAAGTTGAACAAGAAGCAACTGCTAAAATAAAATCTTTTGATGGAAATTTGTGTATAAAGTTGTACAAGAGCCACACACTTAAGGAATACCGGGTAGTTTAATTTTTAGAATGTTTCTCTTTTATGAACTTAAAGAGTCCGGGTATCCAGTCACGCGCACGTCAAACTGAATATGAAGCTTTCAAACCAAAGCAACCAAATAGGCAAATAGTTCCGTTCAGTTATAGTTAGATAATTTAGACTCTTTCGTATGGGTATTTCAGTTTATCGTACATGAACCAATGCAACGAAAAGTCGTTCGTTACTTGTGTATCAAACCAATATAGTCTTGAAGTGAACGTTAATGAAAACTACAACAGAACATAGTTTTGTCTTGTATGCAGTGACTGAGTGGTAACTTATGTGAAAGCAAAGAAATATCACATTTGGAATGCATGCAGTTTAGCAAACTCCTCGCAGTGGTTACTTACCAATTGGTACTCTTGTCAGTTACCACTGCAACCACGAGTTAAAAACTTGCAGATTTTGAGGTTTTCTGGGGAGACGATTACGAGGAGATTTATTTTGTACAAAACTTTAATTTCATGATTTTTTTAACAATGGCACAGTTATGTTGCATTATTGGTCCAGGTAGATATATTAAGAGTTAAAATGAAAAACAAAAAATAAACATATAAATAAGCAAACATAACAACGCAAGGATTTTACGTTGTCCACGTTTTTATCATTGTCCACGATTTTATTTCGCGCAAAGTGTTTGCCTATGGTCACGTGGAACATCGTGCCGGCAGCGAGTTAAACCAGCTATGCTGGGACACAGTTAAATCTCTGCGCGAAGGTTGGCAGTTTAGGTTGTTCGGGACAATGCGTTACCGTTGATTGCAAAATCAGTATTACATGGGGTATTAGCCCGGTGTAAACGTTAAAACATTTTCAGAACATCAAACTGCCGACATTGTTTTTTTAGGATTTGCAACGCAATGATTGGGTGTAGGCAGGTAGAATAACCATGTTGAATACAATAATTACACAAATTAGCACGATGAAAAGCACTATGTATACCTATTGACGGGGTTTAACGTTTTTCGAGGTGAAGGCAAATCAATTGAAGGCAAATCAATTATCCGATTGTTAGATCACTTCCACTAACATTGTTTTGCGTGTTTATTATCACTGTCTGCTGAGAGAAAAATGGATTGCCTTCAAGTGCTCTCAGGGTAAACTTGATGTACACCCAGGTAGGTCGGGAACATTTAATCAAGTTTTATACCACATTGCCCAAATTTCATTAACTTCCGTCTTTTTTAATGTCAATATTAAGATATACGCGCATTTAATTGTTCCCGCATATTTTCTCGCATAAATTGCTATCAAGTCCGACTGTAATACTGAACACTAATTGTAATGTCCTTCTGTAATACTGAACGAACATTAATGGTAATGTCCTTGCGCCCCACAATAGTTCTTTCCTGGTTATACGGTTACCTCGATCTTGTATTCGCTGCTTCGCTTGTCTCTAATTGATTCATAAAAACCGTTCTCTACAAATAATAGTCGTAGTCAATTTGTGTATTAAAACATGCAATTATACGAGATAAAATTATGAGTTATTCCATACCAAACACGAAGAACTACTAAAAAATAAATATCAGATGCATTTCGGTTGTTGTTGAATTTATTTTCAACCACAATAATAAAAAAACTCAGCGCCTATGATTATCGACAGCCTACTTCAAAATGCTGATTTTTCTAGATGGAATCCAAATTTTGCTTGCACCCCATTCGCGTAATATAAGCCCCCGTTGATTATGATTACTTTTCCACGTAACCACTTGCCGGGCTTGTGCCAAACCTTACCTCGCAACTGTTCCCGTGGTCGTCGTACAAGAGCGAATCAGATCCGATTTAGTTTATTTATTAAGTAAGTTTTCTTAAATAATAAGTATGTTTTTTGAATGCAATTATGATAAACTAAATGTCATGTACCCAGGGGTAAGTGTCTGAATTTGCCCCAGAGAATGACGAATACATCGTTAATGCTTCTGCACACCTGACGTATACAAGATATTTTATATTTTAACGATAACTAATACCACTAATTTCACTATTCATGATATGCTAATGAACAACCCGAATCGACTTACTTTTCTACTGTAAGATTCTCAACGAATGAGTTGGAGTTTAACGATTAAGATTTATTCGTGGACAGAATATTACTGTGAATCGTTAAGAGAAAGCTCTATGCATTACTCTTCAAGTCAGAAACTATTTCATAAGATACAACTAACAAGTAATTGATTGGTTTTTTATTTTTATTTTGTAATTTTACAATGCTTACAGAGTGTGTAAACACCAAAGTAGTAAATATATTTGCAAAATTGAGTGATTTTCAGTACTTTTATCAACCCCAGGGGTCAAACAATTTTTGTCAACATCGCCTACTGGTCTCTGAAATAGTAAAATGCTCATTTCTTTTTTTTTTGAAGGTAAAATTTGATAATATTTGGTATTTTAATCCATGAAATGATACAGATACGACAATAATAAAGCAATTCAGGTTTGAAATAATTGTTTTTCGGGATACTCTACCTTCCTTGTATTGTCTTAAATATGAGGTTCAATCAAATAATACATGATAACTTACAGGCACATTTGAGTCACAAGTCGTAACATGCATGCTGTGCGTACGACACCACTCTAAACTGACGTGATGTTAAAGCTGTCAGCCCAACATATATTTAAATAAGCCATATACATGTTAAATTTTAGTAAACATGAACAGCCTTAAAACGTCTTAAATGTTTCAACCAAAGTTACTTTTAATGCACACAGTCAAACAAGTCACATAATGCACACGTCTGTAATTATCCACTAGAACGATAGACGTTTTATTACTTTATAGAACGCTCGAAACCAGACTGGCTATTCAGCAACCATATCGTCATGAAAGTGCTCGTTAAGTATCAGTAATAATGAGTATACTTCAACAGTACATCAATTACTCTTTACGGTAATCCAATCCAATCGAATAATACACATCCGTGTGGCCTCATAAGGAAAAATGTGTAGCCGTTTTAAAAATAATCTAATTTGTCTTCTTCTCGTCTTAAAGATACTGAACTCCATATGGGCATAAACATTCACAAACATTCGTTTTTTCTGTAGTTATACCTAAATGGTAAAAATATGGGTAAACACGTCACTATTTCTATAGAATACAATCAATTACTGTCATAAACTGTAGATCTATATTTCATTGAAAAATAGAAGTTGAGTAAGCTGGCACTTTCCTTGAGCCCAGTATTCCCGATTTAAAAATACCGCGGCTTTCCCCGAAACAAGCACCTGATTCAAGTGTACAATACAGTGATTCATACAGAACTATGTAACACGTTTTGCACCGCGCATTTCAATAAACATCAGACAGAAAGGAGACCATGGTTTATTAGTGTCTCATAAAATAAAAAGGGTTTCGCGGATGTCAACACATGGATATACATGTACGTATGTCAACTTGTTTCTTAAACAAATCGTGAGTCCATTGTCGGGAACTATGAACCAAACATATTGTAATTCAACTCGATTCATATTACAACAATGTTTATTTAATAAATGTTCATGTCGATTATCATTCTATAACTTTCAAACAGTTTCCAGGTCAAACTTTCAACAGTTATCTACCTGATTATCCATTGTCCGTTTAGAACCTTCTCAGCGACCAAAAGGCAACTGAAGCCAAACGACAGTTCGGCCCTATTTATACTCGTAGTAAGATGACGTCATACGCACTTCTCAATGAACGACGTCATATTGTAGTAAGCATTAAAGATGGCGGACAAAAGTAAATACCGCGAAATATATGAGAGATTATTGTAATTTATAATGAAGGTAATCATTATAATACAATGAATTCATTAATAATAAGCTTAGAAAATATCATTATATTAATATATTGATTACTACTTACATGGCAATTAATAATGATGTAATAAACAATGATTTACATTCGTACTCGACGTATCGTATAAGTACCTCTTCTCGAACCTCACCTCCTTTCGAACCTTTCGTTTATTTACATATTATGCGCATGCGTGGACGCGTACTACGTCATTACTTTATGTGTACTGGTGCCTTGTTTACGACAACTTGCGCGTAGCTGTCAAACGACGAAAATGCGCCAAAAGCAGGTAGAATAACTACATTCTGGATAAACTACGTAAAAATCAATGTATTTTTTAAAGCATTTTTCATATATTATGATATTTTCCCCCCAAACTATCAAAACATGATAATTTTTCGTTCTCAACCCACTTGACAACAGACCCTGTTCGGCTGCTTCAGTAAGTCACGTGACCATGGTAAAATCATGTGACAAATCTATTTTTAACTAAAGTTAAAAGTTACATGCCACTAAATATTAGAACTAATAAATGGCTATCCCAATTGTTTTATTTTATTTTAATATTTGTCAATAATTTTTCAGAAATTGCCCATGAAGAGAATTAAAAAGCATAAGGCATACTCTCCATCAGCCCTCACTAATGCCTATAAGCTTGTTAAAGAAACAGGGATGCCAGTTAAAACTGCTGCAAGACAATATGGAGTGCCTCATAACACCCTCAGAGATCGTGTTAAAGGTCGTGTGGATCCTGAAACAATTATGACAGGTTCAGGCCCACTCTTTACATTGGAAGAGGAGGCAAAATTTGTTGAGCACATTAAACTGATGGCTGACCTGGGGTACGGTTTCACCATAACCGAAGTTGTTTCGAAAGCCAGTGATTATGCTGTGTTTTTGAAGAAGCGCACACAGGACAAACCTTTGTCGGTGAAGTGGTTTAAGGGCTTACGAAGCAGGTGGCCGGAGCTTCGGGTCATTAAGCCTAGGGGATTAGCAAAATGTAGGGCAGAATCTACCAATGAAAAAGCGGTGGATAACTATTTCACTAATTTAGAACATGTTCTGAAAAGTAACAACCTCATTAACAAACCAGAGTGTATATTTAATATAGACGAAAAGGGGTTTCAAACTGAACATTCACCACCGTACATAGTTAGTGGAAATGCCTCTGACCGTGCAATAACATCATCCAGGTCAGCTACAACCACAGTTATTGGTGGAGGAAATGCAATTGGGACACAGATCCCCCCATATTTTGTCTTCAAGGGAGCCAGAATGAATGAAACGTTGCTTCAAGGTGCCTCTTCAGGCTCAAGTGGGAGTATGTCCAAGACTGGCTGGTCAAATTCAAGCATTTTTCTTGATTATTTACAATCCCATTTCATTAAGTACATTCAAAGATCTGACCCAAGTCAGCAAATCATGATCATTTTTGACGGCCATAAATCCCACATCAATGTCCCTGTGCTGGAATGGGACAAAAACAATAACTTTATATTGTTCGTCCTGCCAGCCCACACCAGCCATGTTTTACAACCACTAGATGTTGGGTGCTACGGGCCGCTGCAAAAAATTTACAACAATGCATGTCACAGATTTATTAGAGAACATCCATCATCTAAGATTACAAGATATAATGTTGCTCAACTTGCATCTTCTGCTTATGTGACTGCATTGTCCGTTAACAACCTACGATCAGCATTTGAGAAAACTGGAATATTTCCCTTCAACAGAACTGTTATCAATGCTGACATCTTCAAGCCATCTGAGCCATATGTTGTTTCTGTTGACAACACATCGCAGTTGGATGCGGACATTCAGCCCAGTATTGACACTTATTTCCAAACAGCTGAAAAGGTTATTGACATGAAAAAATCATTTCATCAAACTACAACTAAAAACACTTTGAGTAAAACTGTCTCTGGTCAGGAAATCACAAGTGATGTTATATGTCAAGAAATTGCATCAAAATCATCAACAAATTTTGAAAAATCAGTCAGTTCTTCGAGAAATGATAAGTCAGTGTCTACAAAAAAAACTAAAAACAACAAATCAATTGCAAATGCCCAGTTCTGCAACGCCCCACTCCCAGAGCCTCTACCAGGTCCACCAAACATTAGATGCGTATCTGACACCTGTGATAGTCAGTCCTCTGAAGATGATGTACCTGAAGAAGACAAATGTTGTGTATGTAAACTATTTCAACCCAAAGAACTACACAACTGTGTGTCGCTTGTGTTTACACAATGGGCTCAATGTGATCAGTCCGGCTGTGGCCATTGGACACACTTGATTTACTGCTGTAAACAGAAAGTTGTTAGGCGGAATGACGTCTTCATCTGCCCATGTCATAAAAGTGAAGAATAAAATGAATAATGACACATAAATTTTCAACACAAAATTGTTTTATACCAAGTTTTATTGTTATTTTCAAGTTTCATAAAACACTATACATTATTGGATTTAATATTTTGAACTGAACTGTAAAAACCTGAAAGGTTCGAAAGCAGGTACTCTTGTTTTGGCGGCCATGACAGTTGTACATGATAGGGTGGTGGTGGATACTTGTGTTATTTTTTCAAAGAACAGTAGAATAGTCAGTTACTTCAAGTTTTCAGGTATGTAGAAACGATTTATTTATCCAATAGAATACAATTCAATATGTATTAATGTTGCAAATATAATATGACACCTGTCAAATATTAAGAGGTTCGAAAGCTGGTTCGTCCACGATACCATTGTAATAAATTAAATAGTGATTATGAACAATAGTCTAGGTCATAGCAATATGTAACTAACCTAATTTAGACTGTATTATGTAAAATGAAAAGCTAATATTGAATCAATACATAAGTAGTGTTATTAATTCGAAAGTAGTACCATTTGATTATTGTATTCTTGTGTGTACTTCAATCAATTAGATTATTTAATGGTAGTTAAACTTTGTATTATATATAGTGTTATAAAATAGAATTGTTGATACTATTATTATACTATAAACTCAATAATCAATAGTATATAATGGTATATGCCAATCCATAACTACCTGTCCAATAAACATGTAAATACGAATTACCAATGTGGAGCATGTCATTTTTTGGCAAGCGGCGTTGCTAGATTAAAATAAACTTATAGCCCATTCGTGTTGGGGCAAAGTGTTGTTATGAAGTTGTGCGCGAAAGTTCGTCTGTGAATGTTTACACACACATTTGAAGGGATAATTATACGAAATACATTTGTTTTCTAATGAATTCATCAAAGGTCACATTGGATCTTCAATAATTTAGTCATAATAAAATTTAATATTTATTTAAGCAATAAACATATGTAAATACGATTGTTTTTCAGGTACCAATGATATGTCATAAATCAATGGCGCTTCTGGGGATGCAACTTATGCTGCTGGTAAATAAAGAGAACGAACATATTCCAAATCACAACGCGTTTTCCAATTTAATTAGTCTTCATCAGGTATGAATACAGAATGCAAACAAAATACATTTATGACGTCACAACGTCACATTCAGTAAGATTAGTTTAGCGTACTTTTCACATAGAACTTACTATGTGAAATAGTTATATGAATTAAACATTACAGCTATGTAAAAGTACATATTTATTTTATTACAAATCAATAACATGTATTATTAAATATAATTTAATGGATACATAACTTATTGAACACATGCAAAATAAAGTATTGGGTCATAATTAATTCAAAATAACGGCAAATAAATGTTTTAAAAGCAAAATATTATATATCCCATTAACAAACTGCACAATTTATAATAAAAGTTTTCGGAATCCTTGAAACAGTTTCTTAAGAAAAAAATAAATAATAACAAGTAAATAGCTTTTGTTTCTATCTTTATGGGTAAACTAGACAAGTTATTTCTTGAAAAAAAATGTCCATTCAAGCTTGAAATATGGTTAATACTTTTAGATGGCATATTATGATTTGGACACAGTCCTTAGGTGCGCTTCATAAGTCCATTGAATCACTTAACATCCATCACCTCAATATCAAGTTCACTTACAATGTTTCTGAAACTAATGTCACAAATCGAGGGTTGAGTGTGAAACTATTGTATCTAATATAGAAAAGTTAAGCACATACAACAGTTTCACGCTAACCCCTCGAAATTTTCACCAGTCTGAAATATTGAAATACGAAATACCAGTATGTTGAATATAGTTCCTGTCATCCGAAATAAAGCAAGAATGAGATTTCTTACAGCCAAGTTAAAAGATATAGATGTTTATGATATGATGAGTGTTTTCAATTATGCAATTGATTTGTTGCTTGATGATTTTATGGTAAGGAACTGCCTTCAAGACGTTTTAGATTCAGCATTTAATAAAATAAAAACAATACTACAAGAGGAAGTACACCTGCCTTCACAACAACAAACTGGCAACTAAATAATACCATTTGTTATTGAATATAACTTATTATTTCCAAATATTGCTAGTATTATAAATAACTATTCGGATTTACACTAATTATCTGATAATCCCCACTATTAGTGCACTTCGCCAGTTTAGACCTGTTATGGCATTTAAACGTTCCAAAATGTCAAAAATATTCTTACTAAACCTATGTTTTGAAAATCTTGCGTTTTTACGCTTATTGCAACTGACTTTAATAAACAAAACCATGATCTAAATTACTTCAGTATTGTGCATATACATAGAATTGAAAATGACCTTGGAAGGCTTTTAAGACACACATTGGATTCATCAATTGGAGACGAAACATCCTAAGGGACTTAATTAACAAAACAACAACAATTACTTGTTTTTTTTTTAATGTTCCTATAGAACTGTTAAATGGATTCCTAAATCATTTAATGATACATTGTGCATTTTTGTTACATATATATATATATTATTTTGCTTTTAAATTGATTATCATTATATGCATTTTTTCCAATATGATCTATATATCGCATGATCGTTTCACGTGCTAGTTTTGTCATGACGAACATGCATATTAATCAACATAAACGTGAATCAGCATCTCATGTTTCAAAACCAGTGGCAATAATGTGACCTACGATGCGTAACAAAATCACTAGATCTCAAGTGATTAACAATAGCAAATGTAACATGATAGCTGTTTTATTCGGCGTAGCTGTCTAATATCACTTTTGACCTAGATTTCTTGCGATAATTTTATGCAGCGGGAAAATTGAATGCCAATAAAATTGGGCAAATTTTCAAATTTTAGGGAATTCAAACTTACATCAATAGGTTGATGTCTACCAATAACTGTTGCATACTTTAAGGGATTTTAATTATTTACATAAGCGGTTAAAATAAAGTTATAAACATATCTTCGACATACACTCTAAAACTGAACATAATTATGAACAATTTTACTCATTGAATGTCATGAACAGAATGTAATATTCATTCACATAATGAAATAACTAATTTGTTTAGCCTAACGACTCGCTTTATAAATAGCAATTCCATTCTAGTGAGTCCAACAACTCCAGGTCATTCTAAAAATAGCGCGCGTTTGGCAGCCGATGTATAGAGTCTGGATTGGTTGTCATTTTGTAAAAATTATGATAGAAGCTGGGTACCAGACTGGCCGTTGTATAGCTGTGTTACATGCATCAATTAGCGTCCAGAGAATCATAAGCTCGAATATTTCAATGAATGGAGAATTTATGTTTATAAACTTACTAGTATGTTTATTTGAATTTCAATTGCGGTTGCGTTTTATTAAGAATAATTTAGAATTGCACATTTGTATCAACTTCTCCATTTTTGATACAAAAAACAAAATATTTCATACGACTACATGACGATTTTAAATTATATTCGGTAGGAATATTACTGAAGCTATGTTATTCATGTTACTTTTACTACGCGTAGCATGAATACATTATTTGCAATACTACACAGAAACCCACATATATTCCTACTGAATATAAAATAACATCACCATAGTCTTATGAAATTGTATGCTGTGTTATCAAAAATGAAGTCATCATTATTTCTAATGCGCTGAATGTTCCCTGAAGATTGCTTTTCAGTATAGGATACACAGTATAAATAATTATTTGACTTCAAAATGTTTATGTATTAGATATCTTCAGAGATTAACGTAGGGTATATTACTTCAAGTCGTTCGCAACAATTTTTTTTCGACAACAAATTTTCTTAGAAATTTGCACAAACATGCATCAATGTATCATAAAACTAAAACAGTGTTAAAAAGTAGGGGTCGTCGGCCTTGTTCCGGATATATTTGGTTTTGAATACGGTACCTGTCGAAGCCCTTTTTTCATTTTGTTTGATTAGCAGTGTGGAATTATATAATTCGTTCATTTTCAAACAAGGATGGTGGTTTTTTAATGTATCTTTTTTTATATTTCGTTTGGCAATATACTAGTGCAGTTTAATGATAAAACGCGCTTAATCTACAGTTACCATTAAAAACATAACTTTTAATGGACGCTTAACTAGGTTAATTGTTCATTAAATATGCCTGTGAAATCGTAAATAAATAATCAAATATTTTAAATATATTTTGTTCCAAACGACAGATTTTGTTAAAAGATCCCATATCCTTGCGTCATTGTAAACTGAAACTAAAACAGTCTTAAACAATAGGGGTCACCGGCCTTGTTCTGGAAATATTGGGTTTTGAATACCGTACCTATAGAAGCCCCCTTTTTTCAGTTTGAATTTTTTTCAATGTTTAAAGTATATAGGATAATTTTTTTCAAACAAGGTTACGTATCTTTCAACTGATATGTTTTACATGCTTTGTTTGGCAAAATACAATTGTATGTTGATAATAAAAACGCTTTACCAACATTTACTGCTAAAATAATGAATTTGTTTGGATATTCATTGCATAAGTGTGTTTTTGAATATTTAATAAGCTTTATAAACTTTTACCAATAAAATAATTTATTTTGAATGGACATTAGAGATGAAATTAGTATATTGTAACCTATATACAATAAAGAAAAAATGAAGCAAACGGAGAAATTAACCCAATTATGTTCTTTTTGTTGCGAACGTCTTTAAGAATAACTACACTCGTCTGATACCAAATAATTTTCACTCATTCCCGCAATTATGTTCTTACATTGTGTATTTGTTAAATTTGCCTAACAAATAACCATTATGTTAACGTAAATTAATTAGGTTATTCATGTATCACTGGTAAAAGCATGGGGCGGTATGATCGGTTTAATCACAGTACAATAATTAATAATGATTGAAATCATCTTAAATTAATATTGGGGTTCGAAAAGTTGTCTTATGGTGTCCGAAATATCTGGGGATCCGAGAAGTCTTCTTATATAGGTGGGGACCGAAAAATCCGGGGATCCGAGAAGTCACCTAACCGATCATCTTGGCCCAATTGTATTATGTTTAGGGTAAAACTGATATATCAATATTAATTTCAACGCCGATTGTCTTTTTTAAAGACATTTCTCGTTTGTTTGGATATGACTTTAACGATTACCCGACATAAATACGGAAGAGTTAACATTGTAGCTTTAAGTGTGACTGTATTCAAATCCAATCGTGTATATTGTATGCTTCCAAGACGATTTATTTATCACAGACAACCACTGCACAAGCGGACATCTCTTATCAAACATATCGTGTTGACTGCGAACCACTTTGTCAGAAAATGCCGCCATTCAGCGGCTACTGTCCTACATACGGGTCCTGTCAGTGGTACTGCCAGGAGAAACAGGCAAACTGTCCACCCGGCACCAGATATCACTGTGCCAGAGATCTAAATGTCGAGGAAGCATTTGCTGTTGTTTGTGCCCAGGAAACATTTTGCCGAGCAGGTATTATTTTACTGTCAATAAATTTCTGTAATGGTTCTGTGTTTAAGGAACATTGTGAAGCTACGCCTGTAAAATGTTATCAATACAAATCGATCTATAACGATTTGTAAGATTTTCCACCTCTTGTTTTACCTGTGAAAAGTTGATGAGATATGTGGAGGATATGTATTTGTTTTCGGTGTGATAACGCGTTATATCATCACTTACAGGGATACAATTAATATTTTCATGAGCGCTTGTGCGAATGAAAATATGTTAATTGTCTCTTTTTCAGTGATGATATAACGCGTTTGCCCCGTGCACAGTTGAATATTTTATTTACTCACCATTTTAACAGGCCATGTTTCGATCTATGTGTTTGCTCTGATTTGCACATACAGTTTATTGTTATTAGAAATAGCATGCCAATACCATTATTGTTGACAGTAGTCGAGTGAACTTGTATACAAGGAAATTGCGATTAATATTTGTAAATAATTTCATAATTATAACTTTGTTTTGATAGAAACAAGGTAGTGAATATATTTTTTAAAATAATAGTATAAATGTCATATTCCACTCTACCATAAACAAGACAACGCTTTATGTTTAGCCTGTATGAAAACTGCTCTTGTCACGAGTAGATTATCTAACCATTAGAGTTAATAATAATCAATACTCCCAAAGTGGTCCAAACTGGTCAATAGTCATCCTTCAAAATAGTGCTATTAAATTGTTTCTGTAACTTCTTTTTCATACAAACAAGCCAGTTAATGTTATCTTAGTCTGTATAAAAAAGGACATGAAACAGGAGGTGAAATTCTGATAATTGCAGTTAATAATAATCAATTCTCCTAAAGTGATTTCAACTAGTCAGTAGTTATCATTTGCACTATTTCAATTATTATTCTAAAAACTTATTCTTGCTACAACAAAACTGTGCATTGTAAAATAATCTGTATGAAAAGGACATGAAACATGTGTTGAAAACTTTACCATTACATTAAATAGGAATCTATAGTCATTAATGACACATTCTAGCACGCTACTGGCAAATAATTCTATAGACAAAGAACAAAAATATCGTTGTTAAAGTACCCAATAAACAACGCAAAAAGTAGTCCCGATTCTGAGCGGAGCACCGTAAAATGTAGTTTTCATTACATTTGCAAAAATATCATGTTAGAATCGAAATAATTTTCGCCCCAAATCGTTGTTTATTGGCTGATAAACAATGATAAATCGAAAACCATTTCTTAATTAAATTATAATATCAAAAATGATGTGTTACTGTTAAAAACTATTTTAGGAATAACTTGATGACAGCTTCATTGATATACGTTAATAGTAAAGGGTACATGTTGTTTAATCCTCTAAGCATTGTCACCTGTAGACCCAATAACCCGTGTTTACTTGATAAATATGCATTTAAATCACACAATTATGTCACGAGTTGATATATGTTTCGATTATACCGCATTTAGTCGTCCGTTCTGTTACCATTTGTGTCACTGGTGTTACTATTTATGGTACGAAAAATATCATGGTTAAAAAATGTCTGTATAGTTTAATCGCTTCCTTTAGTTTTTATAACTATTATATTACGTAAAGACTGGTAATTACAAACTAATGAAGTTAAGATGTAAATACTGGATTAAATATAGAATTTCCGTTACGTAACCACTCATTTGTCGTTGGTGTTACATATTGAGGTACAACCCGGCATAACCAAGAATATTTCAAACTTTATTTAAACTATATTTAAAACTTTATGTAGAACCAACATGTGTCATGACATTATAATTCCTCTTATTTAATAAAACTCAATAGGAAGTTTTCTGTAAACAAGAGTTTTTATGTTGAGTATGTTTGTAGTGTTACCAAACCCAGTCCTTGGTATTACTCTGTTTCTTAAATCGTGAATTACGATAATATAAATATTCCTTATAAATTATTGTATTATAAAAATAATTACATGGAAATTCTTTTACATCGAGACAAATCAAAAACAAGATACCATGTCTTAAATATTGTAATATTCATTTTATGTTTTACAACTGTCCCTATAGTTACCAAACCTGTCCATTTTGTTACCATTAAAGCAGTAACTACAGGGACAGTAACACCAAGGAAATATTTTATCAAAAGTTGACTGCAAAAGAATAAGATCAAATCCTCAACAGCATTTTGTCATCAAAAACAAGTCAGCTTGTTATAACAACGGAGAAATACTATTCAAAATATGCGGCGCATATTTTCCGAGTTATAGTTACGTTACGCCAGAGACAACACATGCAATTATGTCTCATTTATACACACCTTTTTAGCTACATATTCTCGACTCCGTAAGGGATGCTCTTGGTTGCTGTCGGTTATCATTTATCAGAAAGATACTTTGTAGGGATATGCTATTACACAATCATTTATTAATAAATTATATGTTACACATTGCGATTAGCAAATAGTAACACCAGCGACGCGGCCAAAATATACACACTTTCAACATTTTTATTTTTAATATTGTTTGCTAAATGGGATGAAATACCTTCTTTAAAACATAAAATGTGATATAAATAGTACACTGACATGTTTTATATTAAAGTACAATACATATTCTTAGAAATAACAATGATTGCGAGAAAAAAAACGGCCAAATCACAGACAAAAATGGATTTTTAGGAGCATTGGAGACATTGATTCATACCATTACTTGCGTGCATATAATATTAAATGCTTATTTTTGTTACCAAATAAATCAACATTATGTGGTGGAAACACAAACTATTTGTAAAAAAGCGTATAAGTTTTCAGCATTGAAATCACTGAAATATGGACTTGTTTTGAAAATGACCCGGGTATGTTATTTTTCCATTGTCATTATTCCTGTCTTATCCTTATTCATGTTTTGAGTAAACACATTGGGATACATTGTCAATCCGTACAACACTTCCTGTTGCATTGTTGCTTACTTGTACAAGATATTTTTCAAGTATATGTAAGCAGTGACTAACATTAAGTAAGTTTATCCACCATCAATATATCAATTTGTTTTTGAAAAATGTCCTTTTTAAATCTCTACATTTTTTGTGCAGAATCATTCCTAGCTTATCTCATTTTTGAAGAGTTGTAAGTTGAAGCAAATGTATTAGGTAGTTCAAGTACTTGCTTGTGTGATGTCATCAGTAATATGACGTCATAATTTTCATTTTGTTGGTTGAACATTTTTTGTTTGAAGAGGCTACGTAGGGGAATGTTTGATTTGTAAAATAATATACTTTATTCATTATAAATACATTAAAAAATATTTAAAACATTACTGAGTCATTATTATATCATTATTATAATTAAATGACACCTTATTGATGAGTTTTACTTTGGATTGATGTAAATGTGTAAAAAAGATTCAGATGCATTTCATGTTACTTTCTCACAGTTTTTGTTGGGTACACACTCTGTACCTCTGTGAGTTTCGTTGGAATTGTTGGAGGAATGTGTGTATACATACTGAGGCATTTTGTGTAAAATTTACTCTCGATTTTTGTTTCTTTAAAAGAACACCAGTGTTTTGAGGTAATAATAATAATATTAATAATAATAATAATAATAATAACAATAATAATAATAATATTTGTGTCATCAGCACTTGTGTAATTTTATATTTATTTACAGGTTAATAAAATTTCTGGGAATGTGTAAGCTAAATCTTTGATTTTGTAAACTGTCGTTTTTTTTAGGTCTAGATATTTGGCATGATTCGTTGAAACATAACTAATACACGGTGTTAACTATAGTGAATGTTAGTGATAATGAGAATTTGTGGTAAGAGAGCTTGTTTTTTTAAAAACAACAGAATAAATGCTTGTTTAAAGTTTTTTTGTGTTTTGTTATTATTAATTCTGCAAACTAATTTTGGAATTTAGAAGTTTTATTAAGTTAACGAGAGTCATACTGACGGACGAAACGACTTGTGCCTGGTACTGGGGCACAACAATATCAAGAGTTATCACACCGAAAACAAACCTTTATTTTATTTTATGCGTTTTAACCATTTGTTTACATTTTATGGAAAATCTCACAGGACTCGTAACGTCATTTCTTCAAAATATTGACCTCATTTCACAGTTTTGAGTCCGGCAGCGTTGACGGTCCGTTTCATTTAATTTACGGTATTAAATCGGGAACCAAAAACAGTGAAATACCAATTTTATCGCACGGATATTTTTCTATTTCTCACTGCTTAGCATAAAATAAATAGATACATTATATTGTTTACATTTAAAAACATTCATATGCTATATATAATTGTCGGTGTTTGCATATTGTAGATAAATTTGGTCAATCAATAAAGCTCATGTGACGGGGGGGGGGGGGGGTATGTGTGTGGCTGTTATCGTTATTACTCTCAAGTTGTTGTGTTTCGTACACATATGGAAAATAATGAAGTACATTAAATGCCCTAAAGAAAAAAAAACAGTCCCAAGGAGGAAGCTTGTTTGCACTTAATACATGTAGATGTTTTCATGGAAAGTTTCTCGAATTGTTCTCAGGAGAAGAACCTCGGATATCAATAGGCGGACAAGGCAATGTTTACCGAGCGATTGCTTCCGTGTTTTGCCGACCATGCTTTAAAAGGGACATGTTCAATGGCCGCTTTAATACTTCGTCAGCAACTTACAGTGAATGTTTGAGTGTGAAAACAAACTTGTGTAAACATCAGGAGCACAAGGTTGACTGTGGATATGTATCATACAGAGAATTGACGAAATCAGACGGGTATTGTCGATGTGATGCTATAAACGGATATGCAGCATCATCGGAGCAAATGTGCTTTTATGAAAATAAACGTTGCTTCAAGAAGACATGTCCAGAGGGCGAAGAACTTTTGTTAGGTATGTAGTTTGCTCGTTAATAAGGTTGTAAAAACTGGTCTACTCAGAGCCTGCAACGTAATTTCAGAAAATGAATGCAAAGTGCACTTAATTCAATTGTATGTTTACGACAAGTCCTATAAAATATCATTTCAGATTACACGTGTGCAACGCTATGCCCTGATGGAATGACTAGAACAAATATATACGACAGTTGTCAACAAATAGTAGAGTATGTTTTTACTCGTATCTATGATTAATTAAGGGCGTGTATAAATGTTTGTTGTTCTAGTAATATTATTTTATTGTATATCTTTATATATATTTATATCGTTATGTATATTGGATATGTTCCAATAATTAATTATTTACATTACCTTAATAACTAAAGTAAAAAGTATTTTGTACAGCTGCTTGCATTAAACGCATGTGTAATGAACAAGCGTGAGTCATATTTCCATATAGGAGACGTGTCATGAAAAATAATAATTTACTGCTTTAATATGTTTGCTATTTTCTTTACGGATAGGGGGAGAATTAAAAACACCCATGTTAAATGTTATACAACAAAACAACTAACTCATCAAATAACGAAAGGATTTCATGTATTCTACCAAAGTGAAGTATCAATATAGACATTTTTTGTGTGTCGTTTTATGAAACTTTTGTTTTATTTATTTAAGCGTGTCGCCTGCGGTGTCTTTGTTGACAACACGTGCTGTTGAACATAATGCTTCAAACATTCAGAACACAACTTTAGATATTTCTGCTGGTAAACAAGCGCATATATTCTACCATTGAGTGGAGTACATCCGACATATATATTGAATCAAAATGTTTTATTGTATACATTCTTTATATACATGTAAATGAAAAATATACCAGATAATCAAACCATTCAGTATCTTTACGTGCGTTGAACTATGTGATCAATGTGATGTATAATATTAGCACTGACTTTATAAACTTTAAGGTAATTAGATTATTATCTCAAAGTAAATATTATAATACTGTCGAAAAATATTTACGTATAGTACTTTGTGTTCATTTCCATATCCTTTCTTACTATAAGCTATTTATACGTATTATTAGTGAAGTAGACAAACGTTAAGTTATTGGAAGTAATTTCCGATTTGGTTTTATATTGTGAAAAACGTTTGTAAATATAAATTCGCAACCATTTTAACGCTTTTGTAATTCGCAAAAATATTTTGATTTATCTCATGTTAATTAACATCTATGTTTTAAATTTTTAATAGAACAGACGACGGACAAACCAGCATCTGTTCAAGCCGTTCCAAAAACTGTGGTTATTGTCCTACTTACCGTATCGATCGGGATAGCGTTAGTTGCAACAATTCGTATATGTTTGACAAATAAATATTTAAAAGGTAGGTTCTACTATAGCTCCTACTCGTACTTCTACCATTGATACTACTGCTACTACTTCTACCGCTACTACTACTTCTACCGCTACTACTACTACTACTACTACTACTACTACTACTACTACTACTACTACTACTGCTACTACTACTACTGCTACTGCTACTGCTACTGCTACTGCTGCTGCTGCTGCTGCTGCTGCTGCTGCTGCTGCTGCTGCTGCTGCTGCTGCTGCTACTGCTGCTGCTGCTGCTGCTGCTGCTGCTGCTGCTGCTGCTGCTGCTGCTGCTGCTGCTGCTGCTGCTGCTACTGCTACTGCTACTGCTACTGCTACTGCTACTGCTACTACTACTACTACTACTACTACTACTACTACTACTAATACTTCTATGATACTGATACTGATGATGATGACGATAATAATGATGATGATGATGATGATGATGATGATGATGGTGGTGATAGTGATGATAGTGATGATGATGATGATAATTGCAATTAAATGGAGTACATGATATTTCAAAGGAAAAAACACGCCAGAAATACAGTTTGACGCAGAACAAATAGAACTGGAGAAAATGGAACCCTTTATTGACGAACATTATACATCAACAGAAATGGAAACAACACCACAAAGTCATGGTAGTCTATTATTATTATAGTTTATGTTTATTTCTTCATTTGCTATCAGAAATGTCTGCAGATATACATTTTTGACAAAGCACAAGACACATTGTATTTCTGAATAAAGACGAATGCCAAAAACACGCATTTGCTCAAAGACAGACAATTATGTTACTCAACTGATTTGAACTGCCTCGTGTACATTTGTGAGACAATAATTAAAATAGACTGTGGCGCCTGTGACATATTTTAAAAGTACAGTACCAATGTAAATAATGTAATGTCACTTAAACTAATAATGTCTTAGAAGGTTATATTAGCTGTTAGCAAGTTCTGATTGTTTTCAGTGATATGCACTGAAACTACCGATCTAACAAACGTTACACGTGCACAACCGAAAAACATTACTCACAAAGTTGCTGCGTCAGGAGTCTAATTCATACACGAGACGCTATTCGTCAATTAAGCGAACTACACCTATTGCTATGATTTCTGTTGTAAATTAATAATTAATATACATACATTTATCGTATTATATGTATATCAAAATAATAATTTAAATATAAATATCGAATGTACTGCACACAGTTTTAACTTTTTCACAACTGGACCTTTGAGAGTCCATCTATAAAAGTTTATACTTTTTGTAAGACAAAAATCAGTCAACAAATACGAACCGATTGATGCATGATTACCACCGAGTGGTTAGACATATAAGATACCTGTTTCTTCAAATGTCTGAAGGCATATTTTAAAATAGTTTTTACTTGAAAATGAAGACAACATCGTTATTTTCTTTTGTTATTTTCTTGGAAAGAAAATAATTAGACATCTAGCAGTATTTTCAGAGATAAGGAAACAGGAACAGTACCTCGCGGGAGTCAATGCATACACAAATTAATATATTTTAATAAGTTAATCTTAAAAAAATGTTTGTTTTTGATGGTCATGACTGGTTGACTCAATGGGAGAAGGTCATTGTGTAGCTTTCAATCTGGTGATGATGATAAATGTTTACCTAGCCTGTAGTACTCCAAGTGGGCAGTTTGGGTTGGCCTGTTCGCCATTCATCATGTGCGCCAATAATATTTTAAGAACGTCTCCATTACCGCCACTTGGTGGAATGCTCATTGAATGGTTCATTACCATGTTTCTTAACATATTTATATACATAAATTATGTTGGATTTAGGACGCTGGTTGGCATAACAATAGCCTTTGATGAGTTTGGAAAGCTGTTTCATGTAAACGCGTACTGTGCGACCCTCGGCTGTTTCAAGACATGTTCGTTTTATATGGCAACCACATTTGCCTGTATTTGGTTTTTTGAAAACTCTGAAAAAGATTATAATTCTGGCCATGACAACAGTTATAGTTGTCATTTACTTACCAAGGTAAGCGATACAGATCCGTTATGGAGATCTTTGTTTCCACTTTAGGTGCCTCTTCAACTTCGAAAGCAAGTCCAAAAAGAACTTCAGAGAAGTCCAAAGAGCATGAATTATTTGGTCAAGTGAGCAATATCAATGATTTCGTAATGAATCGCAATATATAAAACTTGGTATTGTTTTTTGTATGTCAACCTAAAGCGTACACTCATAAGATGAGAATGAAATATTTAACAACCATGTATTATCTCTACCGGAAATCGATGTATTGTTAAAACATGAGTATTTTGCGACAAAGTGGTTATAACACGGTTCACGAAAATCTATTTATTTGTGTACCTTATGCTTCTCAGTTTTACAATTGATTTAAAACTTTTTGGGTCAGAATGAATTAAATAAGAGGTGTTGTGATTTGTTATTAACATATTTGATAATAACTATGATTAATTATTAAACTCTGTTACGGTTTCCCAGTATATATTTATTATCTAAGTCAATATGTGTGTGGGGTTGCGGGAGTGCTACTCCACACACTTTTTAACAAGATTTTACACAATAAAATAAGATCAAAATAGTCTTAATAATTAATATTGATATAGTCACAATTGCCATAGTTTTACAGTAAAAGAGGTGGCACAAAATTCCGCTGTGTATATATTTATATGAATTATTGATTTCATTCAAGCGTTTTAAAGACGATTTCGGTAGTTTATTCTGCGCATCTTTTCGCGCATCAGGCGAGTTGATTTAAATCTTCATAATGGGAAGTTTTTTGACAGATAATAATATTTATTAAATATTGTGTACACTGTAATTACCAACTTGAATCAAACATATTCATAATAATTGCCATGATCATAGTAGGGTGACTCGATTGTATTTGCGAAAGTTTGATAATAAACTGAAAACGAAAGTGGAAACATGCTGATATAGCTGTGCAAATGCTTGCGATTACTGTGAAAGTGTTTTGGCTGTAATGCCGTTTTGTACATAGTCATAATCAACTGCTGTTACTAAAATAATTATATAAAATATAAATCTATTTACTTTTATAAGTGTATTGTTATAAATTATGACTGTCATTCCATCCTGTTGTTTACAGATAAATGTCCAATACACACATGTAAATTACATATTTTTCTCGAAAACAAGCACGGTAACCCCCTGTTATCTTGTTTGCAGTTTATTAAGAATATAATTATGTATAAAATATCGAAAATTCAGGATTTTTCACTGAACATATTTTTTTCTATAGTCAAAACCAAACTTTTATATGATTACAAATTGTAGATTTGTTTTTGGTCAAAAAGGATGAAAAAGCATTTTTTGGCAATATAATATTATTGTTTCACTATATAACGGATTGCTTTCTTACAATAACCCATTTTAACCAATAGGATGTCCTTATTTTTTACCAATCAATGGTCAATACTTTTTTTTTGCTAAAACAAAAACAGGGTAGGTCATTAACATGCATTTTCCAAACAATCGAAGGCCGTAATGGTAGGTTTTATGTGATATTGTGAGCTATAATACACATTGTAGTCAAAAGGATGTTAAGTTTAAGGGCCATTTGTATTGTTTGTCCAAAAATAGATTACATGTTAAGAAGATCTGCTAAACGTTTACAGCCGCAAATGCTTAACTTTAGAGCATTCGTTAACCAGTATCATTTGAATAAGACAAGTTTCGTGTTTTACAACAAAATCAGAATTAGACTTAAACATATCACAAATGTGTATTTAATTAATATATTAGCACTTCAGAATAGGCTTTTTATGCTCGTAGGAGTTATGTGAAGATGTCTACCAATTGATAGCAGATGAGAAATCAAGAAGCTTGAAAATTATAGAAGAAATCCTGTGTTTTGATATTGAATTCCTCAAAACAAGCAATTTTGGTCGACATGTACGTGGTATAACACGGTACCTAAAGGGAAAAAGGTAAAATTAATTGTGATTGGCGACGCGCATAAGCGCGGCTTCTATATGTGATGAGTCTTACCGAAAGCATATGGAAAGAGTATGTTATTATAATTTTATTATTACAAGCGCGTGCATGAAGTACCTGAGTAAAATTGAATATTGCTTGGACAATTTTCTCAAAGAAAATGTTGTATTGCCAACGCTTGCGGTACGATTTAAAACGACATAAATTATGATGAAATTAATTGCTACTCACTGTAAAATTAACTGGTCGCTGAGTCAAAATCGGTATTTGCTCCTGTGTCTGGTCTTACATGTTCCAGAAATAGGTGGTGAATCATTCTAAAAATAGCATAGTAGCAGACGCTGATACAGCTGCGTAGCCGCTAACATGCGTAGATTTATTTGTGTATATATGATGTGCGCAAAGTAATTTTGATGCTGAATTGTCTATTTTAAACATTCATTAAACCTCCATATTATTTTTAATATGTCGGCCTTTTTAAATGATGTAACGTTTTTTTTTTTTTTATCTAATCAAGTTCTTTGCTTATACGTGATAAAAAACGGTTTAAAATATCATTGCATCATAATAAATCCGACTATGGATTAACGTGGTCATCTATTGTTAGAAGTCACTGAACACTTGTTTGTGACAAGATGTAGGAACCATTTGCCTTCTACATAGATATTGCGGTGCCCTTTGATGCTTTACATCAATGCTTTACATCAATGCGATATTGCGGCGCCCTTTGATGCTTTACATCAATGCTTTTTCTTGTATTCAATAGTGCTAAGTAAACACTATTGGCTATGGCTGTTATTTTTAACTTCACTATTTCAAATATATAGATTTATATAAATATATAGTAATTTCGAACGTTTAAGATTATCAAATAAGTTTGGTATGTAGACGTCTATGGTATATCGTGATGCATATGTAAATATCCTTTTTCTTTCTACAGAAATGTTATCCCTGGATATGTTGCGTACGAACTTTACGAACTTCTAGGGCACGAATCCACTTGTCTATATGAGTTGATTAGCCGGTTGATTAGTGGAAATGGTTCTTTGCGGTACATAATTAGATGGGCTTCAGCAAGATTTGCATCGAACAACTTCGATTTGTATGTTGCGAAGGTACAATTTTCGTTTAATTAGAAAAGTGAGATATAAGAAAGCGTCAGTTCTGTACTGTTTTATATGATTTATTAGTATCACAATATCACGTTGAAAGTCTAGAACATTATGCTACAAGGTTTAATCTTTTCTGGCATGAATACTTGACATATACGAAATTAATGTTTTTATTTCAGCTTACGAAAGCGTTTCGTGAATCGGGAAAAACTGAAGACAGCGCCAAAATTTTCTTCGAAATGCATGGGATTTTGTTTAAAAAAGATATTTTAAGCAAAATAGAGCAAAATATTTCGAAGGCATTTAAAGTACTTGTTCTTGATACCGTGACAGGTGGCAAAGTAATTGGTAATGATAAACATAGTGTGCGTGTCTCGATTATTAAAACAATTCATACGTATAATGAATTGACAAGATATATAAACATGATTATGCAAACATTCATTTATTGATTACATTACAGGTCCTTTTCATGTTGAATTTTTGTGTGGCGTCTTGAACTGCAGAATTATCCAGCACTTTGAGCACAATTTTTATAACGATCTAGACTGCACCACAATACCCGGTCTTAATGTAACGGTGACGTCCAGCGAACGTGAGTTTCATATTTGGTGGAAGAAGTGCAACGGACATATCTCGAGGGCTAATCGCGTCGTGCCTTTATTTAAAGACGATGTGCAAAGTCATGGGAGTAAAGTCAATGGTTCAGATTCTGGTGTTGCACCCTCAGCAGAGAGTGAAAAACCTGGATTAATTGGTTTAGTGAGTAGTTATTAACTCGACTATTCACCGATTAGTCCAAGCTATTCTACTCACCCATTCGCCGTATTGAAACTTCACACATGTCTAAGGGACATTATGTAAGGTCACAGACCAAGGCCCATAACTCCGACTAACCTGAAACATAGCAGAATTATGCCCCTTTTTGTAATTAGAAAATTCAAGTTAAAGTTAGCATGCAACAAGTTCATATCTCTATGTCTACTATAGATGTTCAATTTAAACGTCTCACATGTCTTCATTATATAAGGTCACTGACCGAGGCCCATAACTGTGACCAGCATTTTAGCACAGTTAGGACCCTTTTGTACTTAGAACAGGTTTGCGTGCAAATACATATCTCTGTAACAACTCCATATATTCAATTGAATATCCACCCATTTCTTTGGAGTCTTCATGTAAGGTCACTGACTAAGCTCCATAACTTTGACAAAGCGGTGTGAATAGTCTAGTCGAGCGCGCTTGTCCCAATCAGCTCTTGTTATTATAATAACGTTATAGTAACTGAAAAGTAAATGTAAAATAACTATTGTTTAAATATATTCATATATTACATTATTTAAAGACCTTAGTTAAAATGTGTTTCACTTAGAGAATACAAACACGGGACAGAAAAAACAAAAATAAATAATTGTTCTCAAAATGTGTTAAACACAGTTGAATTCTCAATGTATTTTAGTTATTGTCGTTGTTAAGTTTTATTTTGCGAACCATATCTCCATGTCATACGGGAATTGAAGTAAAATTCCGTGCAAACATCGGGGGTGTTATGAGAATATGATGTTTTGAACAAAGAAAATCCTTTGTTAATTTGTTCGATACATGTATTTATAACGTCGCTGCCATTTTTATTTATTTCGGTTTAAAGGTTTAAGATTTTTTTTATTTTTTTTTAAATATGCCATTAGACAGCTATACTGTACAAACTAATGCATCTGAACGAAAGAGCTCAACTCCACTTTTATAACAAGGAAAATCATCAGAAAAAGAGACAGAACAAACGTTGCTTCCATCGGAGTTCGAAACTTCGACCTCTGGTTTAAAAGTTGTATGCGCTACATCTCGACCATTCCGATTTATATGCTTTTCTGTATAATTGTTCGTGATGTTATTGATTCACGTGTTTTCAAAAATAAACTCATATTAGCAGCCCGATGTCCTTTATTTACATGGCAAGTGACCAGTTGCCAAAAACAACACAGCAAATCACAAAGACACACAAAACACACATTTTAACGAAAACAACAGACACGCTGCAAATTATTCAATCGCTTTGCGTTTCAAACGCATAATATTTTTAATCCATTACTCATTGTTTTCCCGGCTTATTTCAGTAGTGGCATTTTGCTCCTTCATACACATTATTATTATTTAACCTGTGCATAGGTTCCTTTCATTATGAGAACATATTTACAGAAATATTGGGAGTTATTACACAATAAACCCCAGGCAGAGATGGTCCCTAAACAGTTCCAAAATCATTCTTATATTTTCATTATTTGTAGAGCATTATGTCAAGGCATTTTTTGACAAATGTTTTTTGTATAGCATTAAGCAAACAGTTTGGAAGGGTTTTAAAACCTGCGTACCATTATGCGAATTTACTCGTATATGGATTTTTGTATTGAACTAGATGAAACGAATATCATAATAGTGTTGTTATTTCTTTACTAATAACTTGAATGAGAACGTGTTCTTTATTTATTATCTGCACATTAGCTGTGGGTCACTGCATGCATTATAATTATACGATCCTTACAATTAAACAGATGGTTTGTTTTGTTTTTAGGACTTGTGCGCGACCATCTATAACCAGTTAGCAAGGAAAAATAAATCGGTGAGGTCAAATTGCGTAAAAGTCATCGAAGAAAGCGATATTTCCGATCTACTCACTTTGAAAGACCGCGACATAATTACACCTGACCCACATTTCTTTCGGATCCACAAAACGTAGGTGTAATTACATGCGAATTATTATAATATAATTATTAGTATGCCCCCCCCCCCATCGAAGATGGCGGGGTATATTGTTTTGCTAATGTCGGTCGATCGGTCTGTCTGTTGGTCGGTATACCACTTTTGTTTCCGCTCCCTGAGTCCAACATTTTTCATCCGAAGTTCGCCAGACTTCATGAAAATGTTTGTGGGCATATCACAGTTTGATAATCAAACAAATCGCCTAGGGCATTGTGGAGTTATGACCCTTGAATTCTCTACAATTGTCTTTTTGAGCCATTTCCGCTCTATAAGTCAAACACTGTTCATACGATTTTCACCAAACTTGATGAACATGTTTTAGGTTATAATACATTAATCATTTTCGATGATTAACCGAAATGGTCCAGGAACTGCTGAGTTATGAGCCTAAATTTATCTGAAATTGGCAGTTTTAACTGTTTACGCTCTCTAAGCCAAATAGTTTGATCCAATCCTCACCAAACATGTATTTTAAAGGCTGCTTTTGATCTAGAGAGGGCATAACTGTTTTACAAACAGATATTGTTAAATTCTGATTCAATTCGAAGGAAGAATCCACAAAATGTGAGTGTAAATACATGATAATTACTTTAAAGGGGCAGTTTCACAGTTTTTGGCTGTGAGTGATAATTTTTTAAAACTGTATTTTTTCTGTTCTGTAATACGTTTTGTTCATATGTCAGGTTTGGAAAGCACGTTATCTTGTGTAAAGTTAATTTTGACGGATATCTGTCATGTTTTGAGAAAATATTGGTACCTGGTAGACATACCCTAAGAATTTCTTTACACATAAAGGCATAATAAATATACAAGTAATTATGTTTTGCAGCCAAAACAGCATTACGTACTAACAGTTTTGATAGATTCAACAAATTCCTGTTTAAAATTCCATTTTTAGAGAAATGTGTTTCCAGCCCTAGACTGTGAAACTGTTCCTTTAATGTAATGATTATTAAATACTGATTAATTTCGAAGAAAGAATGCACGTTATAATGTATATATTTTTTATCTTTGAAAAACATACTTAAAGTTAAAATTTATTTACAATAGGTGAGCACAAAATGGTATGCTTGTGTAATCATTTTCATTTCGTGTGATTAAGCAAGGAAAATCAGGTACGCGTGATGGAAGAAAAATGTACCCTATTCTAATAAACGTATTTTTGAATTAGATACAGAAGTAATCGGTGTTTTATTAATTGAACCAATAACTTGCTTTATATAACAGAAACGAACTCCCTGGATATCAGGAAAATATCATGTTTGGCGACGAAAGCATGTCTCTCTACGAGTGGATTAGTCTGCTTCTGTTTGGAGATGTAGGCATGCAATGCGTCATCCGAGTGGCTGCAGTGCGATATGCACTTCTTAACTTTGATACATACGTAAAAAAGGTATTTCCTCATTGGCCATGTATTATACAAGTCTTATTGGAACTCAGAGCAATTAATGTTTCAATGAAACTTGTCAACCGTTGATTGAATTATGTACAATAAAACAAAATTCAAAAAGTATTGATTAACTTTATTTGATTTGTCAAAGTGTTGTTTTTTGTTCTTGGCGACTGCCCCACCAATACCAGTACATGTATTATTTAAACAAACAATGTTGTTAATGTTGTTGTGTACGAATATGGGTTCGATACGATTGGTCGTAAAACATGTAGACTCTATGAAGGAATACGTATGGCCTATTAACAACCTGTGGACGGTTTATTGTTTTTGTTGTCGATTCAGCTTACTAAGGTCTTTAAAAAGTCGAAAAATAAGAGAACTGATGCAAAGCTTTTCTTCAAGACACACTCAATTGAATATGAAGAAGTCAATGACTTGCCGATTCAGAAATTTGTTTCACGTGCGTTTGCCAGTCTTGTGAGGGAGACGGTGAATACAGAGAGAGGCATTGGTATGTGTGTATATTAAACGCTTACACATATGACATTATTCCATTATAGCGAAGATACGATCAATATGTCAATTATATGAATAACTTTACATTTGAACATTATGTCTTAAATCATCACAGGTCCATTTTACCTGGAATTCTTGTGCGGCGTCTTGAATTGCAAAATTATCCAACATTTTGAGGGTGCTCGTTTCTCCGACAGAGATGTAAGCTCGATACCTGGTCTCGATGTAACCTTGACGAACAGTGCACGTGAGTTTCATTTTTACTGGAGGAAATCTAGTTGCGGATGTTCCTACACGTATAGTGTGGTCCCTTTATTTGAAATGAAATCTACATCTGAAGCAATGGCGTTCGCAAAAGTATATTCGAAGCAGTCAGAAGTCGAACGAGTAAGTACACTTCATTTGCTTAGAGATTTATCGTATTGAACCAATATAGTTTTTTTTGTAAATAATAAGTTCAAATACTAAAATATGGAAATCAATGAGAATGTCAATTCGCACTTTTATGAAATGCCCTTTGTTTTGCAACGAAAATAAAATAAACAAATCAGTTTTGATTTCCACAAAGTGGTATAATTTATTTGATAAATAGAAATGAATGACGTATTAGAAAATGTTCGATTGCCTGATATATCATATTGTTGTCTAATTCTGAGTCTATATAGAAACTAACGGTCATCTTATTTATCTGTCTTAGTATGCGTTTACGTTTGTATACAATATATATCATAACACATGATTTGCAGCATACTGATTGTAGCTAAAACACTAGTCGTCCAAGTAAAACTGGTTGCAAACACTAGCTTTATTTACTGCTAAAAATCGTTGCAACGCGGATTAAATCCGACTATTCAACATTACCAATCGGCGAGCTAAACGATATGTATGCTACATAAAACACGAGACATTTCGGCTTGTTTCGTAGTGTTGAAAATGTGAACACTAATTTTAAAACTAGATTTTAAAATGTTCATATACTGTTTATTTGATGGAATTTTTAGTTGTTAACTATAGCATTTATTATTATGTTTGTTATATCAACATTAAACTTTAAAAGTTTAATTTAACGTGTATAATCTTGTTAGTGCATTAAACAATTTATAATTATATAGGAAATATATCAAGAGTTCTGCAAATATATTACTGCGGAGGAACGATTTCGTTGGGAGATCTGTTTAGAAAGGATAGACAGAAGTCAAGTGTTTGGATTTGACAGTCTAAAACATCGTCCTATGAATGAGCATGATACTTACTTTGACCAGATGTATGAGAAGTGAGTTAGGCTTTATACGTTTTAGTGGTAGTTTTACATACATAAGGAAACAAAACCAAATTTTAACTAAGTTGTTGTATTATTTACATAACAAATATCACAGTATTCATTCGAAAAGAGAACATATATGTCAATTATCTTTAGCTTACTACCTGATTTCATAAGCATCAATTGCATGTGTTGATATCATTTGAAATGAATGAAAATGATCATTCAACATTATAAATGCGGTGATATAGGAGTTGTGTAATATGCTGTTGCAAAACATATTCAGTTATAGAAGCGATAACTGGATTAGACATGCAGTATTCCGCTGATAAAATTTCTTTCAATCTGTATGTAAAAATCAAATACATGTACTGGAAACGAAGTGTTACACGCTGTTGTCGACTATACATGTATATAAAACCCAGAGAAATTCTAGATTAAATCCGCGTGTGATGCCATTGGGTGTACATAGTAATACATGTATGTGGTGTTTGTTTGCATACAGGGTCAAAGTGCCTGGCTACAGGGCGTATGAAAAACCAGGGTACGAACCCCCGTGCCTGTACGAGTGGATTAGTCATCTGCTGTATGAAGATGACAGTATGACGTACATCATTCGACTGGCTGCTGCAAGATTTGCGCTTCAAAACTTTGAAACATGCGTAACATGGGTATGTGTCTGTTCTGATGTTTGATATTGCACTTAAATTGCTAAAAATTATTGGTCAGTCAATCAGTCAGTTAGTCTCTCATCCGACCAGCCAGCTAACCAAGTAAGTATGAACATTTATCAAAGTCGCAATATGCGATTTATACATGTTATGTTGGTATTACACAGTGCATGAATAAATAAATCGTTACTTATCATTTACACATCAGTCATGATACAAAATGTGGACTGTTCTTAAATGTTCTGGATTTAATATATACGATATATACGGTGAAAAAACGACACACGGTGGTTCCGACTGAAATGGTCAGATAAACATGTATCCATATAAAGCTTGTTCAGAAGTATAATTAAGGCGTGATAATAATATAATATGGCATTTATTGACTGTTGTGTCAGTTATTTTAATACACACAACTTTTATTAATGTATATACATGTTAATTAAATAACATTTACCAACATAAAAATAACAAAAATACCTTGTTGATTATTTGAATACACTTAAACGTTAACACATGTATAAATATATTTATGTGCATCAGATGACAGTTTCAGGTGTGTTTATTCATGGATGTGATACTATAGATTTATCTTGGTGTTTTTTTGTTGTTGTGTGTTAAATGTATATCATTTCTAGTACTGGTAGTACAGCCTAATAAACATATTGTCAACGACTAAAGCAAATTATTGATTTTCGTTTGACATTGTCAAAATTGTGTCATATGTAAGACTGATTTTGCATGGAAGAACGTCATATGATTTTGCCGGAAGAACGTCGTATAAGACAGCATGTTGTTATCGACGGGTGTCGTTGTTGAAAGGTTTCTTTGTTTAAGATATCAGTTTTGCGCAAAACATTTGACTCAATCTCTAGTTGTATCAACAAAGTATTTCCTTAGAAGACACAGAGACTTGTAAAGGAAACGTCGCATAGTGTATTCATTCGCAATGTACTTGGCTTTTCTGTTACGCTATTTTCCCATGGAGATAATCAATTCCAAAGGTACACTGCGATTTGTCGATTTATAGTTATTTCCATGGTATATCTGGAAAAAATAGACAAATGTGAGATAGTTTTATAGCAAAAAGTACGAATGTGCTTCTTCCAGATTTTATGATCATTGCAACAGCTGCCATTGTTTTACTTGAAAACGTGACAAATCGATCTTAAATTGTCAAACCTTTATAATCTTTATCACGTTCTCAAAACAAAACAACGGCAACATCGCAATTGTTACAGCGATCAATTAGCAGATTGGAGAAAGGTTGTCCGTTTTCAAGCCGTTTTTACAATTAAGTCGTACAAACAACAATAACAACAACAACAATTATTTCAGCTCAAAAGGCTTATTATACAACCCATAGGTTAAATAGAACTAGCAATACTGAATTCTGTTTTTATACCTGTAAAATGGTGGTTGTACGTGGGTATGTATGGGTATTATAGCATTAGCGTTTAAGCGTCCTTTTTTTACAGTGGCTACAGCAAGACAGCAAAAATAAGCTTATCATGTCACATACCGGAAATGAAATTGAATTCAAAACCACCACCAACAACAACACCAAATTCCAACATTGCGGCTTGATGTATGCAGTGTACATGTGCCTTTTGACTGACTGGTGTACAAAATATATTATACAACTCTAAATCGAACACACACTTGTTTGTGTTTCAAGCCAAAAATAAAGTAGATGAATGTAACACTGAAAGTATTTTGTTTGTTTTTTAAATTTCAGCTGACCAACGTGTATATCACAGCAAAAGAATCTGTAGAATATGCTACTTTCTTCTTTAAAATGCATGGCGTTAAATTTAAGGGCAAGGACGAGTCTACAATGAAGACTTGTTGTACTAAATATATTATACAACTCTTAATCGAATGCACAATCGTTTATGTTTAAAGCCGAACACATCGATGTACATGTATTAAACACTAAAAGTATTTCTTTTAATTTCAGTTGACCAATGGGTTTATCACATCAAAGCAATCTGTAAAAGATGCCTCTTCTTTCTTTAAAATACATGCTGTTGAATTTAAAGACGAGGACAAGTATACATTGAAGACAGCCGTATCTCTGGCGTGTGCAGAACTTGTGCGGGAAGTCGTCCAAGCTGGACGCGGCAATGGTATTCAAAAATAGTTATGAACTACAATATGTATGCATGTTCATTATTAAGATAAACCATTAATATTCTTAGCTCTGCAGATAACACGAGTATTTATTTTTAAGGTCCATTTTACGTTAAACTTGTGCGCTAAACAATTGAATATGCAATGTTGGTTTACTTTCTTGAATAATATTATGACTTATAAATAAACGTTATTGGATTGGCTAAGCGACACACCCTCGAAAGGAAATCATACGTGATGTTGCACAGTTTTTACTTCCATCGTGCAAATATCAGATAATATTGCACACTAGCTAAAAATAGTTTATATGGAATCCCAACAAACTTGCGAGTTTTGCCGAGACTGGTTTCGTTTAATTACGTCCTGTCCCGAAGTACGGGTCGGTAGTACTCGTGAACCGAAACGGTGCTCTCCCTTTACAATTAGAACAAGGGAAGTAACCGAATTATATATTTTTTGTTTTGATATTATGATTGAAACAAATAAATGTGTGTTGTTCTTTTTTCTTAAACGCCATCAGCTGCCATTTATTTTGTAAGTCATATAATAAAACAAGTATGGACATTTAGCTGTGCAATATCATGTGATGGTGCACAGCAAAATTCATATTGAACTCGGCGACAGTCTAAAAAGTCCATATTTGTATAATAATATATCAATGTACTCAAGTTTACACATTTGTTGAACAAAATAAGATATTAGTAAAAACAATCAGAAATAAATTGTTGATGCGGTTATTTTTATTACAGGTCCATTTTACGTGAAATTCTTGTCTGGTGCACTTAACTGCAATATTATTCAGCACTATGACAATGATTGCTACAACGGTCGTAAAGTTGATAAGATACCGAGCTTGGGTATTCATTTTCCAAGCATTGATTCTAGTGACAGGGAGCTCCATATTTACTGGATGAAAAGCGGCGATGATACTTCCGATATATGCCGTACACTGCGCTTGCTTTAAAAACGACCCCCAAGAGGCCGAGAAGTTTCAAGTAACGTGTTTTACTGCAATAGGCGGAAACGAGAAGAAATATACTACCCGGGTTCTCGGCGATTAATTATATGCCGATACCTGGGTAACGAGAATTACTGAACACTTGAACGAACTACACATTTTGTTCTCGGGATTTTAATCACATATACTGCCTAGGCTTTGTGGAAGATCCCTTCTGGCAACATTGTATTCCATAGACGATAAACAAAGCGAAAGTCTTGTGGAACATCTTCAAGTGTTATTGTCTAACTGAATACATTGTTTGGTCAAAAGTAGTAATAATGTATTTATGGGCTACATGCTGGACACACACTGATGACTTACCGGAAGCTTGTGGATGGAGTTAATAGTTTGTTGTTTTTTTTAAAGCACAAAAACCTGATTTAAGTTATCAAAGTAAATAGTACTGTTTTAAACTTATTTTTATAACATATTTAATAATTCAATAATCCTCAAATAGCATTAAAACAAACATACATGCAAATCATTGATATTCAAAAACTATGTTGGTCTGTTATTAAGTTTGAAATTGCTGAACTTGCCGATTTTAAGCTGTTCTTTGTGAAATCATTATATATTTAAATTCTTTGTAAAATCATTACGTACCTATCTTCTTGGTAAAATCATTACAAATCATTTTATCTTCAAAATGTGAGACGAGAATATAAATTATTTAAATAGTGAATGGGGGATTTATAGACATACTGTGCAAGTTAATTTGTTTTAGGATGGCGTTTTATTAAGACTTACTAAAAATTGCAAGTTTCTAACAACATCGCCTGTTCGTATTATTCAGTCTAGAAATTGCTGTTAGGCCTACATCTGTATATAAATAGACTGTGCAGAACGCTTTATACGTCGGTATGTATCGTTACTTTACATTATGTATGTAGGGTAAATGCATTCTGTTCTACAATATGCTAACCGCATTATTTAAACTGTTGAATAGAATGAATTAGATTAACTTTGAGATGACGTTGATAAGAATAACAACACTGATACATACATGTCTTTGATTTATACCAGAAAGTATTTTCTTGCTATGTTACTCTTATTATAATTGATTATGTCTTAATTCTTATGTTGTATTATACCTACATGTATATACATGAATATGTAACTATGTAACAATATTGCTATTTAGTTTAAGTAGAAAAAAAACATGAAAATTTTCTTTAAAAGAATTAGGCTTAAGACCTATTTTGACTGCCACCCTCTAGGGTATTGTTCTCCTCTGTATTGCCATCCTGTTGTGGTCACAGTTTGGACACAGTGTGAAGACCCTAATCATCTGAGATAAATGCAGTACTTCAAAAGTAGAGATAATTGATACAGTTCACACATATAACGTATCGTTTGGGTCAAAAGTAAAGAGGTATACCTACAGGTACAAAAATATGCCTACAGGCACAGTTTTGTGCCTAAAGGCTTAAATTTATGCCTATAAGCCTATTTAAAATTCTAACACGGTACGCGGCTAGATTTCCATAGATAAAGAAGGAAAATAACCGTGGGTTATTCTGCAACAAATTATGAGCGGAGCCTAATGTTGTGAAAATAGTTATGCAGTTTCGAAGAAATAGTTCGAACTTCCATAAAATGAACGTGCGTAAACGCGCGACAGCAAAATTGTGACAAACAAATCATTTCTGCATTATATAGCACAATAAAACCACATGTTTACTACATATTTTATATTTAAGTTCACAAAAACGTTTACGTTATGTTAATATCCTTTTAATTTGCGCTTGTAAGCACACAAGTTTCACTGTATTTATCAACAAGTATGACGCTATTCGCTCAATGTTTATCAATAAAGCTGACTCATTTTGAATAGTTATTTATTGACGTCACAGAAACGCACAAGTGAATGTACTTTGCGGAAAATAGCCAGAGTATAGATTAATATAGTCCTCATTTATAACCTTTAAAAAAACAGACGAATATTACATAAGATCGTGTTAGAATCGAAATAATTGACGGATAAGCGTTGGTTATTGCGGCAATAATTAACGGCTTGTCGTTCCGATGCTTGTTATCAAACCACTCGGGCTATCGTTAACACTCCCCCTAAATATTATCTGTATCATAGTAATAGGGGTTATGATGCCCTTTAGCTCGCATATGAATTGTTAACGTCCAGAACGGTGCCAAATGGTGCGGCCCCTTGGCCCCTAAAACCTAGCGAAATTTCGTGGTTAACTCTTTTATAGTTTTCTTAAGAACATGCATACACGCGTAAACGGACTTAGTCTTTTCGGCATACAATAGCCTAATACAGGACATATGGAGCAAAGGTTTTTGCATGTTATTAAGAAAATAATAAAACACTTATTGACTAAACTTTGCTGGCTAATAGGGGCGACAAGGCCGAGGCTGCCTGCACGAGGTCGGCTACCTGGTGACGTCAGTGACATCAAAACGACGTTAACGCCAGCCTTATAGATCGTATATTGTAAAGTTCTGGGGGTAATTTGATGCCCTTAAATTCGCATATTAGGATCCATGGCCCCTTACACCCTGCAATGTTTCGATGTTAACATTAAAAAAAAATAGTTTTCTTAAGAACGTGCAAAAAACGAGTACAGGGACTAGTCTATTCTGCATAAATGACCTAATACAGGCTCTATATGGAGCATAGTTTTTTTTACATGTGATTAAGAAAAGTATAAAAGACTTATCGACTAAACTTTGCAGGACAATAGGGTCCACTGGGCCGAGGCTACCTGCACGAGGTCGGATACCTGGTGACGTCAGTGACGTGAACAGAACGTTAACGCCATCCCTATTTATAAAATATAGTACCGTACTGCGAGAAAATCGATGGTCTTCAGCTCGCATATGAATTGTTAACGTCGAGTAAGGTGCCAAATGGGTCGGCCCCATGGCCCCCAACACCCTGCCATGTTTCGTGGTTAACTCTTATAGATTTCTGACAAACATGCAAAAATGAGTATACGTCTTTTCGGCATAAAATAGCTTAACACAGGCCGCATAGAGTACAGGTTTTTGCATGTTATTAAGGAAAGTATAAGTATCGACTAAACTTTGCAGGCTATTAGGGGCCATTGGTCCGAGGCTTCCTGCGCGAGGTCGGCTACCTGATGACGTCAGTGACGTCAACACGACATTAATGCCACTCTTATATACTGTATATAGTATAGAAATGGAATAAATTGATGATTTTAAGCTCGAATATGACGTCGACAAAGGTTCCAAAAGGGGCGGATTTATGGCCCCTAACACACTGCCAAATTTCGTGGTTAACTCTGTTCTTAAGAACATGCAAAAACGCGTAAACGGACTTAGTCTTTTCAGGATAAAATAGCCTAATACAGGTCCTACGAAGCTTACGTTTTTGCATGTTATTAAGACAAGTATAAGAGTCTTATCGACTTAACTTTGCAGGATATTAGGGGCCACTTGGAAGAGGCTGCCTGCAGGAGGTCGGCAACCTGGTGACGTCAATGACGTCTAAACGACGTTAAAGCGACCCCTATATATCATCTATAGTATTGGTGGTAAATTGATGCCCTAAAGCTCGCCTGTGAATTTTTTGAAATTTTTGAGAAAGGTGCCGAATGGGGCGGTCCCATGGCGCCTAACTTCCTGCCAAATTGTGTGTTTTACTCTTTGATAGTTTTCTTAAGAACATGCGACAACGAGTATACGAACAGTCTTTTCTGTACCAATGGCCTAAAACAGGCCCTTTGGAGCATAGGATATTTGCATATTATTATGAAAGGTATAAGAGACTTATCGACTAAACATTCTAGGCTATTAAGGGCCAATGGACCGAGGCTGCCAGCACAAGGTCGGCTGCCTGGTGACGTCAGTGACGTCAAAACGACGTTAATGCCACCCCTATATATCTTATGTAGTATTGAACTGGGGGTTAATTGATGCCCTTAAGCTCGCGTATGAATTGTTAACGTCGATAAGGGTTCCAAATGGGGCGGCCCCATGGCACCTAACACTCTGTCAAGTTACGTGGTTAAGTATTTTATAGTTTTCTTAAGAACATTTTAGCCGGGCCGGCTAGCTCAGTTGGTAGAGCGCTGGACTACAAATCCGAGGTTCGCGGGTTCGTTTCCCAGCCCGGCCACATAACTTTTGTGGGGATTGGTCATTAAATTATTTCTACGGTCATTCTCCCCCTACCTCTGATTCAAGTACGGCAGTTGTCAGTTACTGGCATAAGTATGTGCACTTAGTACTGATAAACCAGCTAACCCAGGAAAAGTGTTAGTAGGTTAAGTGACCGCCGTTATATGACTGAAATATTGTTGAATACGGCGAAAAATCCAAACAAACATAAGAACATTCAAAAACGCGTATACGGACTTAGTCATTTCTGCATAAAATGTCCCAGGACCTATGTAGCATAGGTTTTTGCATGTTATTAAAAAAAGTATAAGATACTTATCGACTAAACGTTGTAGGCTATTAGGGGCCACTGGGCCGAGGCTGCCTGCACGAGGTCGACTACGTGGTGACGTCAGTGACGTCAAAACGACGATATCGTCATCCCTATATATCGTATGTGTAGTATTGTACTGGGGGTAAATTGATGCCCTTAAACTAGCATATGAATTGATAACGTCGAGGAAGGTACCAAATGGGGCGGTCCCATGGCCCCTAACACCCTTCCAAATTTCGTGGGTAACTCTTTCATAGTTTTCTTAAGAACATACAAAAACGCGTATACGGACTCAGTATTTTCTCCATAAAATGGCCTGTTAAAGGCCCTATGGAGCATAGGTTTTTGCATGTTTTAAGAAAAGTATAAGATACTTATCGACTGAACTTTGCAGGTTGATAGGGGCCAATGGGCCGAGACTGCCTGCACGAGGTCGGCTACCTGGTGACGTCAGTGACGTTAAAATGACGTTAACGCCACCCCTATATATCGTATATAGTACAGTACTGAGGGCAAATTGGTGCACTTAAGCTAGCATATGAAATGTTCACGTCGATAAAGATGACAAATGGGGTGGCTTTACGGCCACTAACACCCTGCCAAGTTAAGTGGTAAACTCATTCATAGTTGTCTTATGAACATGCAATAAAGCGTACATGTAATTCCTACGAATGGGAACTCCAAACCGTTGGTTATTACCGCAGTAACCAACGCTTACCCTTCAATTATTTCTTAAATATACCTACAGGTACAATTTATACCTGTAATTACAATTTAGGCCTGTCGGCATAAATTAACACCTGTGGGCTCAATATTTTTCGGTGTTTCAATTTACCTAAATCACCGTAATTACCGAAATCCCCGAAATCTCTTTTTAATTTTAGTTAAAAGTAATATTAAGAAGTGTTGCGGCAGTTTTTTATACCGCGGATATTTTAAACATATCACCGCTTAATTTGCTGTTATGCGGATAATCGGATGTTTAACTGCTTGTTCTTTTTGTGGTTATTTATTTCCAAAGAAAGGTTGATTAATATCAAAACATGCTCTATATAGTTTATTATCATCTGCTCGGCTTAAATCATGACATGGATATACTAAACAACAGACAGAGCCGTTTGATGTCGAACTTAAACTAGAACACCTAATTTCGGGTGTGTAGGAACTTTGGGATTGCAGTTGTTATTATTGGTTTCCTTTTCTGAGTAAAATACTCGTTTCCAATATCATTTAAATGTTACTTTTACTGTTTTATAGGCTTGAAGGATTTATTCCATTTACCTTCAAACGTGTTTTCACGACTAACTTAATTTTATTGGGTACGTTTTGGCGATCATCCAAAGTGTAGTAAACCAATGACGTCATCACTCAGACTTTGGTCTAATTAGCTCCATAAAGTGTTTCACGTGTCTCCCACCTAACGTAAGATTGGGGAACATTATTTAAAATGAATAATGAGAACATATTTCCGCGAAGTGAAGTAAGGGACGAAAGTTTTGTAAGCGTTTTATTGATTCATCAAACAAATCCCTGAACAGTTAATAATACATGTAAAAGGACGAAAACAACGTGATGTTTGATGCCATGTCAGGTACATCAAAATAAAAAAGTATGAAATGGCAATTTAAATTAATTTGTTCGTGGTTCTGTATACTATTTCTTTACATATTGCCAAAAAGAGAAAATATACATGTTGTTTGTACTTTTAGCAAAAATTCAAAGCAACATAAATAAACTTACACCCCTCCAAAAACAAAACAAAAACACTATGCGTATATATCAGATACATGTTCACCACGAAGACGTTGACTTAAAGGTCTTTAAGTATTGCATGTGGTGTAATTAGTCATTTTTGTGAATTCCATTAGATTACGGAACAATATTATCATTCACGACGATGAAACGAAAAAAATATGAATGTAATGTTTTGCTGCAACAAGTACGCCATTCCATGCCCAGGTATCGCAAAAAAAATCCATACTGCAGTTACAAGTTGTGATTGCTCCATTCCTTGGAAAACGTGCACTAATTAATGTTGTTATGTATGGTGGCATAAAGCTGCCTTACGATAACTACTTAAGGTTCGCGAAAATGTTCTAGTTATAACTTAAGTTTATTGTAAGTTATCTTAAATCTTAATAGCGTTTGCGATGTTTTTCGAAGTAAGATATTTATTTGCTTAATGAAAAACAGGCCTGAAACTGGCCAGAACTGACATAAGAATTTCAGTTAATAAAAACTTATGTGGTATCACAAATATTACCTAGTTAAAATTTGCGTTGTAAGATAATTACCATGATAATATTCGTGTTAGATAACTTGCAAAACGAATTGGTTTGCGAATACTTTTGCGATACATAAAAATTAAATGGTATCGCGAATATTAACTAGATAAGATTTGCGTTGTAAGATAATTATCATGATAATATTCTTGTTAGTAGGATAATGCGGAAGACCTCGAGCACAAATTAATAATACATAATTTCATTAAAGTGACAGTTCCTTCAAAATAGCCATTTAAGTAAGCAAATTAAACATATAAAAATAAGCAATAAAGTTATTACTACTACAGTAATTGTATATTAATTCAAAATTATACAAAGATAAGACTTACAACTCGAAAAAACACATCGTAATAATTATGTGAAAAGGTAAACAAACTCTAAAACGTAGGGTCGCCTTTTCACACATTTGTTTGTATTGTATATTAAATGAATTCGAATGTTTTATTGCCGCAAGTTTTCTTATATTTATGATTTTTTTTCATGTAATATTTTGACTCTATATACTACACAATTATTATGCATTACTTTTAACTCTCTTTTCGAATTATAATGTCGTATTTTCTTTAATCACATGCTATACCTTGTTTCCCGTGTAATACAACCATTACGAATATTTCTTTCTTATCTATCGTATGTGTAAGATAGCATTTTGAGCGTTTTCATTGGCTACTAAGTTTAATCTTTGCCTGACCAATCGCGTGCCGATATTTTCACGTCAGTACACAACTTTTAGGATTTATCAACTCTTTTGGTAAAATTATACTGTACTGGGCCCGTATTCACAAAGTTCCTTAGGGAAAACTTAAGTAAATTGCGTTAATTCATAAAATTCCGTAAGTCTCTGGCTGTTTCGTCTTTTGACATTAAAATGTTGTAAACGTGGAAATATTGCTTATATGTTTAGTGTTGCAGCCTTCTTTGTATATCAATCATTGGATTTCACATAAAAATTTTGATCTGAAATGTTCACTCAAGTACAAAATAAGTTAAGATTTCCCTTAGGAGCTTTGTGAATACCAGCCCTGGTGCACTACCTAAATCCGGACACTTTTGCTGTTTTTTTGATAATTTCTGAGGATAATAGCATCGAACGAAAAAAGTTAAACTTAATAAGTTGGGTTTAATTTAAGCTTTGGTCAAAATCTTAGAGAGAATTGCTATCTTAAAGTAACAGTATGATGTGTTAAAAAAAGCATGTAACACGTATCAAAATAAAGCTAGAGAGTACCTAAATCCGGACACTTAAAAAAATGTTTTATTAAAAACAAAAAGAAAAAAAAATGCATTCAACTACAACTTGTTTGTCAGTAATCGTCTTTCTTCTTTGTTTACATTGTTCTGGTGTTTACTTTAAAAATGTTCTCTATAAAGCTTAATTTAGCGGATCTACTGTTTGGATTTCAATCCCCCGCGTGCACATGTTTACATTTAAACGGAAGAAAAAACAATAGTAAGTTAATGAATTAATACTCTATTGATTATGTTGCAACTTGACATACATAGATGAGACAGGTGCGTGCGTCAACTGATACCATAGAATTATGGGTCTTGATCATGCAAACACATTTGTTTTCAGGTGTCCGGATTTAAGTACTGTCCGGATTTAGGTACTCCACCAGTAAGATTTTTTTTTTCGTGTAAAAAAGATAAAAAAGATCTGACACTCGTTGTCATTGCATACCATATTTTATTAAACTCGTCCAGGAAATTCGTTAGTAAGCTCGCCAAAGGCTCGCTTACTAACAAAATTCCTGAACTTATTTACTAAAATATGGTATAACATTACAACTCGTGTCAGATCATATATATATATCTATACATTACGACATTTGACATGTTTTTAAAGGGTACTGTGTAATGTCATTTTAAACGATGCTCTTTTTATTTTCACTATATTATTATTACAGAAGCTGTAAAATGTGAAGACGTTCATGTCAAGTTTATTCATGTCCATACGTATATTATTGTTTTGTTGGCTTATTTACATATATTTTGACTAAGATTGTGACCACATTGTTTTACCTTAAATTTATACTAAAACGTTAATATGATTTGTATGTATATAATGCACATAATCATGAAATGGAGATGATGTAAGCCCCTGAAAATATATTAATAAGCCAACATAATCGATTTGTTGCTGTTATTGTGAAATAAAATAACTATCAAGCTTAGGCTGATGAACGCAAACGAGGATGGTTGTTATAATACTACGCATCACTGTTGCACATACAAAAAGTAAAATGCCTGTTGCTTGTAATGATGATAAACCCAACAATTTCGAATTTTTATTTGTATTCAAGAAGCGAATGACGTCATATACCAGTATATAAAAAATAATATTATACTATTTAACGATATCACGTTTCAAGAAGAAACCAAACTGGTTTCTAAGACCTTCTTGGCAAAAACAAACATCATAGTCGTAATTGTTTCAGCACATTGCATTGCTGTTGTCATTGCACCATTATTACGCTTTTCTTACGCCTTTGTTCTTTCGACTTTGACTAATGACTGGTGTTGGAAATTAATCACCCGTACTGCGTTTTACCCTGAACTTGTCAGCAGTTCAAGAATCACCGGTAATCCTGGTGAACTTCTTCACATGTTGTTTTTCATTGCAATCAGTTTTATTACGTAGCGTTTACTTTTGTTTACTGCATGACGTTGTCTTGTTATTTTTTTTATTCCTCCATAAACTAGGAATTGAATGTGCAATGTTGTTTTTGTTGTTGTTGTTTTTTTTTGGGGGGGGGGGAGAGGCGCGGGTTGGGGGGGGGATATTTGCCCCATGTATTTGAGATGCGTTTATTTTACTTATTAAATTTTTAATAACATAACATGATGAACACAAGTGTTGTGTATAACGTCATCCATTTTCAATCTATTTATTCATTAACGTTTTTGTGTTGTTGTTGCATTTATACATACAAATGGAGAATGTCTTTAGCATAATGATTTATTAATGTATGTAATAACAAAACATTCATAATACCAGAATTTTCTATGACGTTATTTATTTAGAACATACTGATTCATTGACGTTACTTGTTGCTGCTGCTTCGTTAGGGCAGATTTATTATCATGTTGTGAAAACATTGCTGCAAATATGCTTTGACGCAATACTATTATGTGCTGTCATCACAAGAACGCTTGATGGTTGTGTATGCGGGCACAACAGTGTTATAGGATATAGTAATTGTTCAATCTAATAACGGATAATTGTTTTGAGACCACTAAAATTGTGTTTATCTTATACTTACCTCGCAAACAAGAGTGCGTATTAAAATTGCAAAATGTATATAAAAAAAAAACACCGCTCCCCTGATGGATTGTATGTTACTGAACCTGCTTCATGGACTTGTTGTGCAAGGCCATCAAAACACCGCTCCTCTGATGGATTGTATGTTACTGAACCTGCTTCATGGACTTGTTGTGCAAGGCCATCAAAACACCGCTCCTCTGATGGATTGTATGTTACTGAACCTGCTTCATGGACTTGTTGTGCAAGGCCATCAAAACACCGCTCCTCTGATGGATTGTATGTTACTGAACCTGCTTCATGGACTTGTTGTGCAAGGGCCATCAACACACTGTTGATCTATTTTGATTTTAGGGCTTTCGAAATCTGATTCTTTATTGGCAAAGAATAAACAATTATATATGAACGGAATTTCACTGAAGTGAAGAATCTCGACCTGTCTTAATCGTTCAGCCCATTGCAATTGTCAGTGAAGTGGCCTAATATTGCACTACTTTTAACTTCATTTATTAACTTATAGTGTGTCTACATCATAGTTCCATATCAAAATACCCACACAGGTCAAAAGCGACACGAAGAATACTTTCAGTACCGTGTTACGATTTATAGGAGCTTCTGGTAGAGTTTTTCGCTCAAACACAAGTGACTTCACGTCTACATCTAAGGCAGCAAAACTTGTTGTTATAGATTTTACAATGTAGTTTATTTAATTAAGACTTAAACAGCGATTTTTATCAAGGCGACTTAGAAGTAGAAAAGGGGGGCTATATGATGTGAGTATTAGGTGCCCACTTTAACCTTCCGTACTAAGTACGTTAAACATGGACACGCACACGGGCATTGGAATAATTGCATTTTGTGAAACTAATTCACATAATCGCTATGACAAAGTGTCAAAATACGGTTTCTGTTTGAAATTTACATTAATCAATCATGGGATTATCCGTAAACAGAGCACAGTCATACAAAGACGTATCCCTCTCGTGTGTAAACAACAAATAAATAAAGCATGCTCATAAACATGATGAAGCAAATCAACTGGCACTCTAATAAATCTACTCAAAACGTAACCTAAGATCATCATTTTTTTATTTACGTGTGTGTTACATGTACACTTATTCGCACGTATATTTTTGTTGTTTTGGGTTTTTTTTTCCCCCTCTTCCAACCGGACACTTTTCCAAAAATGTCCGAGAACCAAGAAAAAAACAACTCTGGCCTTACCTTGATTTACATTAGAGGACTGACATTTGCTGATGTATGCTGGTGTATGCATGCGTATTTATTGTTTTCCGAGGTAGAACTTTGACGTCACTGCCTCACCCAGCAGTCAGAAACATAATTTTTTTATTTATGGAAATACATGGTACATGTAGGAGGTATAACAGTTAACATCCAGTACGAGAGGTGAATATACAGCAATTTGAGAAGACGGAGAAATGAGCGTTTCTTGACATTAATTGTAGACAGGTACAAATGAACTTTGGAACAACGGGGATTTTAGGAACTGACGTCCCGGATGTTGTTCCGCTGAACAGTGCACTGGCTTTTTGTTTCCAGCTAATCGGCAGTGATTGTATTTTCAAATAAAACAAAACGTAAAAATATGATACAAATGAGATTATTGAATCAGATATAACCCTCTTAATGATATCATGAAAATCGTCACCATGATTTTTAGACGCCATGAGACACGGGTCCGCATGCTTGGTATTAGTACGCATTTACGCAGATTATATTGTTTGATTGTATTACTTAAACTCGATGTTCATTTAGTACACATTTGCAGATTTTATAATGCATTAATTATAAAGACCTATGCGTACATGATCTGTTAATTTCGTATCCACAATAACATCATGAGTCGAGTGCAAAAAAATTTAGGTCACTTTCTTTCACCTATTTATTTTATTTTGTTTTCCTTGCTGGTGTAGGCCTTCACATGGTATCTTGTAAACAGACTAAATAATATTCTCATTTTTAAAGATGATATTGTAATTAACCTACAACTATAAATCTTATTTTTTTTGGCAAATGCAATGTTTTCTCATTAAATTTATAGAGCGAACATTCATGTACGATTGACGATCTAAACAGACAGTACTTTTGCAAAGTTATCAACTCATACACTCAATTCACTGCAATGCATTAGTTTTTAGTTTATGCCATGTCGGTTCGTCAATCGTGCGTGCGTTAACTTTTCTTTTACACGGCATTTCCTTTGAAACCATTGGACCAACTTTAATGGCAATTCTCGTAACTTGTATATTTATTGGGTGGTCCTCTGAAAAGCTGTATACGTGGTTTTGGTCCACTGCCCCAAATGGACGCACGTTCTAAAATTAGAAAAAACATTATGTCAAATACATCTTAACATCTTCTAAAAATCTACTTAGAATGTCAAAGAATTTGTCCGTAGTACGTGCGTGCTTGCCACCATGAAATCTCCGCTGAAAGCACCCAGCCAAGCAATGAAACTTTACAGAAATGTTCACATGGGTGCTCCTCAGCTAAAGTTGCTCAAATGGTTCCAGTCCACTGCTAGGCTGGCATCTAGAGCTCAGGATGGTCGGCAATTCAAAAATATAAATGAGGCGTGTCGTAGGACGACACTTTCCGCCTACAGTGGATTTATGTTTTGAAGAGACTTCCTTGAAACAGAAAATACCAACAAAGCGGAAAGTGTCGTCCCGGATTAGCCTGTGCGGACTGCACAGGATAATCCTGGACGACACTTTACGCACATGCATTGAACCCGGTTTTCCCACGACACGCCTCGTTTATATTTTAATAACATCTCTAAAGAGCCGAGCCTACTTTGATGAACTTCACATAAATGTTCCTTGGTAGCCCTCCGCCAAAAGTTGCTCAATGGTTCCGGTCCACTGCACAAAATGGCTCCTCATTTCATCAAGTGGGGCGTTTCAGGTCCCCTCGGGCCTCTTGTTATTTTAATTTTCAATGCTCAACCGGTTGCATGGCATGGTGGCTGATGCTTTGGCATGAATTAATGCTGAACAAAAACTTTAAAATGTGCGATACTAGTTTAAAATAGTTTTACACACACAAACAGGATACAAATTACCAACATTATTAAGCAGTTTGCAAAACAATAGCGCTAATTGATAAAATACCTGTCAGCTTTAACGTTTATGTTTGTTGATTTCTTAAAATTTAAGAAAAAATTATCGTAACCGCACAGGTGTGTGATCGAATTATTGTTTGGGCAAGACAAAACATACCGCCGTTGGTTGAATTATAATTTCGGTACATACGGGTGAAGCGAACTCCTCTTTTGATGCTAATGCGAAAGGGGCGGGGTTTTTTGATTGATACATCTGCCGTTCATTAAATGAATAATTTATTTAATTTAAGTCCCGTAAAATACCAGCTATAATCTACGGCCTGGATATGCTAGCAGACCCTCCGCCTGGATACGTCCTGGAACAATAGGACATGTGTGCTGGAACGTGAACTCAGCACCTGGGGGAAATTATTCATAAGAAAGCCTGGATTCTGGGACCCATTTATTACAATTATATTGAATCTTTCGACCTCATTTGTTTTATGGCTTTTTTTTCTGTGCCACGTGTAGGCCGTAGTAGAAAGGGAGATAACATTGCACACTACACAACGTGACACACTCGTTCCTGTATAGCTACCACGCAAAGTTGTGAACTATTACTACTACTACTGTTGTTGAGGCTAATGTTTGGTGATGATGATGATGATGATAATGATGACGAAGACATTAATAATGATGATGATGATGATGATGTTGATGATGACGATATTCATGATGATGATGATGATGATAATGATTATAATGATAATGATAAAGATGATGATGATGATTATGATGATTATGATGGTGATGACGACGACGATTATTATTATTATTATTATTAGTAGTAGTAGTAGTAGTAGCAGTAGTAGTAGTAGTAGTAGTAGTAGTAGTAGTAGTAGTAGTACCAGCAGTAGTAATAGTAGTAGTAGCAGTAGTAGTAGTGGTTGTAGCAGTAGTAGTAGCAGTTGTAATGGTAGTAGTCGCCTTAGTAATAGCAGTTGTAGTTTTATTGTTATCAGTTTTATTTTGATTAGTATTCATTATTATGATAATTAACTAAGGTAAAACAACATCCTAAATCATTGTTTTACCACTATTTTATGTAGTTTTTACATATTTTCCCTGAAGCGTGCTATTAACACAAACGCTAACATGACGTCACTGCTCCTACAGCACGTTGTGCGCAGTGAAAAAATATTGAATTAAAAATAACAATGATAAAAAACTATGATACGCGCATATTGTTTACGTGAGAAACGTACTGCTTCGCTCGAGGTCGGAGGGGGGGGTGGGGTGGGGGTGGGGAGCGGGTATATAGCGCGCGCGTAAACTGTCTCCAGGCAGAACATGAACACGTGAGCACGTGCAGTACAGAAGTTCATTTCCGATGGGAAGCCTTGACTTATTGTGAACATCACGTGTTACTGTGGTAGTTGACGATCTCGTGATAGTTTCAACATTCCGCGTTTAACACTGCATTGCTATGAATTTTTTTTACGTGGTGCCAGTTACCGTGTAATAGAATTTTAATACTGCTCATATCTAAATTAGTTATATTTATCACATTTAACTGACACGCGTTATAATCCGTTGATTTGGAACCATAAAAAGTGGAACATTAACAATTTTGTATCCTAAAATGATTCATGTTTATCAGTTCTGAAATAGAGCATTTTCTTTGATACTTTCAACGAGACAAGACCAGAAAAGACATGAAGACGATTTTATACGCGCGCATCAGCAAAGCCGTCGTTGTACTGCTGGTGTTACTGGTGGTAACTGACGGCGTACATGGCGAGAAAAGGAAGGCCAAACGCTCGAAGAAGTTCAGCGGGAAGTGTGTGCCGAAGATAATGGCCGAGTACGAAATGGCCTTCCACGGGGCTTGGGCAGAGTCCGAGTACCCCCGCATGTACCCGAGATACAGGCCGCATGCGCAGTGGTCCAAACTGATAGGTAAGTACGACAAGAGTGACTTATTAAATGTAAAATAGGAGTTCAGTAGTTTAGAAAGATATTTATACTATCGTTATTTTCATAATGTTTAGGTTAATTATAGGCTAATTATATACGTCGATTATAGCTTCATTGATCATATTCATTTGTGCAGATATGTGTTTAATTTTGTTATTATTTAGATCTGTGCTTTTGCTAATTGATCAAACTTAAATTTTCATATTTATATGTTCGATTGTATGTGTCAGTATTCGTTATAATTGATGCTATATGATCGATCGTTTTTCCGATGACTCATAGCCTATATGTTCAGGATCCTTACAATTTACAGACGAACACATGTAGCAATGCTAATTGTCAATGTCTATCGCAATATAAGTTTTGTACAAAATCAAAGTAGTATGTTCTTGGCGTCATTCTTAGCACTTGCTAAGATATTTTCATGCCCTCATGGAGACAGTATGCATTTATGATAATGTCTTGCATGTGTATTATTGTCTTTCGCAACCACGTTTTCATAATCGATGTCTATCCGAATATTACGCGGTTTAATGTACGTCTTATTTCATTACATATTTCATCATTCCTGCTACATTTTACGTCTTTCAGCAATGTCGAATCTTGAACGCTAATGGCATATGCATTGACATTTAGTGAATATACTCGTAAATATGTTTGTAAATGTCACTTGGCGCTTTAATCGAAAGCCGTGACGACTACTGGAGATTACTGGAGCAATGTCGAATCTTGAACGCTAATGGCATATGCATTGACATTTAGTGAATATACTCGTAAATATGTTTGTAAATGTCACTTGGCGCTTTAATCGAAAGCCGTGACGACTACTGGAGATTATACTATAACACCAACACTGTTTTTCATACCAAGCATTTCTACATACACACTCTACATATCAACAAATGTAGACCCAAATAAAACATACGTGCACTTTAATATTGTGGCGAAAATAACGCTTATTTAGGCAGCTAAACAATATTGCCGTTTTGTTTACCCTGTAAGTTATAATTATGAAACAAAAACTCATGTATGCTCATTTTTTAAAAACATGCACGTTTTTACTTTTGTAAATACATTAAATGTTTAAAAGTGCCCCTTATATCGCAGGTCGCCATTTGCTTGGTGGCTTAACGACTGCAGTTTTAGTATTGTTAGCAAAAGTCCCCTATATCGCAGGTCGCAGCCACTCGACCAGGTACACCATGTGGGCGGAGGGCTCGCCGGCGTCGGAGGCGGTGAAGTCGTTCGCAGAAGAAGGCGACACCCGTGGATTCGACGTCGAGGCGCAGGCGTACGGTGGCATCCGGGACGCATTTACTGCGGCCCCTATCGCCGGGGGTATGGGAAAAACTGCAGCGAACTTTATAACCGATGGCGACCATTCTTTGGTAAATATTTTGTTAGGTTATATTTTTGATTACTTATTTATGTTATTCAGTGGTGATATACAATGACGATGCGTTAAACTATTGTTAGGAACAACAACTCTGTGTATGGTTCGTACAATATTGTAAGGAACAACAGCTCTGTGTATGGTTCGTACAATATTGTAAGGAACAACAACTCTGGGTATGCTTCCTAAAATATTGTAGTGAACAGAAACTCTGTGTATGGTTCGTACAATATTGTAAGGAACAACAACTCTGTGTATGCTTCCTACAATATTGTAGTGAACAATAAGTCTGTGTATGGTTCGTACAATATTGTAAGGAACAACAACTCTGTGTATGGTTCGTATAATATTGTAAGGAACAACAACTCTGTTTATGGTTCGTACAATATTGTAAGGAAAAACAACTCTGTTATGCTTCCTACAACATTGTAGTGAACAACAACTCTGTGTATGGTTCCTACAATATTGTAAGGAACAACAAGTCTGTGTATGCTTCCTACAATATTGTAAGGAACAACTACTCTGTGTATGGTTCGTACAATATTGTAAGGAACAACAACTCTGTGTATGCTTCCTACAATATTGTAAGGAACAACTACTCTGTGTATGGTTCGTACAATATTGCAAGGAACACCAACTCTGTGCTGATTTAAGCACTTTTCATTATGTCTGGAAAAACGAATAACCACTTGCCTGCATTACATCTGTGCATGCGATTATAAAACATCAAAGCTTATTATTTTCGTATTAACATTATTTCTCTAGACGTAACAAAGTTGCCTGGTTGAAGCTGGTAGATCTATTTAACTTGCTGAGTCTAAGGTCTGTTATAACTGTTCGCTCAGCAATTAACCAATTTTCCATTATAGTTAAAACGTTTGGTCCAAAAAATAAAGTTCGCGAATTGTTTATTATCGGCCTCAAAATATGTTTCCGATTGATTTATAGATGAGTTAGAGATATCATACAAAGGCTTTATGGATAGTTTAACAACCTTTGCAAGTAATATATGAAATAAATATTTACAGATCAATAGTAACTAAGAGAAAAAAAGTTTACCTGCTAAAAAATGTATAATTTAGAATATGTGTGTTTAACAAAGGTTTTAGAAACATAAAAGCATTGCTTCCATAATAATGCACCCACCTTGCAGATGAGAAAGTGTCTGCAAATTGCTAAAAGTATATTCTAACATGACACGTGCAGAACTTTCTATGGACAAAGAAGACAAATTTCCGTTGTTAAATTGCCAAAAACAACTCGAAAAAAGTAGTTAGGTGACGGTAAAATATAGTTCATATTGTAATTGCAGAATATGTTGTCAGGTCATGTTAGACTCGAAATAATATTCGCTTTTATCGTTGTTTATCTGTAAATAAACAATGATTTTTCGTTCTGATGCGCGTATATAAAACCAACGCCTTCATGGTTTAATTCCAACGCACCTTACCTCAAAATCGTTCTTTATTTACAGATAAACAACTCAAAATCGAAAATTGTTTCTTACATAAAAATTGACCAGAGGTTGAGGTTGTACAATCTTAAATCGTAATAAAGTACATTGTATTCACTTTGCATCTACTTTTTTTTCTGCATATTGATGATTGCCGTTTATTTCTGCCTTTTCAGGTTTCATTCATGGTCCGTTTGATACCGAGCCCAGACTGGTTTGTGGGTGTGGCATCATTCGACTTGTGTGAGAGCGGTCGCTGGAAGAGCCACATCAAGATTGATCTGTTTCCACTGGACGCCGGGACGGATCGGGGTCTTACATTTACCGCCCCTGACTGGCCATCGGAACCGCGAGAGGCTATTTATAGACTTTCACCTATGAAACCTGCGCACACCGCCAGCGCGTTTTACTACAGGAATATGACGTCACTTCCGGCAATAGGAAAAGTTTTCTTGACAAAGGTAGCTGAATTCCGTCGAAAAGGAAAAGTGCCCCCACCCTTGAAACAGGAACGAAACTTGGAAATTTTCAACGACGAAACGGAACGGAACGCCAACCACAATGACGTCATGCCTCGAATGGTTGAGGTTATCGACAAAGCTCTTGACGACAGTAAAGATACCAGCGTTAATGAAATCGAGCAACCGAGAGCAGAGCCCTTGATAGGTATTTATATTCTGTTTTATGATTAAGATTTCTTCATGATCAGAAAGCCAACATGTTCATTACGCACAGGTGTTAACCCAACTTTTACGTGCTGATGGTGACGTTTTATAGACGTCAGACAATTATTGTTTGCTAAGCCCATGACTACGAACATTCTTATATATAATCTCAGACTTAATCTCAAGTATTAGCAAATAAAAAGCAAATCTCATCATTATATACGAGTTTTCATTGGCCAAAACTTGAAGTCAAGACTAAGTTTAAGATTGATACGTTTTGTCAAGGAGCCATGTTCCCATAAAAGTTAAACGGGTTTGTCAGTCAGTGTGCAAATGCTGATAAGCAATTTGGCTTTCGTTGTATGATTTCACGGCTTAGCATTTTGTTCAAACTGTAAATTTACACTTGAAGAGCATGATCAAAATTCTGCTTACGGCGAGGCGCAATCAAATGGTCAACATCAAAACCACTTTACCGGGTATTTCGTGAATACCGGTAGGGCGTTCATTAACAGTTACAAGTCTGTTTAGTCTGTCGGAGAACAATTACAGTAAACTGATGAATTTCACATTGGCTTAGTCTGCTCGAGTTATAGTAAAGCAGTCTGGGTACTAAAGGAACTCTCAGTTCAAATAGGTCTTGCATTGGTATGCAAGACTGGCAGGTATCCATACAGAATCGATCAGAGCGGTTTACCGAGCGGTTTACCGTTGCTTCGCACAGATATGATGTTAATAGTGTATACAAAGTTGGTGAAATTAGGCACTGCATAAATATGTATAGGAAATATATTAATAAGCCACTGTGAAAGTTCCTGTGTGTGATTTAACGCGTCAAATTCTACGCATCACCTAGCACCCGCTGCAATCCAAATTTAGCCTTGAAATATACAGGGCAATTACTGAATACGTCGCTTGAAAATACATATAACTACTGTTGTTCATTTTTACTGATAGTACGATAATAATGTCCATGGCAGAGTAGCTGGTGGTGACGAGGATAAGGAGAATAATACAGAGCGTGACAAGGATTATAATTATAATTGTACGTTTAATTTTCCATTTTAATGAAGCAAAATGTAATGTAACATTCAGAACATTAGGCTAAAAAAAATGATTTGTTAATCTGGCGGCGCCGCAACGTTTTCTAATGGCCCGCCACGAATTTGATTTAATGCAAAAAAAAGTTATTCATTTTTTTGACGATCGCAACTGGGTTTTAAAGGAGCAGTCCAGAAATATGTTAATAAAATAAAACTTTGCAGAAAGTGTTTCTAATGGGCATGTTACAAAATACAAAAACTCCGCATTGAAATCTGTGAATTATTAACATTTTGGTAACCTGCTATCGTCTATTTTCTATATGCGATACCTGGTGATGACTCTGGAGTAAACCAGCATGTACATTATAGTATATTTCGTTCGTACCAAGTGCTTTTGAACAATGGCTTTCGTAAATAAGAAACAGATTACTTAAATTACGATGTACTGAATAAGATCCCATGGACAGCGGCTTAAAATTAAACGTATCTGCATTTTAACATAGTGGAAGAAGAGCTACCCGGTAGAGACTTCGGTATTTCCAGTAACTTTCTTCCGGTCTGATTTAATTATATAAATCGGACATACACAAATTGTGAAATACCGTGTGAATTTTGAAAAAAAAGAGTCATATTCGATTGGGAACCTTTATAAATATCGTCTATTTGTTGATTTAAACTTTTGTTTCGTAGATGCTTTTGCTTGTGTAATAGCATTCCATATTTTTTGAAGAAAATCTGCGTGAATATAAGTCCTATGGAAACAAACGAAAATGCCAGCTGCATTGACAAGAGTTGATTTGCCTTTCCAAAAATTATTGGTGATTTATTGCCAAAATAATTCCTTTTTTGACAGTTATAAATATATGAAATCCGAAAACCTAAATTCTATAAATAGGAGTACTTTATTTCTGATGGTATATCAATTTGAAGGCACTTATGTTAATTATGGACATTCAAATTGATTGCCTTTTTATGTCACCTTGCATAAATGACCGTTTGTGAGTAATAAATCTATATTTAGAATTTTATAATAAGGGATGCTTATGTTGTTATTAAAACTTAAAATTGTCTTTAATATGTATTTATCTACTTGTTTTAATAAGCTATTCTATAGTGCCAGTAGAAAAGAGTAGGAGAAATAAAACTAAAAATAAATACTTCAATAAAAAAAAATTCGCCCTCCCTCCTGATTTTTTGGAAAAAGTGCCTGAGAAACAATTAATTATTTTTTTTTTAGCCTTATATGTATTATCCCTCCTAGCCATAGTTTTTGTTTGCTATTTTCAGCGTCCTCAGATCCCGGGTGTTTGGTCTCGGAGTGGTCCCAGTGGTCGGAGTGTTCGGTGACGTGCGGGTTCGGGCGCCAGGAGCGGCGGCGCACCATCCAACGCAGGGCCCTGGTTCCCGGCCTCTACTGCCCCGTGCTCCGGGATGACCGGACTTGCGGCACGATGCGCACGTGCGAGTGGGAGGCATTCCAGTTCCTGAACAGGAACGGCTGAGGGATCCAGTAACCAGTAACCGGAAGTGACGTGAAGTCACGTGATGTGAAAACCTGCTTAGCAGAGTTGGCGTTTCTTTCACTCGCTGACACTGAATGTATGGAACCGTTGTGTCAGAGACTGGTTTGATGAAGGTCTCAGGTATAACGTTTATAGACGAAGGTGGAAACAATGATCCAATCATGTGATAGAAGAGAGGTAACTCGGATAGATTTAACACTTTCAGAAAGTATCTAGCAGAGAATTGGTGACCGATTGGAAACTGGGTTTGGGGCAATGGCAGTCAATACTATGTCGATGTCATGAATTGTAGGGTAACAAGATATGTTTTAACTTTTAAGCGAATATGAATAAAGACGGGTCCAGTTTTGCTGTAAACACCGTCAGTTTTACCTTTTTTTTAACAAATACGTTCATGATATTCTGAATAAACTTTAAAGTATCAAAGGCTACAACAACACTGGTTTCTTTAGTGTAAGCTAACATGTCGAATACAACTCTGATGGTAAGTATTGTATTATTTAAATGACGCTGAATACATTTTTAAAAGAACAACTTAAACGAAATGGGTAATAAAATATTGTAACCTGATTAAGGATAGGTATGTGCTAATACATAGCTAATAGAATCGGCTGTTTTGGGTTTATCTGCGTCCTGTTTATATTGTTACGGGTAACTTGCTATTCACGCGAATCGTGTTCACATATATATGTTGGTTGTATTTTCATGTTTACTAACAAGTAACGTTTGTATGACAATCAGATGTACGTATTTGATAGGTTCATCTCATGTTTGTCATTATTTCAATTATCTTTTTATTTGAGTCAGTGTTATCATTTTGCAAAGTCGATTTTTATAGATGTAGATGTGTCCTTCATGTATTTATTTTATTTATTTATTAGAAAGATCTGATATATGCATTGTTTAGTGTATCATTTGAAATGTACTTGATCGTTAAAATTGTTGTATTTTAAGTTTAAATACATGTATGTATATATTGTTATTTACTAAGCTATGTTGTTTTTAGACAGATATCAACGTTTTAAACACAGAATGTACATGTATGTAGGTTTCTTCTAATAAAAACAATACATATACGAAATTTGGCCTGTTGCTGTGCTAACAAACGAAACTTGTATAGCCATCATAACATGCAATGAAAACGTGTAAATGTCCGAATGGAAATTATATAAAAGGATTAACTGTGCAATAAGCACAGGCTAATCCGGGACGACACTTTCCGCCTACAGTGAATTTATGTTTAGAAGAGACTTCCTTGAAACAGAAAATACCATAAAAGTAGGAAGTGTCGTCCTGGATGTTAATCCGTTACGATACTTCACGCACATGCATTAAACCGGGGTTTCCCACGACACACCTCAAATATACAGCAATCTTAAACATACGTAACAGCTACATGTGTGTACGTAGTAACTCAAGTCGTTTGCATATGACCAATGTATGGCCTATCGCTCTGAAGTCTGGATCACTTCCGTGTGGCGACGCCCTCGGCAATTTGGGATTTTCCTGTAACGTCAACGTTACTTGTATATCTTCTTCAATTAAACAATAATTACGTTGACTGGAGATCAATCATTTGCTATTAATTTTCTAGTTTCCGGGTGTAAATTTCATCGATGGATGTTTGAAATTTTCCACAATTTGTTTTCAACAACGTCACTACGACGTTAGGGTTACGTTAACTTGTCGGCTTTTCGTGTCCCGTGCGACGCGTTGTTGCTTAAGCAGTCATAACCGATTCCAATGTTGTTAATGTCCAACGCCATATTTTAAAATATCAACAGATCTTCAAAAAATGACGCGAAACCATCATGAAATAACACTAATTCACTATTTGGTGTAAAATTATGTAACCATGCATTTTGTGAATATTCATCAGTGTAAATCAAAAAAGGAAATATTTACTAAATAATTTATTTGCATACGCCATTTATATGTGATTACGAAATATAATAATATAAGTTTCTAAGACACATAAACATAAATATTAAATGACTTAATAAGCAATATCACAAAACACACAGTATATTTCTATCTTTATTCTTGAAACCGTTCCCTTTCTATCCGAACACATTATAAGAGATTGCCTTTAAACGGTGGTTTTCCATTAAAAAACTGTATTTGACACTTAACAACTCTGGATTTCATCATACTTTAACATAGTTAAACATAATTTGAAAACAATAAATAACATCGAAATAAATACAACGTGTTGTTCATACATGTATTGCCAACAACATATTATGACCAGAATGAAAGCACGTGCCGTTGTAACACGAGTTCTTAATACAGGATCATGGTCAATAAATACAATCTACGATCATGTCCAAGGTATTCCGATTCATGCACTACCGGCGCTGTAAAGGCCAACTTCCGGTCTGGTATTTACTTCTTCTTTTTCTTGCCGACTGTAAAAAAATACAAATACGCGTAAAATATTTATATAATTATCAACATTAAAAAAGATGCATGTATATACTTTCGCTGTATAAAATGATTTATTATTATTATTATTATTATTATTACATATATTATTATTATTATTATTATTATCATTACGTCCATTATTTTTTGTTTTAACCAATTAAATATTAGTATATGCAATGAAATCTTGTTTTATTTCTTGAAAAACATTGAACATATTAGTAGAATTTTTTTTTTATAAATATGAAACCAAGGTCGCCATTTAAATATCTGGGACTTTTGTCAAAATATTGCACGTATAAATAATGAACACCCAACAACAAATAAAATATATAAACATTCACAGTATTTACAAAAAACTACTCCATTACAATGTGTTCTATGTACTAATATTATTGTATTCCGTGCTATAACTGTTACTGTTGAATACTATGTACCTCCTTTGTTCTGTTACAGTTTGTCTTTAAATTTTATTATTTCAAGCAAAATCTGTGCTATTGTATAATATCTTATTCTTCAATGTATAATCGTCTTGACGTTTTGGATGCATTAAACAAATTATTCGAGGACAAAGTCATACAGCAGAAATAACAAATCGCAGAAAGAATAAATAATTGCATATTGCGATGTAAAAGGAAATGCATATATTAATAAAAAATAACGTTGACTGTATTATATAATGTTATTATACCTTTAACTTTTACCAGTGAAATAGAGAGAAGTAAGCGGCATGCAGTGAACAGCAAAGCAATCGCCAAAGAAAAACAACACCACCAATATAACATTAATATAAAACATGCAGTAAATTGTGTAACAAAATACCTTACATCAATAAAAGTGTGCGTTTTTGTTTGCTTATTTTTTGCCCATGCCGGAGGTCATGGAGCGCATACCGGATTGAGGCACGGGGATCATGATGGGGCCCGGGACCCCTACCGGCATGTTAAAGGGGAGCATTGGTGGTAACCCTGGCAACGCTGCGCACCGGAAGTAAAAGAAATGTCCATGTGGAACAATATCGGACTATATATGTTTAATGCATTACGATAGGAAACTTTGAAAGAACTAACGAATAATGATAGCGATAATATTTATCTAATTTATTATCGATAACTGGAAACGTATTTCAATTATTTGCACACAATCATGGACAGGCATTGCAAAATTTGTTCCTGTGTCCATTTAAGACTAAACCCAAAGCTCATACTTTAAAAAAAACTACATTAGAGATGTGTCGTGGGAAAACCGGGCTTAATGCATCTGCGTAAAGTGTCGTCCCGGATTAGCCTGTGCGGACTGCAGGACGGCACTTTCCGCCTTCAGTGGATTTATGTTCAGAAGAGAAATCCTCGAAACAGAAAATACCATAAAAGCGGAAAGTGTCGTCGTGGATTAGCCTGTGCGGACTGCAAGGCTAATACGGGACGAAACTTTACGTACAGTCCGGTTTTCCCACTTCGCGCCTTACTTGACATATATTGCAGGGTCACCCTCGAATTGTACAAACGCACATGGAAGCATGACAACAACGGTCCACGGGACATATATACGCGATCATTATATTTAACACGATTCAAAGGTAATGTTGAAGGATATAATCTAATTTTGCAGTCTGTTCACTTTGGTAATCTAAATGTTGAAGAAACGCACGTTTTTGTTTGTTTCGAAACTATTTATTTCAAGCACCAAAAGCGTGAAAACACCATAAATCAATGCAGTAAAGCGTCACGTATCCTTAGACAAAAAAGTGCACAATAAAAATAAGAATTACAAAACGTAGAAGTTAACAAGTGTTATATTTGTTTGCGTGTACTCAAACGCTCACTGAGAACACTTAGCCACTAAAGGAATTAAGTCCACTGTTTGAAAAGTTATTCCGTACTGGCCTGGTTAGCAAATATGCCGCTACCAGAGTTTCCGCCCCAAGAGTTGCTGCTCATTGAACCATCGCCGGCGCCGATGCTCTGTGCATTTAAATTAAAGGCGGAACTGGCGTCGTTCGCGCTATTAAAACTGTTCATATTTACATCTACAAAATTGTCGCCGTTTGGAGTAAAATTTGAATTTGTATTGCCTCCAGGGAAGCCAGAATCCATTTGCATTTGCGAAGAGCTCATGGCGCCAGCGATTGAGTTCATGTTTAAATTCATATTTGAGTTCATGTTAGCCATATTAGCAGTGTTCATGCCAGGTGACTGTGCGTTCATCGAGCTAAAAGCGTTAGTGTTCTGAAATGTCCCAGACTGCGGGGTAACTATGCCGCTGAATTGCTGCACATTTCCCCCGACTGGCATGCCGTTATTTCCCAAAGCAAAGCTGTTCCGCCCAGTACTGCTTGCATCAGCGCCTGCCGACATACTTTGTGGTCTCATAGGAGGCAATCCGAGTCCAAAGCCGGCTTGACCCATGCCGCCTGGCTGGGGTCCAAAGGCACCAGGGGCGCCGGGGAATCCGCCAGCGCCGCTGCCAGCAGACGGGAAACCGAAGCCGGTGATTGCCTGAGAGCTTCCGGTCTGTGAGAGGCCGCTGCTCGTCCTGCCACCGACAGATCCAACTGGGAAACCGTTGGCATCGAAGATAGTGTTGCTCATTTCTGGACGATAAAGAGTTTTATTAAAACTCTGTTATCTCTCGCCACTATGTGACTCAGGTTCGTACACCTTATGATCATAAACACTAAATGGTTCGATTCCCGTTTTTTTTTCGTCGAAGTAAACAACTGATAAATAGCAGCTACCGCAAAGATCTACGATTCATTGGATATTAATTATGCTCAAATTTTATATTTTAATGAGAAATTAGTACGTGCAGTCGAAATATATATACAGTTAATAAGTTGAAAACATATTGGCAGCTCCGCTACTTTCAGAACGCAACGCAACCTGACAATTTCCATTGCTAGATAACGCCTTTTACAGCCATGATTCCATGTGCGTTTCTCAAATTATACTCAAAATATAAAGGTGTTTATCTTGACCTAGCAATACTATCAATCTTTATGTAATACACGTATAAAGCAAATGCAAAACATGGATTATATGAAAAGGTATAAGTAAGTTTGATCCATTATAAACTTTTTTATTATAATTGTTTCCTAATTCTTATAATACCGGTAATAACAGTTCTTTAAGCAACAATATGTTGTTAATTTTGGAGTCGACTAGTCCTTAAACTAGAAAGTTTATTAATTTAAAACTGTTTAATTAATGCATGAATAAATCGAAGGATTTTTGAATTCGCTGTTTCTTTGCACATTAATGATCTCTATAATTTCTTACATATAGTTTTGTGAGTATACGGGTATTCAGGATTTACTTTTTGTACATATAAACACGGTCAAATTTGCAATTAAAAACACACCTATGTTAGACCAATATATTAGTATGATTAAAATCAACATTTTGTTTTCAACTAACTAAACGTCATTGCATTGCAGCGAAATTTTCCGAAAAGAGGTTGTTTAAGGTTGAAACGCATCTTACGCATTCGGCCTTCAATTTGGAAATGACCTCATTACAATCTCTCTGGCAACAGAATTATTTTAGGTAACAAATAACTAAATATGAACTTACGCATTCCGGGCATTCCTGGCATGAGTCCGAACATTCCCGGGGGCATCATTGGTCTGGGGCCCATCATTGGGTTAAACGGAGCGAACATGTTCATGAACCGGTCGTTGAACGGGCCGAACTGGGTCGGTTGGCCGGGAAAGGGCGAGGCGAATCTCTGTTGTCCCATTCCGAACTGAGGCATTTGAGGGAATTGGTTCATGCCCGCCATGCCACCGAATTGCGTCTGAGACGATCCAAACTGGTTTGGCTGCTGGAAGCCCAGGTTGTTTTGTGCGGAGAGTTGGTCTTGGAAGAGATTGCCCTGAGTTTGGGGATTGAATCCCATTTGGTTAAAGGAGCCGCGGTTGAAGTTGCCCATGGTGGTGGGGTCTTGAAACGCGTCACCGCTGGCTCCCGCCTGAGCCATACCAAACTGGCTTTGCTGCATCATGTTGTTAGTATTAGCCATCTGCATGCCGGGGACCATCGCGCCGCCGTTCATTTGGCCCATACCAGCGCTCATCTGGTTCATCTGGCCAGACATCTGGCTCATACCCGGGTTCATCTGGCCTCCCATTTGGTTCATTCCGCGGTTCATCTGGCCTCCCATCCCCATATTACTCATTTGATTCATGCCCATCCCCTGGTTCATAGCGGTGTTCATGCCCATACCCTGCTGTGTATTCATTGACGACTGCGCGCCTGAGGCTCCCATGCTCTGTTGGTTGCTCGTTGGTATGATCCCTCCGACAGCGTTCGATTGCTGTTGAAAATTGTTTTGAAAACTGCTTGGCGACTGTGACAATGATGTTGGTGACATGCCGTTAGAGCCGGCTCCGGGTGACAGGTTGGTTCCTCCGCCGTTGTTTCCTTTACTGAAGAGTCCGAAGTTAAAATCGCTCCCGGGACTATTATTCTGGGCGCTGGCGAACTTCACCAGGCCAATGCACAGTAGAGCTATTACCACCCGCATAATATGTGTCTGAAAAGAAATTAAAACAAAACAATCAAACATTGTTGCAAATAAATTGAAAAATAAAGACAATAGTTAATTGTGTTCATTATAATAAATTATGTTCAGTTTAACATGTCTAAATTTCTAAATGCAGCTGCATTTTACAGCGATGTTAGTTACCTTAAAATAGAGTGAACTCCCATTTGTTAATTTCAATATATGCGCACAGAAACTGATAAACTTGAAGTAATCGATCAAGTAATGCAGCCGGTTTGTTAAAATGGTTTATTAGTTATACACGCAGTCATATATTCAATATAATCATTGGTACTTGTAACGGGATAACATTTAAATTTCATAACGAACAATATTCGGTAATAATAAATAAACAATTGTTTTAATAACCACTTAAGAAATATAATTTTCTTTCAGGTGTATTAAATACTACTATAAATATATAGTTTCGTAAATAAATCCGTTGTATTACCTTTAGTGTTTCCAAGTTATATATCCAGTGTTATTTCAAATGTTAATCTTTCTTACTGATTAATATTTAGTAAACTGAATGGTCCGTGCCCGCGTTCAGTTTTTATCCATTTCACCAAATGTTTAACTCGTCTTACGGAAGTAAGAAAAGTTTTTCGATTTCCGTAACCTCGCGACAGCCAATCAAATTGGAGTATCGATTTTGTGAATGACGTGTTTGATGTTTCACTTCAGCTAAGTGTAGTAAATTGTAGAAAACAATTTAAATGACTCACTTCTGACAGCTACACATGCAATTGAAACATGTTAGAATTTGATGACAATTGAACGGCCCCAAGCAGTATATTATGTCCATCCTTTGACCGAAAAACATTCCCTACCGGAAGTATTATGAACCGTTTTTCTTTGAGACTGTCATTAAAAATGTTTTGTTACATATTACGGTCGTTTAATTATTTAAGCAATGTTCCTCAATTACGTAATATTAATGTAATGCTGTTATGAGTATGATTGTTGTTTAGCCCTGTGTCCAAACTGAGGCTTTCAAAAAGAATTGATATTTGTTCAAACGTATATAGATGCACAAAAATACGTAGTGTATGCATCAAAGTTGTGACCAATAACATTTACCATGGATAAAAAAAACAACAACAAAACAAAAAACAAAACGAAACAACAATATAAAAGCAAAATATATTGTTATTTCCGCTTCCATCTTCACGATAACATTATTGATATTTACATTATTTAAGAATGATGTCCATCATTGCTAAGTCATAACAAATATTTTTTATATAAAAGAAAATTATTGCTTCCAAAGATGATGGCAATGTACAGATTTTCCAATTTATATACGATTTATTCGGCTCGAAATTCTGAACAATCGGTAGAAAACTGTTTTCCTGAAGCACTTTTGTATTAACGTTTGTATTGTAGACTTATTATTATGTTCATTGTTGCAGTTACTGTCGAGAATACTGTTGAGTGAAGGTCCCAGGAATTATATGGCAATACTGTTGAACTTGGCGATAAACGCATGCACGATTTCAGACCATACAGGAGGAAACTGTTATTCAAACAAATAGGCAGTTAATGATTTTGTTAAATGATTTTTTTTTAGAAAGGCCTAGTTTAATCTTTCTTTATTTCATCCCTCCCCCCCCCCCAAAAAAAAAAAAATAAATAAAAAAATAAAAAATAAATCTGGGGTATTATACCCTTGTGTATTGGCACCCTGCTGTGGACACAGAGTGGCGACCCTAATAAGCTTGATCAATACACTGCTGCAGAGGTGGAGATATATTGCAACAGTGCAGATAATACTAAGAAATTTTACGGTGCACCAATACACAGAGTGGAATACCCCATAGAGTGGCCAGACATTCCTTAAACTAGACCTTTAAACATGAATTTTTTATAATTTAAACCCAAATATAGTTTAAAATGCATACGTAATTTCTCGTCATTCTATACCATTTCAACACAATAGACATATCTTCTTATGTATCATACTTCTGGGGATTATTTAATGCCGGTACATGTATTCATCGTATTTTATTTTAATTTACATTACATAACCGTGTAGAAATAAACGTAAATTCACATATTTGTTTCAGTCCACATTTGATCATGATTTCGGGTTTGATAGCTGAGATGTTAAAAAAGCATGTAGCAGTATGAGTTGTTATAATAAGTCGTATGGCCAAGATCATTGCTTGAGAAGGAGTCATTGATTAATCAACTCAGTAGTAATGTAAGATCATTGCTTGAGAAGGAGTCATTGATTAATCAACTCAGTAGTAATGTAAGATCATTGCTTGAGAAGGAGTCATTGATTAATCAACTCAGTAGTAATGTAAGATCATTGCTTGAGAAGGAGTCATTGATTAATCAACTCAGTAGTAATGTAAGATCATTGCTTGAGAAGGAGTCATTGATTAATCAACTCAGTAGTAATGTATGCATCATGTATGCACAGACTTTCAAATGTTTACAAATCACACACATACATGTTACACGTTACGTTTGCAATGTGTTGAAGTTTTGACAATTTCGCCTCGGGAAACACTTCATTTACCGTATACTGATAGCGTATTTTCCTGATATGCATTCGTTGTAATTAATACTATACATTTAAAGCGTACATTCATTTTGAATATGTAAATATATTTTAACAATATATGTCTGGTGTATGCGATGGCTATTACCATAATTTCATAATTCTTATTGTAATAATTTAGTAGAATTTATATTTTTAAAATGGTAAGCAGCCACCTGATTTTTTTTTAAAGATTAATGTGAAACATCCGACAGAACTTTTTTGATGGAGAGAACGTGTGAACGTACTTTGTGAAACTAACGGGAGGTTGCAATCACGTTATATATTTAAAAAATAATGTTCGCATTATCGTTGTTTATAGGCCATTAAACAACGATTTGGAGTTCTGATCCGTAGGAATTGAACCACGAGGGCGTTAGTACGACATTATTTCGATTCTAACATGATTTGACATATAATTTTGCAATTGTAATTAGAAGTACTTTTTGCTATGCTCCGCTCAGAATCGGAACTTCTTTTCGCGTTGTTTATTGGGTAGTTTAGCAACGATAATTTGGTTCTTTTTCTATAGAAACATTAGCGAGTATCATGTTATAATATAAAATACAACATTTTCCTTCATTCCTTGTTAGACTCTAACATGAACTGGTCCCGATATTAATTAAAACGCTGACAGCGTAGAAAGACTGTTGGCGAGAAAAAACTAAAAGCATGTGAATTATGAATGCATTTTGCTAAAAGGAAAACAGTTGTTTGAATGAAGTTAAATTTCTCACCTTTAAACTTGATAATATGGCTTTATATTCTATAATATACGACATCATTATAAATATATATATATAATAATATAAAAATGTATTTGTAACTAACGAACACATATTTTTCAAGCTAATTATCTATGCAAACGGAATTATATGCATGTCAGCCAACAAGTTAATCTACAACGAGCCATGCAGAATAACCGATGAAACGTGGTATTAAGGAGCATCGATTGCTAGTTACTCGTAGCCCCTATGAGTAAAAAAAAGTAGGTCTTAAGAGGCGTACTCTCGATTCTCCATACTACAGAATAATTTTATTACATTGCAGTAATTTGTTGACAAAATATTCAGAATAAAAATCGGAAACAAGAAATAATACTTTTACAATGAGTCAAAAATAACCGATGTAGCGCTATAATTTAGTGGTCTTATGGTCTAATTACGCCAAAACGGAAGTCACATCCTCAGGGTTATATTCAGTTAGATAATAAGCACATATGGTGCAGTACATGATGCATATAATTTGTAAAATACAGTTTAAATGATATGTTTTGGTATCATTTTAAAGGTATATATGTAAGCAATAAGGAAAATGTTGTTTTTTTTGCACTACTTTGTCTAGTGGTTCCCAGCTTCATAACTTTTGGCCCATGTATTCATGCGCAAAATAGCAGCCTCCGTGCCTGTCAAAACCGGTGTGTTTTTTCTAAGGTAAATATTTTGAGTTACAACGCATTGAATTTTTTGACATGCTGTTTTTTTAAAAGGTTTTAACCTTATCTTTCCAACAATGTATGGTGATATATTGGAAAGTAGCTTGGTCATGATGAAAACTGAGATCAAACATTGAATATATTAAATGTAACAAATAAGGAATTTATTATTTATAACCTTATTCCAAGACATCCAGGTGAATATTTTGGTTACATTCAAGTAAATAGCGAAATAAGGTGAAAATACAACGCTCATTAATTTGACGTAACAGTTTTATCATTTCTGACTGTAATTGCAATAAATCACATAATATACACATTATAATACATAAGACATTATCTTAAATAATTAATAGGTTCGATTTACTAACTCGTAGCCTGCAAAGAAAAGAAGTATTTTTCCGCGATACCTGTTTTGGAAATTACCCTCTTAAAAGACCGTTGGCTTCCGCCAACAGTCTAAAAACACACCGAACTACACAGTGCGTAGTTGAAAAAGATTATGATAACTGAAATCCAAAAATATATTGAGCACACATAAAAATATATTATTTCAATATATAATATAGTTTAGCTAAAACGTTGTATGCACATTGTTGCTACAGTAAAGATCAGATGTCAACTTCTTGAACTTGACATAAAATGGACATCTATGCGTAATCGTGTGCAGAGGAATCAAACTGCAAAAAACAACAACTAATTAAAAAATTGTTGTTTTTGATTTGGCTTTCCGTTCTTTAACATTTTGAAATCATTCTCACAATGCGGAAACTTTGAATTGAATAATGTTTACTTCGATTGTTCTTTTATAAAAATGCAATTGAATACTGCCTGGTGTAAAAAAAAAATTGCTGTGAGAGAATGGGTTTTTCAGGTAAACTACAGGGAGGTTTCCAAGGCCAAATCGAATGTACGCCCGTGTGTATGTGGAGGAGGTTAGAAATAGAGGGAGAGAAGATAGGTGAATAAGGCGAGACAGTTTGAGAGTGGTTAGAGAGAGAATGGGGAGAAAGAGTTGTTAGACTGAAAGGGGGGGGTGCGTGGGTTAGAATAAGAAGGGGGAGATATGTAGTGTGGGTACAGTGATAGACAATAAGAGGCGAGATTGAGAGATGGGAGGTTAGAATGAGAGAGAACAGATACAGACGGTGGATAGACTGAGAGTTGAAGAGAAATATAGATGGTGGTTAAAGTAAGATAGAGAGTGGTTATGTTGGAAGAGAGCTGGAGCGTGGTTAGAGTTGTTAGATTGTATAGACTCTGATAATAGACAATATGTTAATAATGCAATCAACAGCTTTACTGACGTTCTGCGAAAGGTCGCAGATCCATTATTTGCCAAACAATGTACATTCAAAAATGTTCATGGTTTTGAAACAGATTCTTGTGTAAAACATGCAGATTGGTTTGACTTAGACTGTGTAAACGCACGAAATAATTACCTTGAATCGTTGAGGTTGTTTAACTGCTGTAAAACCGATACAAATCGTATATACTTGTGTGAACAAAAATCATTTTATAAAAAATTAATTTGTATCATTGAGAGAGAAGAGATACAGACGGTGGATAGACTGAGAGTTGAAGAGAAATATAGATGGTGGTTAAAGTAAGATAGAGAGCGTGGTCTAGAAAGAGAGGTTGGATAGAGTGAGAGTGGTTATGTTGGAAGAGAGCTCGAGCGTGGTTAGAGTTGTTAGATTGTATAGACTCTGATAATAGACAATCTGTTAATAATGCAATCAACAGCTTTACTGACGTACTGCGAAAGGTCGCAGATCCATTATTTGCCAAACAATGTACATTCAAAAATGTTCATGGTTTTGAAACAGATTCTTGTGTAAAACATGCAGATTGGTTTGACTTAGACTGTGTAAACGCACGAAATAATTACCTTGAATCGTTGAAGTTGTTTAACTGCTGTAAAACCGATACAAATCGTATATACTTGTGTGAACAAAAATCATTGCATAAAAAATTAATTTGTAAGAAGAAAAATAACTGTTACAAAAACAAAATGGTTGAAATAGAAGGTTTAAAGAAAAAAAGCCAAAAGAATTTTGGAAATATTTTAAAAGAAGGAATTCAAAATGTGAAAATAATATACCACTGGAGCAATTTAAAGAATATTTTGAGAACATAAGCAATGATTTGTTTATTTGTTACAATGATGAGGCTGAGCAGTTTTGTACAGAAAATGATTTTGATACTGAAAATAATACTTTTCCTGAGTCAGACCAACCGATCACTTATACTGAAATTATAGCTGCTGTTAAATCTTTGAAACGTTATAAAGCTTATGGCAATGATTGTCTTTTAAACGAGTACTTTATTGAAAGTATCGATATTTTAGCATCTCACCTATGTGATTTATTCAATTGTATTTTAAATTCGGGTTACTTTCCTGATAAGTGGTCAGAAGGAGTTATAATACCGTTACATAAAAAGGGAAGTCAGCGCGATGTAAATAATTATAGGGATATTACGTTGGTGAGTTGTATGTCTAAGTTATTCACAACAGTCTTGAATAAACGAATTGAAGCTTTTTGTGAAGAAAATAACACTATTTCGGATGCTCAATTTGGATTTCGTAAAGGAAGGTCTACAATTGATGCTATTTTTATTCTGATGTCACTAGTACAGCATTATCTAAATGAAAATAAGAGACTATATGTTATTTTTGTAGACATGGCTAAATGCTTTGATACTATTTATAGAAATAGATTATGGTTAAAAATGTATGCATGTGGAATTCAAGGTAAACTTCTTAGGATTATACGCAATATGTATCAAAAAGTCAAATCTTGTGTAAAGTCATGTTCTAGTTATTCAGAATACTTTCAATATGCAGTCGGTTTGCGTCAAGGGGAGGTAATGTCCCCTCTATTGTTTTCATTTTTTGTTGAAGATCTTGAGTTATTTTTACAAAATGGTATTAAAATTCTGGTATTTCTATAGATGATGTAGTTTTAGTATTGTTGTTATGACATGTCTATGCTGATGACATGGCCATTGTAGGCAAAACGCCTGAAGAAGTACAAATCCATCTAGATAATTTATTGTCATATTGTAATGCATGGGGGCTACAAGTAAATACATCGAAAACAAAAATCATGGTATTTCGAAAACGAGGTGGGTTACTAAACACCGAGCGCTGGACATACAATGGCCAATTCATCGAATCTGTTAATTATTTCACCTATTTGGGTACTGTTTTTAGTTACACTGGTAATTTTTCACATCAGGAAGAATACCTTTCTGGTAAAGCCCTAAAGGCCATGAACTTGTTATTGTGTAAATGTAAGGAATTCGATCTGAGTCCTAAAACCTTTTGTCAACTATTTGATGCATTTGTTACATCTATATTGAACTATTACTGTGAAATTTGGGGCTTCAAAAAATCGAAACATATTGAAAGAATTCATCTTAAGTTTTGTAAAATATTATTAAAAGTTCGAACTAATACTTGTAATGCATGCGTCTATGGTGAACTTGGAAGATATCCTTTGTATATCAACATTTTTGTTAAAATTTTAAAATTTTGGCTTAAAATTGTTAAGACTGAAAATATTATATTACAATCTGTATATAACCAAGCTGTTAGAGATAGTTACAATGGCTGTAAAAATTGGGTCTCGAATGTTAGACAGTTATTAAATGATTATGGTTTTTCATATGTTTTTGAAAACATTCAAAGTGTCAATACAGAATTGTTCATAAATGAATTTAAAAGTAGAATGTTCGATTCTTTTAAACAAGAATGGTATGCAAATTTGGAAAATAGCTCTGTGTTATATATCTATAGACATGTTAAAAACACTTTAGATTATGAAAATTACCTAGATATATTACCAAGATCCTTAAAACCTTATTTTTGTAAGCTTAGAGTGAGTGGACTACCACTCAGAATACAAACGGGAAGATATAGCCAAAACAGAATAGTACGTGATGAAAGACATTGTTTATGTTGCAATACTCAAGACATTGAAGATGAATATCATTTTATTTGTGTATGTAAATGTTACTCTGACATAAGAAAGAAATATATACAAACTTTTTACTACAAACATCCATCGGTATATAAGTATTTACAATTACTTAATACAAGAGATAAAACCAGATTAATAAAAATATCTTTGTATGTTAAGGAAGCACTTATTCTAAGAAACTCACTTTTAAATATAGAACGGTAGGAAAATTAAAACGTTCATCCTCCGTTATAAGTACATACTTAACTTTGCTGTCGTAATTGTGCACATACACTGTACTCGTATGTTAAAAATATACCAACTATATGATAATAACATATTGTTTCCCCTATGTTTTTGTCACGTATACTTTATATATATGTATACTTATATTCATGTATTGTAGACGATGTACCTTGTACAAGTCTTAATAAAATATCTGTTCTGTTCTGTTCTGTTCTGATAAAGACATCAGCACCCGATGACGTTGAGCTAGACGAGCCCGGGTAACCCCGTCCACAATTAGACAGGGTTAAGAAAATATACGCTATTGAATACGCGGACACTAAGATACCAAGTATCAATTTCCATCAGCTTATATTGTGATTCAGTATTACGCTGCAAGTTTCGGTTAAATACGTTAGTTTTGCATTTAAAAAATGGTGTCATTGTATGTGTACCGCACGTATCCAAAAGACAAACTACGTGGAATATATTTTTTTCGTTTAATTTCATGCCTGGTCTTAATTATAGTATAAATATACATATATATTTTCGAAATAAGCAAAAAATAAATGTGTTTGCATTAATAACGTTAGGAGTTTGAATTAAACGTCTGCGTTACTATTAATAACACCTTTATTATAATACAAAAACAACAAAAGCTTTACGGTAGTGCGTTAAAAGGTGTGAAATGTCAAATATACTACCGTTTAATTTTAAACCTTCAGAGAGTATTTTTGGTAAGGATAACTACTTTACGTTCGTTCAGAAATAATACAATTGCGTTTGAATGCATATGCTTTATTTAGTTTTTTTTACCGTTATATTACCAGCGACATCTCATAGTAATTCTTATCCATTGGCAATAAATCACGAAATAATGGAACAGCTAATTAGTTTTAAACTGATGTCAAGATGAACCTGGACAAAACTTAATAAATAACCAATTACGCTCGTACACGCATTATTCACGGCAATATGCCTTAAAGCGTAATAAAGCGGTAATAAAATTTGTGATCTTATAGTAATAAATTGTCGGTGAAAGTTAGGGTAGCGGTGTACAGTAGCCGTCTTTTATAATAAACAGCGAGGACTATAGTGGTGAAAATACAACGCTCATTAGTTTTGAAATAACATTAATTGTGAGTCATGAATTACGAGTGGTTTTTAATAATGCATCAGGACATACTATTTATCGAGTGTTATACATCATAATCCAGAAAATCTCAGTATTTATCCTTTATGCTTACCCTCTATTGACCATATATGAATGGCGGATATGCGCACGAACATATCGTGCGTCAGATCCAGAGGTCTGCACATATATAATTATATAGTATTTTCACGGTTATGAGACTCACCGGACCACATCATTTCGAGGTGTTAAGAAAATGTCCCCGGTGACTTCCGAAGTGGTTTGGTGGTGCCCAAAAATGTGTAAACAGTAAGTATGATTTTCCGATTTTGTATTATCTTCTTATGATAAATGTTCTTTTTAAGAAATCGGCCAAAAGTTGATTTACAACGTATACCACGTTGTTATAGCATAATGACTGGAACGTTTAAAATTGGGAAAGGTGCGACTTATACACAAGATCTTACTGTTATAATAATAATAAAAGATAAATGACGATTTACACAGTTATAAACAGTCCAAAAACAACTGGTCACCGGACCTGTCGTCCTTTCAAGACGACAAATTACTGGTCACGGACCTACAGACATGCGCTAAGGTCGAACCCTGTAATCTAACTCAATCACAATCCGAACAATTATGCGTTTAATATAAACTAGAATCTATGTAATATAACATATTGTGTAGAACAGCGAAGATTTCATTTTAGAGTAGCGTGTAACCTTAACTTCATTGTTGTTTCATACATTTCGACTGATTAAACGACATTGACCTTTTCCGATAAACACCGAAGCTATCCGCAAAAGAGAAGATGGCATCTTCAGCATTATTACGGTGTTTGGGAAGAGGTATTTTGTCTGTTTTACAAACTGATACAAATTCTTCATAACAAACATGCTTCGCAAGTGAATGATTATTTTATTTATTTGCATTTAACTGTAACTTTATAAGCCTAAATCATAAAACAGCGAAGTTTCACTAGCAAATTCGTCTGTAAAATTAAGGTCAAGTTCACATTTTCATCTGTCAGTTTAACACTTGAACATGCACGTAATGCTTTCTTTTCATGCTAATCTACACAGTTTGTTGCATGTTATAGGAACACATCTACTTGAGCAGACCCTGGAAATACTACATGTATATAACTAAGGAGCAAGTGCGCATAAATATAGTCGCACTGATGCATGGCGATTTTGAAAAATCATGCAAAAATACGCTCAAATTCATGATTATGGCTTAAAAGTGTTATTTATATTTTCACAAAATATTAACTGGTATTTGAATATCATTGCAATTGACTAACGTTCTATGAAATCTGTCGCCATTTTGAAAATTGTTGTTAAAGTGGCATCCCCAGCAAAGTCTAATAATCCATTCACTGATATTGATTTTCTGAGGGTCATATATTTCATCGGCTGAATTAGGTGCTTTGTACTTAAAATATTATAATGAATCATATATCAGATTAATCACAATCAAATTCTCTGTAATATAGTTTTGTTTCATGAAAATCCATAATGGATAAGTGTTGTTTATCATTGTTTAATTATTGAACAATGGGGATTATCGATGATTTCACACCTCTGCGATCGAGTCTGACAATGCGGACACGCTCTGCTGAGGGTGGGTATTTTCCACAGGTTATGCGGTGAAGTAAATCTATTGAATATTTATGAAGTTAAATTAACCAATCAGAGGAGGAATTTCCCTTCATGATGATGCAACTTCCGTTAAAATCGGACTGTAAATAATTATGTTACAAAAGACCAAACTCAACATGAATTTGTCGGATCCGGAAGCGGTATGTTAATATGAAGGTTATATCATGAAAATAAACACTAAGCTTTATTTTGATATATTCCACGATTAAATTGGTTTATGTTTACCCGACCGCTTTTGCATTCAAAGTTCAGAGGTCAGGAAAAACCCAAAATCCATTCTGGCAAATGAATGGCCACCATCTTGAATTTCTTTCGATTTGCGAAGAATGAACAATTTATTCGGTAAATAAGCCCCCATAAGAACAAGAAAAACGCTGAAGTATGTGTAATTTAATATATATTTGTCCATTTCGGTGTTATATGTTACTAACAGGTTAAAGTTTTTTATATAAATACTTTAAAATGCTTGTAAACAATAGTACATATAGTTTCGGATAGGTAGCATTTCGGTCATCGTTTAAAAAAACACATTCTCTACTCGTACACTAGCGTATTGTTATTTGTATGGACTAAATTCATCCAAATTAAATAATTCTAAATATTGTGAATATTTTTTAATTTTATGAAGTCGACAAACCTGTAAAGTGTATGTGTAAAGAATGTCATTTGTTTAGGTGTATCATGTATGTATTGAAGTCATATTACGAGAATAGGAATCATGACTACAATAAACAAATAACCAATACTTGTGTAAATAATACTAAGTTTATCAAATTTATTGAATAGGTTCGTTTTATTTTCATTACATTATTTGATTTCTTTTTTCTTTACATCGTTTTATTTCTTATTGTATCTTTATTATTTTTTAGGTGCATTATTATTCCATGTAAAGTGCAATGTGCCAGTCTGGCTCGGACAGGATGAATTCAGGATGGCATCGGATCATCTTAACTTTCCAGGTTCACCAACAGAGGAGCACATGTTCTAGGAAAATCCAACCTAAGAGGCAGTTTCAAATTCTCCACAAAAGGAGGAAGTGAAATCCCTTGCTAAACAATTTACAGACAGTCCTAGAGCAGTTGACAGTGAACAATGTATCTGCAATATGCCATTGATGTGTGTATTTGTAATAAAAGTATTATGTTCTACAACATGTTTGTTTAATTTCTTTGAAATGTTAAAATGTTAAATAAGTTAACTAAGATTTATGAATTTCAATCACCAAGAAAGCTATTGAAGAATTACATTACAATATTATGGCACGTAAATGCAACGTCACTTAACATTTTGATTGAAAAAAACAACTATAGAGGACACATTTTTATGGGAAAATAATGTTTGCACTTGCAGATAGACCAAACTGGACCTTAGAAATGAAAAGAGCATGCACATTTACATATGGTTACCAATTTTCATGAAGATATTTTAATAAATAAATTTTGTTTTTGAAAAATCAGTCTTCTACAGAACAAAACCTGCCAAAAAAGTGGCAAAAATTTCACAACTTCAAAACCTCAAAACGTTGGAAGTAATAGAGATATTTGAATACTTAAAGTGTTTTGAGTTTGTTTTCATTTGCACTTTAATGTGATAATAATTTAATTAATACATCTGGAATAAATTTTTTTAGCTGGGGATGCTAGTCAAAGTAGTCAAGTGTATCAATTTAACAGTTGAAACCTTATTTACAAATCACTACAAAATAAATATGCCCTAAAATGAAAAATTACAATAAACCAGTACTATAAAATGTGCCAAAACTATAGAAAGTATATTAAAACCAGCCTGTTGAGCATCCATCATCAAGTAAAATTGGTCCAACATAGCAGTACACCACGAGGCAAATTCTACCACTAATTAGCAGAATGATTGGTTTGGGGGGTTGCTGCCTTACCCCTCCGACCCCCCCCCCCACGGCGTTTCGTTATAAAATTATCCCGAATCGATTGAAAAAATGGCGGCTAACTGCACAAAAACAAGTGACGCTCAGTCTCACATATCAATAAAAAAACAACATAGAGCATAAGTACACATACTCATTAAACTGCAAAAATATCCCCAAAACAGCAGTAGCACATAGATTTTACCATGGTGACAGTTTTAATCCCATTCAGATGTGTTAATTAAACTTCTGCCAGACTTTCCAAGTTTCTATACTATTAATATTAAACATAATATAATATATATTTCAGGCGGACCTGTTTTATTCAGGTCCAGTGCTGCACGTAGTGGGATGACTTGCCTCATGAAGCCACAGGTCCCTGCAAACACATTCTGTCTGACACCAGTGTCATCTGACGCCCTAGACTATTTCAAGGCCAGACGTGGACCTTATACCCCTGGTATTGACTTTGTATAGATTTGAATAGTAGTTTAGTACTAATACATTGGTTGTCTGTTGGAAGTCGTATGCCTTGAGAATTATGTCATGCTTCAACCCTTGTATTAAATTTTTGAGAAAATCACTATTTCTTTATAGAACTCGGAGACTCAGCCTTCGATGTGTGTTAAAAATGTATGATGATTTTCTAAATATCCTATGCATTATATGTTTGCATTTTAGTGTTATTTGCTGTTCAGGAAACACATTGTTTTTCACGTTACGATACCTTTGAATTAAAAGTTTTCTGATTTTTGTAGTACTAACATATTTGCCATATTTCATAATGAACAAAATGGAAAGACAAGACCAATGAATTTTAGTCAGAATAACAGCCAGATTTGTAGACATCATTTTTTGATTAATCTTCACAATGCAACAATATGTTCTTTGTTGTTTCTGTGATATGCATTATTTTTTCAGCTGAGAAGCAAGGCAAACACATGATATTTTCCTCCACACACTGGAAAATAGAGAGAATCGTGGCGGTCAGCATGATTGGGATTATGCCGTCTGCATTCTTCTTTCAAGGACCCGTGATGGACTTCGTATTCACTACGTCTGTTTTTATGCATGCATTCTGGTAGGTGGTTTGGCTGGTTGAATGCCTTGCAGAGTGGCCAAATCTTACATTGCGTTACTTGTCCGTGTTTGACAAATATTCAAAAGTATTGTACCTTCAAAACTACATAAGTTATTCGCTTAATACAGGTGCATTCCCCATACCTCGGTTTTTGTATTTTGACACAGTTACGCCCCTTTTCACATAGGTTTTCTGGTTAAAGTTTATATTAAAAAGTCTTATAACTTCAAAACTACACAAGTTATTCAATTGTAACTTGGAATATACATTTGCCATCAACTCCAGCATCAGGTTCAACATTCCCCATAACTCTGTTGTGTACTTTGGCATAGTTATGCCCCTTTTAACAAAGATTACCCCATTTCTGGTGTTTTCTGTTTTAAGGAAGTGTCTTCTAAACATAAATCCACTGTAGTCCACACAGGCTGATCAGGGATGATTTTTACGCACATGCATTAAGCTCAGGTTTTCCACGACACGCCTCATATATTTTCCTGTTATTTCAGGTCTTTTGATCATGTGTTGTCTGACTACGTGCAGAAGTTTTTCCCGCCAATCCATATGATCTGGTACCTGGTGTCTATTGTGGCTTTTGCTGGACTCATGAATTTCAACTTCAATGATGTTGGAGTCACTAAGGCCATTGCCATGCTGTGGAAGCTGTAAGAAGTCCATGTGAACAGTCAAGAAAAACAGCAGTTAAATGTGCTAAAATGTGCAAGAATTCAGTGCTAGAAATGGTGTTAGCATATTGTGTTACTTTTATACTCATTTGTAATTATGAAGTACTATTTGATAGTTGCCATATATGTCTTCAAACAAATTATTTGCTTCATTTTAATTTAGAGAATATTATGCAACAGACAGTTTTGTTGATGGTATTAAGTAATAAAGAGTGACTATTAGGAAACTAAAATTGATCTTAACCCTGTGAAAAATAGTTTTGACGTTAAACATTTTTTGCTTGGATATCTAAAATCTTAATTACAATGATTTTCAAACTTAGAAAAAAATCATGTAAACAATACGTTCAGCGCTTGTTCATTGTATGTATCAAGTGTATTTCTGTTAACTTAAACTCTTTGAATGTTGTTTGATAATTTTGTTTAATATTTAGTAAAAGGTTAAACCTTAATTGTATTTACTTATAACAAGAGAAAGAAATAAACAGTCTTGTTATGCTATGTATCCAGTTGTGTACAGCAGAACATTGGTTGGCTGTATTTTTAGAAAAAAACACATTACGCCTATGGAATTAAAAGAAATTACACACTTTTGTACTTGTATGGACGTTTGCAGTGTATAAGGACCATGTATAACAATCGCGCATTTAAGAAACGTGTTTGTATGGTGTGACTATTGCAATAATTTGTAGATTGTTGGCGCAAGCCAACAGGATTTAGAAGTGGTATTCAGAAATCTATATCACAGGAACTACTTTTGTACTCTGCAGGCTACGAGTCAGTTAATCAATGTATTAATGCTCTCAACTCGTGGAGCAGTGAGGTTTCTTGTTATGGATGCTTCTTTCTTAGAATAGATGACAAGAAATAGATCGGCTTAAACCCTTAACGAAACAAATTCACATGCTTTAACTTGACTAGTTTTAAGTTCCTTGTCTCACCAACAGCTTTTCTACGCTGCCAGAGTTTTGATTCTAATAGAATGTTGTTGTTTTGAAGATACCTTTACTCGTAATGACACGAAGATACTTATACTCTGGCCCTTGTCTATTATTCTCGCAAATCAGACAGACTATCTGATCCATCGCCAGTTTGAAATATGGTGGCTTGTTTTCCCTTGAATTCAACCTCCTTTATAATTTAACAACGGTGAAGCTAACAGCTTTTACAAAAGTCATTGGTATTTATCAAATATATGTGATCTGTCTTTCTATACATGTATATATCATTTTCACAGTTTTGAATACCTTTCTGTGAAAAATTCCCAAATTCAACGGAGTAGGTACATTTTCCAAAAAGCGGTCACAAAACGTTTTTATTTGCGTATTGGTATCCATTCATGATCATTTGGAAATACCTTTATTTGTGAAATAAAATAATGTTTTGTATGCAATGAGTCATTTGTATTTAACAACACGCCAGTTCTCTTCCAGACTGATATCTTGTACAGTCCATTTCTAAACGTTTGATGTACCGGTATTTTCCTTAAATTTTATTCGACAGGACTGCACTGCGATCGAGTTACCTCCCTTCTGGTAAAATGTTTCAGTCTCGTTGACAATGTACGCGATACCGCCGAAAACACGTATGGATATTGAACTGACAATTTTGTTTTGAAGTGGTAAAACGTACACGTATAAGGAAACCCTTCCGAACAAGTGTACCCATTCGCCTTCACCGCTGCATGGAGTGACTAACGATTGAGTACAGCTATTACCGGTATTTCGTTCATAAACACATATACATGCATATTTTAATAGATCACTCGAAACCATTTCGATCGTTCGGTACAAAGTGTTTTTACTTTTATAACTAGAACTAATGGCACAATACCCATTACAAGCAAACGCTCAGAAAGACAAAATCACATCACTGTTATTTTACAGCTCGAAAACATTCACACGACACTGCTGAACTCTATTAGCACAAATTACGCGTTTAAATGGTTTCCCATATTTATACTCGTTTTTTTCGAGCAAAAGTATCACGGGTTTATTCGTACAATTACATCATTTAGTGGGATACACATCCATCGATTTAACTCGATTCCTGTATGGAACTAATATATTCAACATAACGGTATTACACCATTTAGTGGGAAACACATCCATCGATTTAACTCTATTCCTGTATGAAACTAATATATTCAACGTAACGGTATTATAAAATATTAATTCACGAAGGTCAGGATCAGGTTAATGTTTTTGAGCTAAACATTCCGTAATTGGAATACATCATTTTAATGCTTCGAATTATCAGCGATATATTGGCCCTAATCTAAGTCAAAGCATCTTAAGTTGATCTGTGATTAAACGGTGTATTTGCGATGAATATTTCATGATTTGAAGAACATTCCAACAACAAGCTAGTTTTCAACACGAAAAACATTGGATGTTAATTTTAGCAACGCGTGTACATTTTGTGCCATAAAATATAAACAAAAGGATTAGTGGTGCATTTGTTATATCACTTTGATTGATACAATATCTTATATAGCTTGAGACATTAATGCTATCATGCATAGGTATTTTGTCATTTTTATTCATCACGTTCGCATGTAATTTAGCCATGCCAAAACCTACAAAAACTACAACAAAACACAACTACATTTCTTGTCCATAGTAACACGTCCAATGTACTGTAATTTTATGTCCATGCGCCTTTTCGTAAACGAATTGCCTCCAACTATTAGCGTTCTGCTAGTTTTGGTGAGTTAAAAGGAAGAAAACTTAGAAAAACAACAAAAGCAGACAAACACCAACAACCATGCACCCAACCCCCAAATAACAACGAATATGTCATCGTACTATTGTTTCTTGCCCTACTGTAAAGCTGAATTGTCTGCTTCATTACGTGGGCGCTTTTAATTTATTTGCGTTCTGGCTTACTCTTAGGTTATTTCTTTATGATTAAATGTTTTCATTCATTACGGACCATTATTTGTTCGTTTTCTTGTAAATGTAACAACAGTGACTCCTACGCTTAGCTAAGATTAAGAGTTTTTAATATCCTAAACTATCGAAACACCCATTGGGAGAGTGCAGTTTGGCTTTTAACTTTGTCGAAACAGGTTTTTGAAAACAAACAATTATGACAATTATAAATGCGATTTATTCTGACATGTAATTACAATGTACAAAACATTATTATATAGCACAATGCTCGGAGTATTAGAAATACCGGTATGGGTATTTTATATGTAAGAATCGCAACATGAAGTCAATGTTCACTATTAAACTGGGCATTATGTATGAGCAGTTTGTTTTTCTAATATTTATTTTCATGAATCAAATATATGAAACGTCACATTTATTAACACCACTAGAGCGAATGATACTGTTTATTGTTTAGTGATACGGATTAAAAAAGTTCGAAAACAGATAACACATATGTGTTTTTTTAGCAAACCTGAGCGCAAAGTTATTCTGGTCAGTCACCGACCGTCGTCGTTCACAATTTACTTAAAACAACTTATTCTATGAAACCGCCTGGCGGATTTTACGTAAACTTGGCAGGAATGTTCCTGGGATGGTCGTTCTACAAATTGCTTCAATTTATTTGAACACATGGAAAACTCTGGTTGCCGTGGCAATCAAAAGCTTAAAAACTGGAAAACTTAAAAAAATATTGTCAGAAACCACTGGCTGCATTTTTATTTTTGTCCACAAAAATGTTTCATGGGTGACACCAAATTCCGTTAAATAATTTTGATACGTTAAACACTCATTCTCATTTTTTCGGCCAAATACATGTCACAGGTACAATAACTATCACAAAATGTGTATTTCCATATATATGAGTTATGTAGGCACCTTGTTTTATAAGCACATTGTATTTGTTTTAAATGAAATCAAAAAAAGATGTATCAGTACTCTTTTGAATTAATTAAACGTGCCCTTTATCAACATACCCCCCCCCCCTATAAAATCCACTGTCACAACAAACATTATGCCATACTTTTAATGGGTAATTTATTCTGCTTTTTGACCGAGTTCAATAAGTTTTGTTTAATACTTGATTGGTTATTGTTTGTACAATGAGGTTTCAAGATAGAAAAAAATACTGCAGAATTATATCATTAACAAAATTAATATGTTATTCGTGTCACAAGATACTTGAAGTTTAAATGACACTAACTTATTTGCTGTGCCATCATAAAATCGTTTTGAAGAAAATCATGGTTTAACATTTCAATTGATAAGACTTTACACAACTTCTTATGAAAAAACAAAGTTTTCATCAACCTTATCATACAAAATCTAGATTTAAGCCATTAATGGTCTAAGCTCATATGGGTGAATTTTTTGTGTGAAGCTTTACGTGACGACTGTTTGTCTCTTGCCAGACTTTTCTCTATGAAATTGACAGTGTTATATGTAATCTCTTACTGATATATATATATATATATATATATACTGTATACTATATACTGATGTATATTATGACAGATAGAGTGACGAGTTATCAAAAATATTACAGATTTTGGTTATTGGAAAGTTAAACTTGAAGTTTACGTGACTGAATACTTACGTGACAATTTTATGAAACGTGCCCTTACCGCGGTGTAGACAGCGACCAAATAATTAGTTCGGTATTTCCGATTTATGCCGTGATATTTATGACGTCATTGAATGTTTTTCTAGAGCCATTTAGTTGAAATCAATGACACATGATATATTGTGTTAGGTTACTTATTTGAATTCCCATTGTTTTTGTTTTGTCAAATATATCGTGATAACTTTATAGAAAGAATGTGTTTTAATTGCACTTATGCTAAGAAATAATTAAAGATAAGTGCTGTTATGACGCATGGTTGATTATCAGGGCCTGGTGCACATATAGAGCATAAATTAAAATGTCACGTAAAATTCGTAAAATTCATAAAATGTCACGTAAAATTCAAACATAAAATGTTGAACTTATTGTTTTTGTTTGTTTAATTTCACTAATATTATGTTTAAATAAGTTTGTTTGTCCAATAATACAAATGTATATTGACAAAGACAGGGCTAAAAGAGCTGAAATCTTGACAAAGTTAGTTGAATTTTACGTGACAAATATGAACTGAGTTATGTCATTAAGATGTCAAATACTCTTCAATTATCCATCATCTATCACATATATATTGGTAAATCTAGTTATTCAGAAAACAAGGATGTCATTTCAAAAAAGTTTGCAATAGTTTTACCACATGTGATGTCCGTTAAATGTAACAGGTGAGTTCATTGAATTTTACGTGACAATTGGTATGGATTTACCATTTTAATGGTTCTATGTCAATTATAATCTTTATTTTTCTACAAATTGTTATATTTTCAAGTTATTTTCCCCACATCCTCGATAGATTAACCCATTTTCTGCTGAAGTACGTACTTGTACAATGTGTTACTTGTTTAATGAATTTTACGTGACAAAAGCAAATGTTATAAAACAAAAATCCTGTAAAATGGTCTTATATCAGTTGAGCTCTATTATTTCTGCTTTAGGGTTTATAAAGGTTTTGTGTGCACTACTATTATATTTAACTCTGTATTTACGCTTTATTTTCGGTGTAAGATTATATGAAAAAAACAACAGGACAATAATGCAAGAAATTACTGTTTCTTCAGCCCAATTTTCCATTGTAACTGTCCATTGTTCGACAGTGTTATCAGTTAAGTGTTTTCAAGAAGTTAAATAATAGAAATTGCTTTGTTGATAATTTAATAAAGACATAAAAGTGCATCTCTTATGTTTGTTTTTATCATAATCTGTATCTGTCATTAGGCTGGTATCACTGTCACGTAAAATACATAAATAAAACTCATGCATATGTTGACAGCGTACTACAGCAAAAAATAAAGCTTTCACAATATGGCCATCACTTAAAACTCAACACAGATAAGTTCCATTTTCATATTAAACATTAATTTGTATGGAAATGAGAAGTCATAAATTTCATATTTATGTTATGCTTTTCGGCCCAAAAAACGAGAATGAGTGTAAAACAACATGGCCGCCTGAGGGCGGGGCAGTTTTTCTGATATGGCTATATTGGAATCTTCACAGACATGTCCCTTGGGTGACTATTTACTACATTTCTTCTAATTACTTTGATTCGTAAAAAAACATGGCCGCCATGGGGCGAGGAAGTGTTCCTTATTTGCCCTATATTGAAAACTTTAAAAATATTCTAGTCTGAAACAATTAATCGGATTTCAAAACTTTTTCACCGAAATGTTCCTTGGTCCTTTACCAAATTATTTCAAATAATTTTGATTCGCTGAATACATGGGTGCCAAAGGGCGGGGCAGTTTTCCTTATTTAACGCACAATAAAGTTGATTGTTAGGATCACAAGCATAATGAGAAATAAAGACTAAATGGTTTTTAATATTTTAAGAACTATGAACTGCATTTCAAAGTAATTCAACCTATATGTTCATTGCCTGACCCTCTACAAAATCCCTTAAAATTATTTTTCGCAAAAAACATGACTCTCAGTGGTCCTTTTTTGATGTCCATTGTCAACGGTTTACCTCAAACATCTCTGAACACGCTATTGAATTTTAACAAGCCATTATGCTTTATTGAAATCAGGTGAGCAAACCAGGGTTACTTTGGCCCTCATAAACTAAAATGTCTAAATTACTTTAATATGCACTATCAGCACTTGCGGCGAAAAATGAGGTTTTTCTTATATTAATGGTATGCTTACTGTCTAAACAAAAATGCCTTTGGTCAAAACAAACCGTATAATAAAACTGTATTTTGGGATTTTTCTGTCAAGCTTATAATCCCTAGCTGATTAAGTCAAGCTGAAAGTTTACCGAAGAAGAAAATGTTACCATAAATAATATGAAGACACAGTCTAGAGATAACGTTTATCCAATCAGCTATGCAAATAAATTCTCATTTGAGTAATCGAAAGTGGTTATACATTGGCATAAACTGACAAATTTCTGCTTGAAATTAGACAACTGTCGTACGCTGTACGTCATCGAGACATGTTTAGCATGTCTAAGAGATATCTGCTCTAGGCCCAGCATTAATAATGTTGCGTAAGTTGTATTAAAGTGACAAACGATGCGTTTTTTATGAGGAATGTTCTCAAACGAATCGTGTTCTGAATACCATCCCTATATTTAGAAACGTCATTAGTCAGTATTGCTAATGTCAGAGTAATAATAAGATTCTTTGAGGTCATCCTGCAGCACATTTTTATAAACCTATCCTGGGTTATTCCTTGACATTCGTTATACATATATAAGGTTATACAAATTGTTATACACATTCAGAACACGCTTTTGCTAAATATATAGTATAAAGCATATATTATCTGTTTTAAATACGTTGTGAAAAGAACTATATAAAAAATAGAATGCTATTGATGAAACATTAAAAAATGTAAATTGACATATTCTCTGGGTATGGGTGGATAAAGAATACTAGTATTTTGCGTAAAACCTACACGTGAACATGGCTGGCATTATGCAATTGTTTCTTTTTAATTTGAAATAACCCTTTGCTGCAATTAACGCTTTCAGTTTAGGACTTATCTCTAAACTACTTGCGAATCAATGACAAATGACGCAAAAACAAATCGTAAGTTTGAGGGAAAAAAAATCTAACAACACAAATACGGAATTGTTAAAAGTGCGTTAATACGCATAAGTACGACCTTTTAGTTATTATAAAATGTTCCTTCTTTGTCATTATAACGCCTATTAGCACGATTCTCCTTTCTAAGTTGGCTTATGCACGCCATTGTTTTGCGTGAATATGTACGTTTGTTTGCTTTTGCTTAAAATGCATTTTTGGCACTAAAGTATGTATCGTTATAATGATTTCTTTCAGAGTTATAAGGTAATTATTTGCCTTGTTACGAGTTAATGCGCGTGTCAGAGTCATTTTTACACGTAAGGACTATTTCAACCTTTGTAACATCAATATAAAGGCTTTTGTAAAAGTAGTGTGCCGTTGTCATCAAAGTCGATGTGTATAACGACCAAAAGCTGAATTACATTATCAAAGCTTTATACAAGCAATCTAGTTGCGTAGAAACTTAAAAGCACTGTCAATATTTTTTGAGCCCTCCATGATATGTTATAATCTATGAAGTCATTATATAACAATTAAAACATTAGGTTGGATTTACTTTCGGTTCTCTTGTCTATAATTTCAAGTTGACATTGTACCCAGCAGTGATAGTGTATTGTGGAGTGGGAATCAGTCTAGTGTATAGCAATATATACTACAATATTCGTTATTTTTTGTAACTAACAGATCATCTACATGAAGCAGTTCTTAAGAAGGTTTGCACTGTTGATTTATTTCCGCGCCTAATCATGTTTTCTGTCTGTCCGTGGTACATGTATTTTGATAAGTGCCTTAATTGACTATTGTATGACTCGTCTTCATAGCTAGTATCGTATTTAACAGTTATAAGAAAACCCAATGCAATCTGAAAAATGTGGATAGCAGACGTCATTTCTGGTTGGGTTTGGACGAAAACTTGAGACCCGGGTAGCTTGTGTCGGATAACCCTACTATAATTTATTGCAGACTTTGCATAAGCTGCCAACTGCAATATTCAATGCACCATTACATGTACACCTAAAATGCAATAATCAGATTTTGTACGAAACATTAGATTTCTAGGTCACCGATTTTGGCAACAATAAAGAGCCATAATTATGTACTAAAGTACTAAACAACTTCTGACAATTTCATTTTTCGATGTCAACAATTTTATTTTATTTCAGAAAGAACTGTTAACATCTAAATATCTTATTCTGAATCTTTGGATAACCATGATGACGCGCCTGACCACATATTGCGAACAATAAATGGCATATTAAATTTCCACGCTCCTCTGAAAACTAAAAGAGAAGAGTCAAATCACAGGTGCTACCAGATTGGTTCACAGATGAGATCAAGGAAGGTATTCCCCGAAAGAACATATTAAAGAAAGTTATCAGTGACGAACATAAAAAACAAATAAATTTAGTAACACACATGATAAGAGTAAACACAATTTCTATCAAACTTCAATAAAAAATAACAAGCCAACAAATTATCTCTGGACGTCTCTAAATTCTCTCACCAAGTATCAAGAAAAAAAAAGTTTTACCACCTGTCATCAAATATCAGGGCAATGTGATTAACGATGAGAGTGACATCTTAAATGCTTTCAATAACCATTTTACTAACATAGCTGACATCATTGAAAAGAGCGAATTTGACGTCAACAAATATAATACTTTCAAATCTAATCTAACCAATAAAATAAAAGGATAAACCAAAACGTATAGATAACACGCACTGACAACAAATATGTAATGAGTCCGAACTCCTAACGCCGTCCTTTTGAAAGACTGATCTGGAATGTAATAAGAAAATAACCTAATCATAACCTGACTCTGAGCTATATGTACGAACATATAAGTGAATGTGTAAGTTTCCATAAGATTATCGTTAAAATTCCAAAAGGCACATGTTCTAAAGCTATTATTAACCAAGGCGTTCAAACGCTTAAAGACTACGGCTTGTCATAAAAAGTAAAAGGTCACAAGAGTTATGCTCACTAATTAAACAGTTATTAGTCATATTTTTAAGTAAGGAACCTAGTTCTTAATCAATAGTGTGAAACTAATGAGTGTTAATATTTCGTGTCCTATATAACATTGTCAAAAGCGATATCTGCTTTCGATTTTTGTTACCCAAACTCCAGCTATCGCCGCAGTCTAAAATCGTACCAACTTGCATGAGCCAAGGCTTGCGCAATGTAGACTACAACTGAGACTGTTTTTAGACTGTTGGCGGAAGCCAACGGTCTTTTGAGATGGTAATTTCCAAAACAGGTATCGCGGAAAACTATTTCTCTTCTTTGCAGGCTATTAGTCAGTAAATCGTAACCAGAAAGGGTCGTTCTTCAAAACAGCAAAATTTCACACCCGTTTTATTACATTTTAATTATTGATGATAATGTATGTAATATGTATTATGTGTATACCATGTGTTTTACTACAATTACAGTTTGTAAACAGGTCAATTTATAAAAAAAATAACTTTCAACTAATGACACCTCTACTTTTGCTATTTTTTGTGTATGTAACCGAAACATTTACCGGAATATCCGGGAATTAGACCACCGAATTAATGTGCTACATCGGTAATTTTCGACTCGTTGCGAAAGTGTTTTTTCTTGTTACCAAGTCTCTTTCTGAATATATTGAGTACAAATGTCTGCACTTTATTTTATTTATTTTAAACTGTACTATGGACAATCGAGAGCTTGCATCGTAAGATATATTTTGACTCAGTAGGCTGTGTGTGTATTTCAATGTTTATCAGGTCCTTCCTTATTGAGGCTGCATTATGTGAGGACCCGGAGTGTGTCCCAGCACCCCTGCCTAATTTACTTTTAGACTCATCGAAAGTTGGGGACGAATTTTGAATCATAGCTGCAATTTCCAGCTATTTATTTTTTTACTGTAAGATATTTGGTGTGGTCTTGTGCTGTGAGGGGGAAACCGGAGTACCCGGGGGAAACTCCACCTGTCCGGTACGGTGACCACCAACCAAACTCACATGCCCCGGGAGTGGGAAGCGAACCTGGGACGCCTAGGTGAGAAGCGAGTGTACCATCCACTGCGCTAGCCGGACAGCCATCGACTCAGAAGGCTAAGAACAAAGATCTATAAATAAACATGTTTATTTATTGATCTTTGGCTACGAAGCACTAACAATCGATGCGACTAACTACTACGCTTTATCGGTTATTCTAGCCATGATTGTTGACTTGTACTGGCATGTATATAATTCCTTTTGCATAAGGTAATTAGCGCGAACAAAATATGTTTTCGTTACTAACAAATTAGTTTTCATTATAATGCCGTATACTATTGAATAAGAAGCCAAATTATAAAGTTTAAAGGTGGGACATTGAACTTCATTCAAACTAACGTTTCCTTTTGGCAAACTTGCACTCGTAATTCACAAGCTTTTAGTTTCTTTTGTCGCCAACAGTCTTTCTACGCTGTCAGCGTATGATGGCGTATACTAAAGAATAAAAAGCCATATTATCAAGTTTAAAGGTGGGAACTTTATTCAAACAAATGTTTCCTTTTAAGCAAAAATGCGATCGTAATTCGCATGCTTTTGGTTGTCTTTTGTTGCCAACAGTCTTTCTACGCTGTCAGCGTTTTGATTTTATTTGTTGTGCATTTTGAAGTCTGCTCGATGACGTTTAACATTCGGCATTAAATAAATAACACTGGAATCTTTACAAATAGTTTTATTAGTCATTTCATATTATTTACATACCAATAAATTAAAACAACGAAATAATTAACATGCATGACATGATTTATGGAATATTTAACATGACTATTAAAGCGATGCACCAATATGAAATATTATTGCACATTTCATTAAAGCAGAAAGTACATCAAATGAGTCAATAACTATAACATACAATTATGCATTATAGGATTATATCCATAATCTGGAAAGGTACAGGGTGCTGCTTCAAAGGATCGTGTGCTTCAAAGGATCGTGGAAGAGCTGTTTGACATAAGCTAATGATTTGATCAGTCACAGGGATCTAGCTATTGTATGGATTGAATTAATAGTTTGACAATTGTTACTTTATTTGATATTATTTGTTAGACAAAATATATCAACTTGATGATAAGGCGTAAAATATGTTTGTTTCAGGTTACATGCCCCAGAAACTTAGGGATTTTTTTTATTTGGTAAATGGTCAACTTGAAGATTCTAAAACTGAAAAAATATTCAAAACGTATCGGTAATATCCTTACACATTGTTTGTTAGTGGATGCTATCAAAACAAAACACTTATTTATCCACAACATTTCATTATTGGAAAACGAATAAATAAAACAAGCAAAATCTGACAAACTCAATAAAATGTTCTAGAGTCGGGGCATTTTTAGGGAAGGCCGGGTATCCTGAAACAAACATATTTTTTTTACGCCTAAGCAACATTACTGTGTGCATATGCCAAGAGGGTTTTCATGGGAACCAAAAGGGGCAACGTACAACACCTTGCTGTTTGCTCTGCATCTTTCTCTAACCATATTAACTAAACATGTCATAAGCACACATCTACATCTGCCACCAAATAAGCACCATTCTACGCGGGACAATCGAAAGTTCCCATGCAAATTAACAAATATTATTATAATAAAATACGGTATTTATATTAGTATGCGTTACTAGGCAAGAATGCCTTCACGTAGAGAATATACAACATGCAGATATCCCTTTTTCCGCAACTCTTCTGATCAACATACACACAACATATTATAAACACAGAAAAAGCGTAATTGCATTGTCGTAAATTTTGAAAAAAAAGAGTTTCCTCTCAGTTCAAAAATAATGGGGCGTTAGAAAACTCTCCACAAAGGCTACTTATGTTTCTGTTATTTCCGTCAACATTAGAGGACATTAATTCATGCTGTCGTGTTGTTTATTAATTAATAGATGTTGTCATGTTTATTGCCTAAGGCACGATGCCGATTTGCCAAAATCTTTAAAAAAAAAATATTGAAAAATGTATTTTGCTTTGATACGAAACGCTGTACAATTCCAAAACGAGGCTGATTCTAGTTTCGGTTTCACATCCAGGTCATGGGCCACTCGGTATGAACATGGCGTATAATGAGTTCTTGTTGAACTCGCACTCGCAGCCGACCCGCGTGCTCTGGTCGTATATCTCCCAGTCATCCAGTATCAGGTGCTCGCCCTTGAAGACCATCAGCCGGCACATCCCCACCCTCTTCCGCAGCATCTTCATCGGCCGATTGACAGTATGACAGCGTCCATGAGCTGAAACATGTAGCTAGGAATAAGATTAATACAATTTTTCTACTAAATTGGATGTCCACTAAGTATAACACACGTAAAGACCTAGTTTAATTCTTTTTTATATGCCCCCCCCCAATTTTTTTTTTTAAATTTGCAGAGAAAGATAAGAGATTTTATGATGGACCAATACACATAGTGGAATACCCCCACAAAAACGCCAGAAATTCCTTAAATTAGGCTAAACAATATTATTTAAGCTCAAAAGGTTTGTATAATGACGGAGGGCTATTAAGCCGCGCCGTCCTAAGTGTTTCCCGTACATAGTGTATTAAAGAAGGACCTATCAATGTACATTTATTTGCAACTTATACCAGTGTCTTTTAGTGCCATGTGTGAAGCACTAAGTACATTGCACCTCTGGTTAACGTCTCGTGCGAGGGATTATTAGGTTAGGGTACTGCAGTTGCCATCACGAGATAATAAGACACCTTACCCAGCATTTAGTAAATCCTCGAGAACATGCTGTCCAGCATAAATAAGTTATGTTGCGAAGAGTTTACTGTAGTTGTGGATTGGTACGAAATAATCAGATAAGCCCGTTTTAATTTGACATCGGGAGTTACATCTATTAAATCGGTAAGTGAGCACGGTAAATCGATGTTATTGTATTGGTTTGCTATAGGACTTCCACGCAACTGAATTACAGGCATGGTATGCGTTTACCTCTAAGTATCCTTCAGTGATAAAAACACTTTGTTTACCAAGATATGATTGTGTCCGAAATATCGGTCGGTGAAAAAAACATAAATCAGCTAGTGTTTCGAGCAGGTTGGACTGGGAAAAGAATGGCCATGTTTGATGGCGAAAAGAATGTCATCGTGATACAAATTGGGGACAGTGCATATGTATTATAATAATAAATGGAATAATATACATATAAGATACAATTTTATTTAAGACAGCTGCTTTATTTAATAATAGCTATTCTGGCATATAACCTAAACTGACGGACAACTGGCAAATTAATTGGAGAAAAAGTTCAATACATGTAGTTTATTGATACATTTTCAACTACGAATAGATATATATAATCATTTATTGTATATGGTACGTCTCTGATATAAACGATTCAGAGTTCAATATGTTGTTTTTATGAAAATAATATTTATTACATTTATGCTTTACACGTGTATTATGTAACAAAAGTTATGATGGCATAGAACTGCCATATACGATAGCTACTTAAGTTTCGTGTTAACTACTTAGAGTTCGCGAACGGATTCGTGTTACCTCTTTTTTATTATGATATTTATCTGGATATTAAAATAGCGTTTGCGAATATTTTTTCTGCAAGATATTTTTTTATTATACTAACTGGCCTAAAAGTGCCCAGAACTTGGGGTTGCCGGGTCTTCCGAATTATTTTACTAAAACGAATATTATCATGATAATTATCTGACAACGCAAATCTTAACTAGTTAATATTCGTGATCACGCTTAATTTGTGCGCAAGGTCATCCGCATTATTTTGACACGAATATTTTCATGATAATTATCTTAAAACGCACATCTTAACTAGTTAATATTTGTGATACCACATACGATTTTATAAACTGAAATTCTGATGTCAGTTCTGGGCACTTTCATGCCTTTTTTCGTGAAGCAGATATATATCTTACGTAGAAAAAATTCGCAAAGGCTATTTTAAGATATAAGATAAATAACACACACCTTAAGAGGTAAGACGAATGTGTTCGCGAACCTTAAGTGATTATCGTATGCCAGTTATATGCCACCATAAAAACTGAATACAAAAATAAACCCAAGGTTTTTATGCAAAACATGCATAAAAAAAACAGACAACACGTACACTAATACAGATTGCTACCATGCAACCGAGATTCACAGAAATGTGTTTGGCCGAATCATGATATTGATAATTTCAGGCTAGAGAGGACAGGGCTTGTGTATTAAACCTAAAATATTTCCAATGTGCGTGATTTAATAGTGAAGGTTAAATACCAGTAAATCATTGTGTGTCCCTCCGTGGTCCATTCGAAATAAGTTCCTATTTATATTAAAGAGTTCTTTTTCTCTGCTGGTATTTTTTTTTCTGATATCCTATATGCGTTTGGAACATTTTGGTGCATTTCATTGGAGGCTAACATAAAATGGGAAACTTTTGGTTTTTTTTTTAACCGTGGTATGGTGCTTTTGACGAAATATGACCGCAGATACCCTTTTATTTCTACCGGCGTCTGCTTTCGGGTGAGATGCATTTTCTTTGTAGCAACATGACATATCTTTTTATTGTAATATTAGGAAATGACAGATTTATGCATAAATTGATACCAGGCTTGCACAATCTGAAATCAAGGAAAGGCTAGAAAAATGTTTAGAAAGTTTTATAATTAGACCCTATGGGAATTGGCTTTACTGGTTTCCAACCTTAAGTACATGTAGTATTATATCAGACACTTACGGGTTCCCTTCACAGTAAAGCAGTCACAGTCGGACGCGTCGCAATCCACCTCGCTGATCACGCGCGGGAACTTGTCTTCTGCAAACTGCGTGGTGAGTGCGCATGCGCTGCACATGTGTAGGAACCCGTCCCCTGTGCTGGAGCCCCGGGGGTGGCAGTACTCTGTACGTGATACTGAGCCTGTGGGTGTTGAGACATCTCGTAAGTAAATTATATTATGAAGCCGAAATAGCCATTGGCTACTACAATGTCTAACTTGCTAATAAAATGTACGATTTGCTACTGACATTCATGGCACTATTTGAAAAAAAGGGCATATTTTTACACATTCTGGTGAAAATATTTGTAAATAACAACACAATTGTTTGCTACCGATTCATATTTCTTCACGCAAACGTAGGTAAAGGTATTTCGTAATAATACATATTATGTCTCTACAGCCAATACAACACAAACTCACATAAGCTTTTAACAGATTATTAGTAAAATACATTTATAATTTATCATAAGTGAACTAGTTGCATAAGACATAATTACATTTATTATTAGATAACATAAAAAGCATGTAGTAAGAAATTGTGTAATTGTATACTTCGATTACTAGTATATAGAAAGAACGCTTTTAAAAGGCAAATTTTAGCGCCGCTGTGAAGCGGCCATATCCATGAAGGTCCTAGGACCGTATTCCAGAATCATCTTAAGTTAATATTAAAATATTTTCACTTAAGTACTGATTTTTGTATGGCGATATTTTTAAAACTACATATAAATTAATAGTGAATCGAAATACAGACAAGTCCATAGTATCTAAAAATAACTTGATAATAAGTGAACACTAAGCAGAATTTCATGCATACATTTGATAAAATGCTTAAGAGAAATGACCATTTTAAGGCTAATGTTAAGATTTCATTTAAGATGTTTCTGGAATATTACCCCTAATCATAACCTAAGGTATATTCTGTTGTGAACATGTCAAATGAAATGTTCTATGTGAAACTGAATATTTTTGTCTGACAAAATGGTATTTATTTCGTGAAAATATTAACTGGTTATCAAAAAAAAGTTAAATTAGAGCCAACTAATGGTGCATAAGATAATCAGTTTTCTATCGCGAAAAAATATTGTTACTTTTCTTAGAAAATTAAGATGTTCATAAATACTATAACTATTTCGGCCAGATAGTTATTTTTTCATGAAAATGTCTGAACTTTAAAAAAATATTCAGCCTTCGGGAAAACTATTATAGTTATCATATGCAGTTTAGGGCACTAACGCTAAATTTTCCATTTGGTATGGTGACCTTAAACAACAAAAAGTTTTCATTAAAACTGCGTAAAAAAAGAATTTTTCTTGAAAATTAGTCGATTTTTCATGAATAGTATCTGGTTATCTTATACAGAAGTATTGAACCATACTAAGGAGCTTTATGGATGGCAGTTCAGATATAAGTACACAGAGTGCTGAAATTAAATGGTATTTATGGTTAATACTTGGCTAAACGAACCATCAGCATTTCTTTTGTGTCGTCTTAAATCCCGTCTCTGTATGTACCGGATAACGTCGCCTAGGTCATTCTGTAGCCCCAGAAGAAGTTCCAATTCATAACGCGTTATGTTCAGTTTCTGTAACATTCCATCCAGAGCTTTCGGATCGTGCATTTTTCTGCCACTCGTGCTCGTCTTTTCTTGTTTGGAACTATTTGCAGATAGATATTGTCTTGTCGACTCAAACCAGTCTTTGAATAATGTTATGTCCTGAAGCAGATTGGTGCTGTTTATTCGCTTTTGACTGGACTGGAAAACATTGAAAAGGAAAAATATAATGGTATACCCCGCTAGTATTCACTGAATACTTAGCTCAAACAACAACAACAAAAACATGCATCAAGGAAAAACACCACGTTGTCTTAAATTTAAATATCACAGGCATTCACATTGTTATTCGGGTATACGGATATACACGTAGAGGTATCAGACTTATCAGCATCCTAACCCAACCTTATATTAATAGATTTCGCATATTGTTATTCTAGTGCGCAAAACGTTCGTTAATACAAGATTTCGCATATTGTCATTCTAGTGCGCCAAACGTTTGTTAATACATTGCATTTATTAAAATTAACTTGTAGAGTAAGAACATTAAAAATATGGTATATCTAATACAACGTCAGACAAAATATACCTTTGCAGGGTTTATTGAATTGAGTGCGTTGTCGATTCGGTTAACTGTGCTCCTAGCCGCACCAGCCTTGTCATGATTCCCAATCAGGGCGTGGTATATCTCTCTCATCGAATCATCGTCTAATAACACACGCCGACTGCTCGCGTCCCTTTTTATAGGGCAATTGATGGGGACGGAATTCAAGACGGCCGCAATGGGGATACTTCCGGGAACATAGCCACTTCCGGCAACCATTCCAACCATGCTGTGAGCGCCGAACACTTGCTGTGGGTAAGTCATCTGCGACGATGGGGCACTACCGGTGATCCGGTTTGGAATAGTTGGAACGGGGTACGTCGTCGGGATCGCAAACGGGAAAACCGTCGTCGTCGGCAAATCTCTGTTGTTGGGTTGCAGAACAAAGCGTTTCTTTCGGCGCAAGACTCCACCTGAACATAAAAAGAAGAGTGTTTGAAACTTTCATTTACCATACTTTTGTGAAAGTTTCTCAGTGGGCAATCGGCATCCTCGGGAAATGTTGATCATACAAGTTATTTTTCAAATACGCGGACGGCCGTTTGTACGAACAATTCATTATGAGTTCGTGATAATTAACTACCAAGATCGATAATGTTGGATTTCACAAAATAAGAACGTTTAAGTGAAATTAATCGTGATACAAAAACGTATTTAAAGTTAATATTTTTTTCTATATAAAAACAGAAATACATCAAACTATGTATACAAAAGAAAACACAATGGACTACCGTATACGTTATAATATTGATGATGATAATAATAATAATAATAATAATAATAATAATAATAATAATAATAATAAGCAATAAAAATAAGTAATAAGCATTAATAAAACAATATTTTGACAGTAGTTATTATAAATTGACGTACCGTTTACAACAGTTAAGTCCATTAACAGAAATGCGATGAGTATAATAACCTTTATACACATCTTGTCTCAAATTATGTAAGAAATTTTTCGCGTCTTAATAAATAAATAAATAAATAATGTATACACGTTTTCCTGCTTTTCGCAATATTCGTTTTTTAAAGAAAATTTGATTTCACCCTCAAAAATTCCTTTAACACAACTTTTTCGAATTTCCGTTAGAAATATAACGTCGTCACATTCAGATCGAACTGGTCTTAAAGTGGAAACTTGTTTCTGCTCCGAGTCGACAGTTGATTGCATTTAAATACACTCGTGGATTACCGCGCCGCCCAATCGACTTTGGTTGTAAGGCGGAAATATTCGCAGTGTTATCTGTTTGTTTGGTTGTTGGCTGCAATCCTTACACCAGGACAACCGTGTCTTCAAGGTCGCTGTCACGGGGGTATCAGATGTGACATAAAGTCAAATAATTAAAGAAGACATAACTTATAATATATGGCCCTGTACGGGAGAAAAAAAAAACAGCCTATTGTCGGTCTTAAAGTTGAACACACATGTTCTCCACTGAAAGCCCACAATGGCAAGTGTTTTATTGAAAAAGATATATCTTATCTAGATGCCTGTTGGCAATATGTCGTGCCCGTTGTCAAGAAAATGGTGAACATTTGTGAAAACATTGTAAAACTTCACTCACAAATTAAGACTATCTGGTCCGGACAAGCTGTACTATGCCCAGATTTGACCTTTGACCTCTAAGTGTAACCTTGACCTTTGAGCTAGGGACATAGGTCTTACGGTTATCTCCAAATGGTGGACATATGCGGCAAGTTATTTTAAATGTCCATGATTAATTAAAAGTCAGGACAAGCTGTTTATGGCCATATTTGTTCCAACCTATGTCAAACTCCACTTACTAATGAAGAGTATCTGGTCCGCTCAAGCTGTATTATGCCTATATTTGACTTTTGACCTTTATGTGTGACCTTTAAGCTAGGGACACAGTTATTTTTAATTTCCTGATGAATGATAAATTAAGAGTCCGGACAAGCTGTACTATGCCTATATTTGACCTTTGATCTCTAAGTGTGACAATGACCTTCAGCTAGGGACATAGGTCTCCACATGGTGAACATTTGTAACAAGCTATTTTAAATTCCCTGATGAATGCAGAATTAACAGTCCGGATAAGATCGCGCGGATGGATGCACGCACGCACAGTCCCACGGACGCACGGACTCATGGACCAGCGGACTCACGGACGCACGAGAGCAATCACGCACACACATCGAACCGCCATTGTGACAACTAAGTCGAGCTGACCGCAAGCGAGCTCTACAAAAATGGCCCTGTCCGGGAGAAACAAATGGCCTTCTTTGGGCCTAAACCCCTTTTTTCTCCCCTGAAAGGCTACAGTTACAGGTCCATACCTAATGCTGTTTTAGCTCTGAGAGGAGATGTAAATTAACTTCGAACAACGACGTCCTAAAATATACATGTATTAGGCATTGGTGTTGATTTGAACTTTACTTGTTGAATATTAAAGGGACCTGTTCACAGATAGACGAATTGACTGCATCATTTTTGTCATATATTTCAACAAAGAAAAAAAAAAGACTAGTGTATATAAAGGAGCGAAATAACACTACTGACACAGAAATATACTGTAAATGCCAATTCGGTAATGAGTAATCATCAGTTGAAATTGTTAAAATAATAAAGCGTTTGTAACGCGAAACGATGGAATAATTTGCAGCGTTTCTGTAGTTTTCGTTGAAATTATTGCAATCGCCTACGCTATTGTCATCAAGCAGAAGATCATGTTGTCTGATGCTATTTATACAGTGCTCTCTCTGTCCCTTTTTTCAAGATCTTAAATACAAATGAATTTATGTTATCGTTTTTTTGACCATTTGTTACCATATTAGTTGGAACAAACAAATTCTGCAATCAGTAGTATGCATTTTAAAACTCTTTTGCGTGTCAAAACAGATGTCAAAGGTAGTCAAAGGTTGTCAAATTAGTGCAAAAAGAGTACAATAAAGAATATCAATTTTAGTGAGATGACCAATGTAACTAATAGAAAACACTTCAATAAAAGTGTCGTCCCGGATCAGCCTGTGCAGTCCGCCGCGACAGGCAAATCTAGGACGGCACCTTTCGCCTACAGTGGATTTATGTTTAGAAGAGACTTCCTTGAAACAGAAAATACCATAAAAGTGGAAAGTGTCGTCCCGGATTACACTGTCCAGAAGAGACTTCCTTGAAACAGAAAATACCACAAAAGCGGAAAGTGGATTAGCCTGTGTGAACTGCACAGGCTAATCCGGTACGACACTTAACGCACATGCATTAGGCCCGGGTTTCCCACGACACGCCTCCAATTTACTCTTATCTTATATCTGCAACGATGTTGAAGTTCAATGGAAACGTTTGATCACATGGCAAACAAGCATGCTAAACTTTCTTGGCATTAATCAAAATATTTAAAAACATCTTATGTAAATATAATATGTTAATCTACTCGATTTCGAAAAGGTGAACGAATCTTGCTTTAAAATACAATTGCATTTTCCGACATGAAACCCCAGCAGACTGATGACAGATTAAACCCTGGCCTGATAACTGAAGAAATACCGTGTCACCTACATTGCTAAATAATTCTACATTAATAATATATTATCTGTACTTATCAGAAAATAAATAAAACTCGACCTCAACGATACAGTACAAATGTGCGCCGTGTAAATAATATTTACAGGGCTTCTCAAAGTAATTAGATTTCGATTGTCGACTTTAATCTGATATGCAGACGGCTTGTGGTTAAAACTTGATTAATTGTTTTGTGCTCATTTAAATTAAAGCGAAACATTCTTAATCAGTAACCTATATGTTTTATAATACAGATACTGATACTGCAAGCTACGTGATACATTTTACATTTGCCAAACCAAGACAATACTTCAGATGCCAGCACCACAACAATCATCACCATTCCAGCATCGCTGCCACTACTACCTTGCTATCACGATCGCCACCATGACCACTCGCTGTCACAGCCACAACAGAATCACAATTCCAACATCGCTGCCACAACCACCTTGCTATCACTATCGCCACCATGACCAACCGCTGTCACAGCCACAACCATCATCACCAGTCCAACATCGCTGCCAATACCACATTGCTATCATGATCGCCACCATAAACACCCCCTGTCACATCCACAACCATCATCACCATTCTAACATCGCTGCCACTACCACCTTGCTATCACGATCGCCACCATGACCAACCGCTGTCACAGCCTCAACCATCATCACCAGTCCAACATCGCTGCCAATACCACATTGCTATCATGATCGCCACCATAAACACCCCCTGTCACATCCACAACCGCCATCACCATTCTTACATCGCTGCCACCACCACATTGCCATCACGGTCCCCACCATGACCACCCGCTGTCACAGCCACAACCATAATCACCATTCTTACATCGCTGCTACTACCACAATGCTATCACGATCACCATCATGACCAACCGCTGTCACAGCCACAACAATCATCACCATTCTAACGTCACTGCCACTACCACCTTGCTATCACGACCGCCACCATGAAAACCCGCCGTCACAGCCACAACCATCATCACTATTCTAACATCGCGGCCACTACCACCATGCTATAACAATCGCCACCATGACCACCCGCTGTCACAGCCACAACCATCATCACCATTCTAACGTCGCTGCCACTACCAAATTGCCATCATCACCATTTTAACAGAACCAACATCACCATTCTAACATCGCTGCCAATACTACCATGCTATCACGATCGCCACCACGACCACAAGCTGTCACAACCACAACCATCATCACCATTTTAACATCGCTGCCACTACCACCCTGCTATCACGGTCGCCACCATGACCAACCGCTGTCACAGCCACAACCATCATCACCATTCCAACGTCGCTGCCACTACCACCTTGCTATCACGGTCGCCACCATGACCAACCGCTGTCACAGCCACAACCATCGTCACCATTCTAACGTCGCTGCCACTACCACCTGGCTATCACGGTCGCCACCACGACCAACCGCTGTCACAGCCACAACCATCATCATCATTCCAACGTCGCTGCCACTACCACCTTGCTATCACGGTCGCCACCATGACCAACCGCTGTCACAGCCACAACCATCATCACCATTATAACATCTCTGCCACTACCACCTTGCTATCACGGTCGCCACCACGACCACCCACTGTCACATCCACAACCATCATCACCATTCTAACATGGCTGCCAATACCACATTGCTATCACTATCGCCACCGTGACCAACCGCCTTCACAGCCACAACCATCATCACCATTCTAACATGGATGCCAATACCACCTTGCTATCACGATCGCCACCATGACCAACCGCTGTCACAGCCACAACCATCATCACCATTCTAACATCGCTGCCACCACCACCTTGCTATCACGATCGCCATCATGAACACCCGCTGTCACAACCACAACCATCATCACCATTTTAACATCGCTGCCACTACCACCTAGCTATCACGATCGCCACCATGACCAACCGCTGTCACAGCCACAACCATCATCACCATTGTAACGTCGCTGACACTACCACCTTGCTATCACGATCGCCACCATGACCACCCGCTGTCACAGCCACAACCATCATCACAATTTTTACATCGCTGCCACCACTACCTTGCTATAACGATCGCCACCACGAACACAACCAACATCACCATTCTAACGTCGCTGACACTACCACCTTGCTATCACGATCGCCACCATGACCAACCGCTGTCACAGCCACAACCATCATCGCCATTCTTACATCGCTGCCACTACTACCTTGCTATCACGATCGCCATCATGACCAACCGCTGTCACAGCCACAACCATCATCACCATTCTTACATCGCAGCCACTGCTACCTTGCTATCACGATCGCCATCATGACGAACCGCTGTCACAACCACAACCATCATCACCATTCTAACGTCGCTGCCACAACTACCTTGCTATCACGATCGCCACTATGACCACCCGCTGTCACAACCACAACCATCATCACCATTCATACATCGCTGCCACCACCACCTTGCTATCACGATCGCCATCATGACCAACCGCTGTCACAGCCACAACCATCATCACCATTCTTACATCGCTGCCACTACCACCTTGCTATCACGATCGCCATCATGACCAACCGCTGTCACAGCCACAACCATCATCACCATTCTTACATCGCTGCCAATACCACCTTGCTATCACGGTCGCCATCATGACCAACCACTGCCACAGCCACAACCATCATCACCATTCTAACATCGCTGCCACTACCACCTTGCTATCACGGTCGCCACCATGACCAACCGCTGTCACAGCCACAACCATCATCACCATTCATACATCGCTGCCAATACCACCATGCTATCACGATCGCCACCAAGACTACCCGCTGTAAAAGCCAGAACCATCATCACCATTCTAACATCGCCGCCAACACCACCTTGCTATCACGATAGCCACAATGACCACTCGCTGTCACAACCACAACCATCATCACCATTTTAACATCGCTGCCTCTACCACCTGGCTATCACGGTCGCCACCACGACCACCCGCTGTCACAGCCACAACCATCATCATCATTCTAACATCGCTGCCAATACCACCTTGCTATCACGATCGCCATCATGACCAACCGCCGTCACAGCCACAACCATCATCACCATTCTAACATCGCTACCACTACAACCTTGCTATCACGATCGCCATCATGACCAACCGCTGTCACAGCCACAACCATCATCACCATTCTAACATCGCTACCACTACCACCTTGCTATCACGATCGCCACCATAGCTGTAACAGCCAGAACCATCATCCCCATTCTAATATCGCTGCCAATACCACCAAGCTATCACGATCGCGAGCAAAGCCAGAACCATCATCACCATTCTAACATCGCTGCCAACACCACCTTGCTATCACGATCGCCACCAGGACAACCCGCTGTAACAGCCAGAACCATCATCACCATTCTAACGGCGCTGCCAATACCACCATGCTATCACGATCGCCACCATGACCACTCGCTGTCACAACCACAACCATCATACCATTCTAACGTCGCTGCCACTACCACCTTGCTATCACGGTCGCCACCACGACCACAAGATGTCACAACCACAACAATCATCACCATTTTAACATCGCTGCCACTACCACCCACCTTTTACGATTGCCATCATGACCAACCGCTGTCACGGCCACAACCATCATCACCATTCTAACGTCGCTGCCACTACCACCTTGCTATCACGGTCGCCACCACGACCACCCGCTGTCACAACCACAACCATCATCACCATTTTAACATCGCTGCCACTACCACCTTGCTATCACGATTGCCATGATGACCAGCCGCTGTCACAGCCACAACCATCATCACCATTCTAACGTCGCTGCCATTACCACCTTGCTATCACGGTCGCCACCACGACCAACCGCTGTCACAGCCACAACCATCATCACCATTCTAACACGCTGCCACTACCACCATGCTATCACGATCGCCATCATGACCAACGGCTGTCACAGCCAGAACCATCATCACGATTCTAACATCGCTGCCAATACCACCATGACCACTCGCTGACACAACCACAACCATCATCACCATTCTAACGTCGCTTCCACTACCACCTTGCTATCACGATCTCCACCATGACCACCCGCTGTCACAGCCACAACCATCATCACCATTCTTACATCGCTGCCACTACTACCTTGCTATAACGATCGCCACCACGACCACAAGCTGTCACAACCACAACCATCATCACCATTTTAACATCGCTGCCACTACCACCCTGCTATCACGGTCGCCACCACGACCAACCGCTGTCACAGCCACAACCATCATCACCATTCCAACGTCGCTGCCACTACCACCTTGCTTTCACGGTCGTCACCATGACCAACCGCTGTCACAGCAACAACCATCGTCACCATTCTTACGTCGCTGCCACTACCACCTGGCTATCACGGTCGCCACCACGACCAACCGCTGTCACAGCCACAACCATCATCACCATTCCAACGTCGCTGCCACTACTACCTTGCTATCACGGTCGCCACCATGACCAACCGCTGTCACAGCCACAACCATCATCACCATTATAACATCTCTGCCACTACCACCTTGCTATCACGGTCGCCACCACGACCACCCACTGTCACATCCACAACCATCATCACCATTCTAACATGGCTGCCAATACCACCTTGCTATCACTATCGCCACCGTGACCAACCGCCTTCACAGCCACAACCATCATCACCATTCTAACATGGATGCCAATACCACCTTGCTATCACGAAAGCCACCATGACCAACCGCTGTCACAGCCACAACCATCATCACCATTCTAACATCGCTGCCAACACCACCTTGCTATCACGATCGCCATCATGAACACCCGCTGTCACAACCACAACCATCATCACCATATTAACATCGCTGCCACTACCACCTAGCTATCACGATCGCCACCATGACCAACCGCTGTCACAGCCACAACCATCATCACCATTGTAACGTCGCTGACACTACCACCTTGCTATCACGATCGCCACCATGACCACCCGCTGTCACAGCCACAACCATCGTCACAATTCGTACATCGCTGCCACCACTACCTTGCTATAACGATCGCCACCACGACCACAACCAACATCACCATTCTAACGTCGCTGACACTACCACCTTGCTATCACGATGGCCACCATGACCAACCGCTGTCACAGCCACAACCATCATCGCCATTCTTACATCGCTGCCACTACTACCTTGCTATCACGATCGCCATCATGACCAACCGCTGTCACAGCCACAACCATCATCACCATTCCAGCATCGCTGCCACTACTACCTAGCTATCACGATCGCCACCATGACCACCCGCTGTCACAGCCACAACCATCATCACCATTCTTACATCGCAGCCACTGCTACCTTGCTATCACGATCGCCATCAGGACGAACCGCTGTCACAACCACAACCATCATCACCATTCTAACGTCGCTGCCACAACTACCTTGCTATCACGATCGCCACTATGACGAACCGCTGTCACAACCACAACCATCATCACCATTCATACATCGCTGCCACCACCACCTTGCTATCACGATCGCCATCATGACCAACCGCTGTCACAGCCACAACCATCATCACCATTCTTACATCGCTGCCACTACCACCTTGCTATCACGATCGCCATCATGACCAACCGCTGTCACAGCCACAACCATCATCACCATTCTAACATCGCTGCCACTACCACCTTGCTATCACGGTCGCCACCATGACCAACCGCTGTCACAGCCACAACCATCATCACCATTCTAACATCGCTGCCAATACCACCATGCTATCACGATCGCCACCAAGACTACCCGCTGTAAAAGCCAGAACCATCATCACCATTCTAACATCGCCGCCAACACCACCTTGCTATCACGATAGCCACAATGACCACTCGCTGTCACAACCACAACCATCATCACCATTCTAACATCGCTGCCACTACCACCTTGCTATCACGGTCGCCACCACGACCACCCGCTGTCACAGCCACAACCATCATCATCATTCTAACATCGCTGCCAATACCACCTTGCTATCACGATCGCCATCATGACCAACCGCCGTCACAGCCACAACCATCATCACCATTCTAACATCGCTACCACTACCACCTTGCTATCACGATCGCCATCATGACCAACCGCTGTCACAGCCACAACCATCATCACCATTCTAACATCGCTACCACTACCACCTTGCTATCACGATCGCCACCATAGCTGTAACAGCCAGAACCATCATCACCATTCTAATATCGCTGCCAATACCACCATGCTATCACGATCGCGAGCAAAGCCAGAACCATCATCACCATTCTAACATCGCTGCCAACACCACCTTGCTATCACGATCGCCACCAGGACCACCCGCTGTAACAGCCAGAACCATCATCACCATTCTAACGGCGCTGCCAATACCACCTTGCTATCACGATCGCCACCATGACCACTCGCTGTCACAACCACAACCATCATACCATTCTAACGTCGCTGCCACTACCACCTTGCTATCACGGTCGCCACCACGACCACAAGATGTCACAACCACAACCATCATCACCATTTTAACATCGCTGCCACTACCACCCACCTTTTACGATTGCCATCATGACCAACCGCTGTCACGGCCACAACCATCATCACCATTCTAACGTCGCTGCCACTACCACCTTGCTATCACGGTCGCCACCACGACCACCCGCTGTCACAACCACAACCATCATCACCATTTTAACATCGCTGCCACTACCACCTTGCTATCACGATTGCCATGATGACCAGCCGCTGTCACAGCCACAACCATCATCACCATTCTAACGTCGCTGCCATTACCACCTTGCTATCACGGTCGCCACCACGACCAACCGCTGTCACAGCCACAACCATCATCACCATTCTAACACGCTGCCACTACCACCATGCTATCACGATCGCCATCATGACCAACGGCTGTCACAGCCAGAACCATCATCACGATTCTAACATCGCTGCCAATACCACCATGACCACTCGCTGTCACAACCACAACCATCATCACCATTCTAACGTCGCTTCCACTACCACCTTCCTATCACGATCTCCACCATGACCACCCGCTGTCACAGCCACAACCATCATCACCATTCTTACATCGCTGCCACTACTACCTTGCTATAACGATCGCCACCAGGACCACAAGATGTCACAACCACAACCATCATCACCATTCTAACGTCGCTGACACTACCACCTTACTATCACAATCGCCACCATGACCAACCGCTGTCACAGCCACAACCATCATCACCATTCTTACATCGCTGCCACATCTACCTTGCTATCACGATCGCCACCACGACCACAAGCTGCCACAGCCACAACCATCATCACCATTCTAACATCGCTGCCACTACCACCTAGCTATCACGATCGCCACCATGACCACCCGCTGTCACAGCCACAACCATCATCACCATTCTTACATCGCTGCCACTACTACCTTGCCATCACGATCGCCATCATGACCAACCGCTGTCACAGATCTACGTGGTAGTAGCAAATATCATGTCACAGCCACAACCATCATCACCATTCTTACATCGCTGCCACATCTACCTTGCTATCACGATCGCCACCACGACCACAAGCTGTCACAACCACAACCATCATCACCATTCTAACATCGATGCCACTACCACCTAGCTATCACGATCGCCACCATGACCACCGGCTGTCACAGCCACAACCATCATCACCATTCTTACATCGCTGCCACTACCACCTTGCTATCACGGTCGCCTTCATGACCAACCACTGTCACAGCCACAACCATCATCACCATTCTAACATCGCTGCCACTACCACCTTGCTGATGTCACAGCCACAATCATAATCACCATTCTTACATCGCTGCCACCACCACCATGCTCACGATCGCCACCATGACCACCCGCTGTCACAGCCACAACCATCATCACCATGCTTAAATCGCTGCCACCACCACCATGCTATCACGATCGCCACCATGACCACCTGCTGTCACAGCCACAACCATCATCACCATTCTTACATCGCTGCCACCACCACCATGCTATCACGATCGCCACCATGACCACCTGCTGTCACAGCCACAACCATAATCACCATTCTTACATCGCTGCCACCACCACCTTGCTATCACGATCGACCCCATGACCAACCGCTGTCACAGCCAGAACCATAATCACAATTCTTACATCGCTGCCACCACCACCTTGCTATCACGATCGCCACCATGACCACCTGCTGTCACAGCCACAACCATAATCACCATTCTTACATCGCTGCCAATACCACCTTGCTATCACGATCGCCACCATGACCAACCGCTGTCACAGCCACAACCATAATCACTATTCTTACATCGCTGCCACTACCACCTTGCTATCACGATCGCCATCATGACCAACCGCTGTCACAGCTACAACAGTCATAACTAGCATCATGGGCCCATGATTATAAATATTCTTTAAATCAATATTATTCTTAATCTTAAACATTAACCAATAGAAAACCAAGCCATGCATATGTAACACGCACTTTAGTGGTCAATATTTCAAACTGAAACTAAGTTTGAGATAACACCGATTGTAATCCTAGTGTCTGGTCACACCTGGCAACTCCACCACGAACATACTTGCTACTTGTCACTCTGTGCAGTTTTATAAAATTTGGGCCATTGCTTTTTTAGAGAAGATAGAGTACCGGAAACACCCTGTCTTTCAGTAATAATAATAATAATAATAATAATAATAATAACTTTATTTCAAGAAGAATTCACATTAAGCTAGAACATAACTTGTTTACAGTGTGGTCTTCTAAAACTAACCTCATGAACACTCAGTTACAAAAACACATTCGTTATAAGTTATAAATAAATAAAGAAGAAATAGAGAACAAACAAAAAATCACACAGACAAGTCTCAAACAGCAAAAAAAATTATGTCAAGAATTAGAATCATACATAAAGCATTACTGAAGATCATAAAGGTATTTCTTATATCTATATTTAAAAGTATTCATATTTGTTGTACTTCGTAAATAAATAGGAATAGAATTCCACACTTGTCTTGAAAAATAAGAAAAAGTTCTGCTTCCATACTCTGATTGGAATGTAAATGATGATAAATCTGAACGGGTGGAGGATCGAAGTGCATAGGTGTTATTGTTTGCAAAGTCCATCACAGGTTGAATGTAAGAATTATAAAACATTTTTCTTGAGTCAAGATTAAGATAATAATTAATTATTTTAAGGAGTGTCAGCTTACATACATTTTGAATTTGAGCATCCCATTTTAAATGTTTGTCAATTGTTATCCCTAACACATTGAATGTAGACACTTGTTCGACGGTATGGTTGTCAACTGACAAAGTTAAGGAAGGTAGATTTGCTGCCATGTGAGGTTTCAACAGCACCATACATTTACTTTTTTTAGGATGAATAGACATATTGCTGTTATGGCACCAATCGTTTATTAGATCCAAATCTTGTTCAAGAGAGTGTTGTATATTGAAAACATTACTCCCACTAGCATGAAGAGTTGAATCATCTGCATACAAATCTAAGAGTAGAGTATTGAAGAAAGAACGGAATATCATTTATATACATAAGAAAGAGAACAGGCCCTAGAATTGAGCCTTGGGGAACACCACTTTTGACGAACTGAAAAGACGATTTGACATTCCCCACTTTAACACACTGCCTCCTGTGTGATAAATATGAGGTCATGAGAAATGATACATTTATAATTTCTCGAGCAAACTCGTGTGGTCCACCAAATCAAATGCCTTTTGGCGATCAAGAAATACCGAGCCGATGAGTTTTCCGGAATCAATGTCTTTCATCCACGAATCAATAAGGCGAATCAACGTAGATTGACAGGAATGGTGCTCACGGAAACCAGACTGAAATGTGTGAAGTAATGAATGCTTGCTAAGGAAGTGTTTTAGTTGATTTGCAATGTGTCTTTCAAAAAGTTTTGATAGAGTAGGAAGTATTGATATAGGTCTAAAATTGTTTACTTTATCTTTATCGGAGCCCTTGTATAAAGGGATTATATATGCATCTTTGCGTTGACGGGGGAAGACCCTTTGATCAATGCATTTGTTTATGCGAGAAGTTATACCAGGAATGATTGTATCACCACAATTTTTCAGAAATTTTGGATGATGTAAACCATAATCTAGTTTATCTATTAATTTTCGGACCTCAAAAACATTCATCTTTTATTTTATTGGTTAAATTAGATTTGAAAGCATTATATTTGTTGACGTCAAATTCGCTCTTTTCAATGATGTCAGCTATGTTAGTAAAATGGTTATTGAAAGCATTTAAGATGTCACTCTCATCGTTAATCACATTGCCCTGATATTTGATGACAGGTGGTAAAACTATTGTTTCTTGAGACTTGGTGAGAGTATTTAGAGACTTCCAGAGATAATTTGTTGGCTTGTTATATTTTATTGAAGTTTGATAGAAATTGTGTTTACTCTTTCTTATGATGTGTGTTACTAAATTTCTTTGTTGTTTATATTCGTCACTGTTTACTTTTTTAAATATGTTCCTTCGGCGAATGGCTTCCTTAATCTCATCTGTGAACCAGTCTGGTTGCACCTGTGATTTGACTCTTTTAGTTTTAGAGGGGCGTTGTAATTTAATATGTCATTTATTGTTCGCAATATGTGGTCAAGTGCGTCATGATGGTTATCCAACGATTCAGAATAAGATATGTTAGATGTTAACAGTTTTTGTCTGAAATTCAAGTATTGAAAATGTTTTAAATTGCCTGTACGTTATTTTATTATGAGTATTTTTTGTATATTTATCACGAACACGGCCTGTGAAACAGACTGGAAAATGGCCACTGATGCTGCACTTTGAAACGAAATTCTCCGTGATCTTTTAAGGCACGCTTGAATACAAGTGGTCAATGATAGTACTTGATGTTTTTGTTACTCTGGTAGGTTTTTTATCATCTGCTCGAAACCATTAGATTTGATGAAAGAAGTCCATTGAGCATTGTTTAATGAATTTTTATCTGCAAGGAAGTTGAAATTAAAATCACCTATAAAATGATATTCCTGTGAAGGATTTGTTATTGCGAGCGATATTTAACTTTAATATTCATAAACCCAACTTTGAGAAGAATTGGGAGGTATGTACATGAAATTAATGAGAAACGGTTTTGTATTAGGATAATGAATAACGATCCATACTGATTCTAGAGCAGAGATGTTAAAGTCTTGCCTCTATGACAATCGCAAAGTGTCTTTATGTAAATTAGTATTCCTCCACACTTCTTATTATGTCTATCTCTAGGAATTATAGTAAAATCATTAATAAATAGATCCGTATATGAAATTCCATAATGTAAAAATGTTTCACATAATCCTAAAATATAAATATTTACAGAAGATAGTAAGCATTTAATTTCATCAAGTTTTGGCATAATATGCTGCACATTCATGTTCATGACATGAAGACCCTTAGATTGATAACGTATATCAAAATAGTTAGACATCTTAATAGATTGTTTAGAGTTGCATTCATTGTTCGTTGACATTCCATTTGTAGTGGCAACATATTCATTATTCACGAACATAAAATTATTATTATTATTTTCATGTAAATCACACGTGCACGAGATATAATTACGAATGGTGCGCAGTTCTTGTAAAGGTTCATATATATTACCGTCAGCGTGGGTTGGGTAATGTGAAGGTCTGTGTGCGCTTTCCTAAACTCTGTCTCTGTTTTTCAGTAAGCCTGTTTGTCTTCAACCACAACAATTTTCTCAACTGTTCTTCTCTTAAGCACAAATTAATTGAACATTCACAAACGCGTAAACTTGTGCGGCGATTTTCAACGCATATATATAGCTAATGCGTTGTTGCGGCGACTCGCAACGCATAAAGCATAAATGACGATGATTATAAAGATTGATCCCACTATGATGATGATGATGGTGGTGATGATGATAATGATGATGATGATGACGATGCTGCTGCTCTTCTGCTGCTGATGCTGATGGTGATGTTTATGATGATTATGACGACGATGATGACGATGATGGCGATAATGATGATGATGATGATGATGATGATGATGATGATGATGATGATGGCGATAACTTAAAATACAATAAGTTCGTAAATTTGTCAATGGTTAGATTAACTAGTGTCAAAGTTGAAATTAGCATGCATTTTTTTCTTTCTATACATTTATAAAATAAAATAAATAATTTATCTGGGGCTCTGTTAGACATTTCTATTTGACACTTGACATTATTAAAGTTTATTTATTGTGTGTTTAGGCTAAAACCGCGAGAAAAGTGTTTCTAAAGACATACAGAATGACGGACCTGCGGACAGGCGAACGAACAAAGAGACACGTTCTCCTTCCTCCTTAACTTTGCTCTCCGATAGTATTATAACATCGTCACTCTATCGTATATTGAGATTGTTTATGTGGCGCAAGTGTGAATTAATCGTGGTTATGTATTTGCGTTAAAAAGCACCGCATAAACGCGTTTGCTTACTTTTTTGCGGTGACGTGCTTATGTGGCGTTCCAGATTTTGTTTTAAGGGGACAAAAGTGCAGCAAATTGTGTCTAAAGACACACGGACGAACAGAGCGAAAGGCTGTTTCCGGTATACCCCCCACCCATTTTTTTAACGGGGGTTTATTACATTGACTAACTGTCATTCGTTTTTTACAATTGTTAATACGGCGCTAGTGTACCCTTTTCGTCGCATTTAACGGGGTCCTGTAAATACGGAGAAAACCCGTGACCGCATAAACGAAACCTGCCACGTTTATGAAGCGACGTGCATATTTGATTGTTATTACCTTGGCGATTGTGCACGCATGAAAAAGCTGTTTGAACTAAAATGCCAAAATGAGATAAATAAAGACAGAATAATACACCATCTGTGAATATTTGTACGTTGCTATTGCGTAGGCGTTAGAAACACAAACAAGAGGATTTCCGCTGTGCATATTAACGTGGATATAGTTATATCTTTATCGCCATTACATGGGATTTGTTGTCGTTTTATTGGCCGATAATCCCCGGGTTTACGCGACTAGGCCCAAATGGAGAACCATTGAGATGCCGCGAGCGAGACGGGTCAAAGAACATTCTAGTTGACACCCCCGACGAAGACGTTGGTGAGGACGTGAAAGTGAAAAGGGATTTGGTGCAATATTGTGACGGTATCTATGAAAGGCAAATATCATTGTTTGGTTTCATGACAAATGCATTTGCTACACAAACTAGTGTATACCGTCCGTTGTGTAGGTTCACAGGCTGTCGAATGGTTACTGTCGGAATTGCATTTATTGTTGTTTACAATTATTGAAAGGTCGTTTGGTCTTTTGGAGATTTATACATTTAGCACTACTAGCAATGTCATAAAATGAAAATATTAACAACGTAACCGAGTGCATTTACAAAATAATAGAAGTAACTTCTTGGATTGTTTTATATTTTAGCAGGATTCTGTTACCTAATGAGTCCTAGAGAGTGTGCATATTTCCATGTGTTCCCGTTTGATTCCTAGACAGTCTGCATAACATCTTGCCCACCATGCGACGACATCATTTAGTTTTGAACAATAGCAGCAATGGTTTATTCAACGCCTCTTGGATTAATACGCTGAACTCAGCAGTTTACTGTATTACTTTTTCCTATATCAAAGATATAAAGATTTAAAGTAAAAATAGTTCGTGTATATCGCAACACATCAGTTGCTAAGCAAATATGAGGTGTATCCTACTTATTTTCTTATCTCCACCTACATAACTGTTTATGTCTGTTACAAAACAAGAGTTTGGTTCAGTTAACGGGAGATCCATGGGACGACACCCTCACAGGTTGAAGTATTGGGCTGGACACATTTGTTTGTGGTCATGCCGTGTGTGTGTTGATGGTCGCGCACTCATCCACTGTCGAACTAAGGTACGAAACTTTAACTCTAAAGTGGGTATAATAGGGTTGATTTTTCATATCAATTATTTTGAAAAGTTTCAAAATAAACAGGTGGCAAAAGACTCGACAGTATATAGAAACAAACCAATAAAAATATTATTGGGAACAACTAAATACATATAAAAGAGAAACAAACACGTCGTACGGATGTCGACTTTTTCATCGTTTATTAGTGTTTTCTATCCCCAAACAAATGTCAATCGTGATACATCGAATATCTCCGGAATGATAGATTTTTAAAATCGCCTGGGTCGCCATGGTGCAGCCGAAAACTGTTTGTTATTAAATCAAAGCGCTGACGCACTAAAGTTGTTCGTTTTTGCGTTACACTGGGTGCAACTCAGTATTTCCAAACGTCAGTAGCAACATAAAGTTAAATTGGTCGGCGCAGTTTCGAAAGACATTGTTAAGATTTTCAACTGAATATTTTTTGTTAAAATATATGATAATTAACTTTACGTGTACTTTGTTATTTTTTTTATATAATTTCTCTCTATGTCTTGTGTAAGTTCGTTTATACAATCTTTAAGAAGTGACATTCACAGTGCCACACAAGATCCATGGGCATATTGTTATCAATACATGTAACGGACATAGCAACAATAAAAAAGCAGGAACAGAACAAAACAAATCTTTATTATTTTATAATATATATTTTTTATTGTGTCAAATGTGCGAAGCAGCTCTAAAATAATAACGGTTTTGTCCATGCACGTGTTTTTTTGTGGCAAAAGTTCTGTATATATTTAGTACTTAAAACGTGTATAGTTTCACTGATATAGCTTAAAACTGGGCTAATTATGTTTCTTTGTTCTATGTATAGTGTTAATTACACCACGCCCATGCACCAAGTTTGGTGAAAATAAGGATGTCACAGAATTGCGCAGTTCACATGTCTATAAAATATAAATATAAGTCATCGGAAACGCAAACTGCGGAATTTTATGGTGGTCAAAAAATTGACCCTTTCCAGTAGAAGCTGGCCATACTCCGGAATGGATGTATTTCGGACATTGTGTTCAGAAGCCAGCATCCGTACATCGGAGCCGGATGAAAGTTCTCAGGTCACATTGGCACAGTGACACACCCATCCTGACAGTTATTCATTGAAATCGCTTGATAACAACTGTATTTGGTTAATTGTTAGTTTAAACTTGTTTAGATTAGCTAGTTTGTATCAAAAGCCATATTTTATTGAGACCATTTCTTGGGTAGAACCATAAATATTTTTTGAGATAGATCATTCGGATGCTCCCAAAATTAGGAAAACTCAAGAAAGAAATCGGCAAACAAAACTTAGAAGTATTTGAAAGCGACACATTGCATTTTTGAACAAAACTGCCTTCAACTGAGTGCTTTCGATGGAATATTTAGAATGTATTATATTTTCATCCCAGGCGCGGATCCAGGATTTTGAGCTAGATGGGGCGGAAATATTCAGTAACTGAACAAGGCTGTCAACAAACTGCTTTTGGCCTCTCATATATTGGACTAAATATCGAAAAGGAACAATTTAACGAAAATACAGAAGAATGGGTATCATTTTTACAATACATTGATTGAAGATCAAGCCATTGGCATCAAAATGCAGTGCATATGTTTAAGATAATGTGAGTTTTAACAATTTAATGTTAGGGAATTTAAGAGGGGGCGTACGCCGCTCCCCCCCCCCCCTCTAAATTCGCCTATGCATCCTTGTGGAAAAGTTACTGGTGAAGTACCTAAATCCGGACACTTTTGCTGGTTTTTGGACGATTTCTCTGGATAATTGCATCAAACAAAAATATAATGTTCATTATGATGTGGAAGGTTTAATCTTCAGCTTTAATCAAAATCTTAGTGGAATCTGCTATCTAAAAGTCACCGAATGATGTGTTGAGAAAAGGCCTGTAACACATATCGATATAAAGCTGATATATTGATACAATAGAAATATGGGTCTTGATCGTACAAGCTCATTTTTGTGAGGTGGCCGGATTTAAGTACTGTCCGGATTTAGGTACTTCACCAGTGTACTTGTTTTGGATAGCATATGTCATGTCTCCACCAGAAACATCAATAAACAACTAAAACATCAAATGTGCTAACAAGTGTTTGACAACAAGCGTGATCCGTAAGTTTGACACAGTTTCTTAAAGAATAAGAACATCTGATAATGCGATAAAGGGATTTTAAATCGCCTTCCGGTTAGAAATGTGTAACATTTACACAATTCCATCACACTTATGAATCATTCTGTTTCACGTTGCAGTTTTGTGTACATTTCGTATATTTTATCCTACATTATAATATTTTGCTCATCTTAACGCGCAAATAACGCTCAAATGCTTTTCATATAAACTACATGTAGTTTATAGCTACACATAGAACAAATAGTAGGTGCTCAATGCATGCGCCAACACAAAAAGATATATTATAAATGTTTTCATCGCGAAAGACATATACTAAAAGAACAGTAACATATATGATAATAAGTATGCATTTAAATTGTCATCCTTCGGAACTTAGATGTGTATAATGCTTTGCTAACTGTTTCTATAGAGTTCACTAAGATATCACGGAGGGCTAACCGGCCTTTGCATGATTTTGTTATTTTCTCCCGAGGTCAAGCTATGCGTTCGGCCAGTTATATACCAATCGACTTGTGTGCACAATAGAGCTATATAATCGAGTCAGTTTGCGAGTTGGGATACTCTTCTCTGTTCACTGTATCCTATTAATCCGTTATGCGTTAGCATAGATTTACATAAAGGTATTCATTTTGTGCTCGAAAGAAGCTCTTACTCGAGTCAGTTCTCGAGTTGCTAACACACAACGACCAGTATCAGTAGGTATAAATACGAATCACATTTGTAGCTGTCTCATACATGTTTCATGTCAGTTTGCAAGAACACGTTCTCCCCCATATATACTATATTGACGTCTTATCGTTGTCGTTATGTCAATTTTCTCGTCATGATCAAAAACACTATTTCACAACCCGGGGAGCCGATATCTATAGCTCATGCCCCTGTCCAAAGAAGAATGGCGAATCTTATCCAACACCACTGGCCGCGGTTGGTACATCAGCTGCTCCTTGGCGTCCTTGTATTTAGGGCTGCGCGAGTCGGTCTCCGGGGGTCGGGGAATGTGGACGGGGCGCTCTCGAGGGCGGTGCCGCCCGTGGGTGGCGGTGAGGGAGTTTGTGATCTGGGCTAACTCAAAATCCCGCGGGTGACGTCGAACGGGCGCCTGGCTGGAGTCTTCAACATGCAAAATAACATTAAACATTCATATACGTACTTGGTGGTGTTGTGTTTACTTTACGTGTTTCGGCGTTTAGTTATGTTTTATAAGTCGTTCAATTTATAGAAACCCTTTTGAGGGTTTACCTTTCACTAGTTTATTCAATTAACTAATGAGAAAGATATGGTAAGCACACTTCATGACACGTTTCACAAACATTGTATTATATACGTGTTGAATACCCAGTTTTAAAAGGAATAATATATCGCAAACATTACATATTTTACGTCAATGATTAAAGAATCCGCGATATATATTAAGTAAAATCTAAGCATTCTCAACTTAACTGTTTCTAAACGGATTGTGTTCATTAAAAAAAATACTTGATAGGATGTTTATATTTCGCTGTTTAATGTTCGATCTAACTTAAGGTTATGTTTAAATCATTTATTAATTATGTTCAGTGTGGTAACTTTTCGAATATATGTAAGATTCAACTACTTAAACTTAGCTACAACTTTTATTACAGAAACAAAAAAATACTCATAATGCAGGAAACTGATATTGTCTATTTTAACATAAACATGTTAATCAAATCATATCTATAATAATTTGTACATGCTTTTAAGTTGACGAAAACAAAGACAGGAAGTACGGATGGTACGTAGGTTCTAGGAATACAACTGATTGACATAATAATTAATGTCATGTCGTTGGAAAACCGGTCTGAATGCATGTGCTTACAGTGTCGTCCAGGATTAGCCTGAGCAGTTTGCCACTTTCCACTTTTATGGTATTTTCTATTTCAAGGAAGTCTCTTCTATACATAAATCCACTGTAGGCGGAAAGTGCCGTCCCGGAATAGCCTGTCCAGTCCGCCGTCCCATATTAGCCCGATTTTCCCACGACACACCTCATATATGTCCAGCGGTTAATAATATATGGCTACTAAAGGTCTAATTACCCAAAAACGGAAGTCATATCCTCAGGGTTACATGCTGTCAGTTAGATAATAAGCACATGTGGTTGAGTGCAGGATGCATATAAGTTGTAAAATACAGTTTAAATGATATGTTTTGGTATCATTTTAAAGGTATATATGTAAGCAATATGAAAAAAAGCTGTTTTGTGCACTACTTTATGTCTAGTGGTTCCCAGCTTCATAACTTTTGGCCCATGTATTCATGCGCAAAATGGCAGCCTCCATGCCCGTCAAAACCGGTGTGTTTTTTTAAAGGTAACTATTTTGAGTTACAATACATAGAATTTTTTGACAAGCTGTTTTTTCAAAAGGTTATGTCCTCATTTTCCAACAATGTTTGGTGATATATTGGAAAGTAGCTTGGTCATGGTGAAAAGTGAGATCAAAATTTTGAATATTTTATATGTAACAAAGAAGGAATTTATTTGCGCATGCGTAACCTAAAGACTGAACTTGCCTTTAAAACAAATTGCTGACTAGAAAGACAAAATCACGAAAATATCCATAGTCATCGTAGAAGTACGACACATTTTAGTCTGTGTGTGAAATTGGATTATGACCGCAAATAAAAACATTAGTAGATGCATATAACATTGAGTTATAGAACCCTAGTTACCTTTTTAAATCTTTCACAAATATAACAAACACTTACAATCATAGAACTTATTCAGATGTCAAAAATCTTAAACATTAAACAAATCAATGAAAACAGAAAACTCAAAATATAAATTCATCAAATAGGTATGTGTTTAAATGCACAGTGAGCACATTAACTCCGATTTATACAGAACACCCAACACACTCTTATTCTGCAATAGAAATACCGGTTTGTGCTTGTACTGACACCCACCTGTCATATTGAGCAGCCTCTGCTCCGTGTGCACGTTGTATCTCCAGTCGCCCGTGAGACGCTGTCGCGTGTAGAAATCTTCCTTCAGCTCCCGCTCCCGACCCGCCGGCCGGAGCGGCTTTAGTCGCGGCTTCTCCCTTGACATAGGCTTCGTCAGAAAAAAGTCATCCTTAGGCGTCCGTTTCAGCAGCCGGCGCACCTTCCGCTCCATCGGGCTCGCGCGCACACTCGCGGGCGCCTGCTTCTGTTCTATGCCGCTGAGCACGCGGGTCGTTTCCGCTTTAAGAGTCTTCATCTCGTCAAAAGTCTTTTCCAAAAGGAGTTTGTCCCGTTTACTCAGGTTCAAGTGTTTCATTTTGTTGTGCTCACGCTGCATCATTGCCAGTGATAGGAAGAACTGCTTGTGTTTGACGTTCGTGTCAGCTTGGCCGTAGGTTTTCTGGATCTGCTGGTAGATCCTCGCCGTAAGATCGTCGAAATCGTACGACAACCGCCTAGAGGGAGGCACCGATTCGATCTTTTTATGAACTACGCCGTGCAATCGACGCGAGGCATACCGCAGATACGAATACACGGAATCTTGTGACATCGGTCGTGACGCTCTTCCGGTGTACGTGTAGCTAATGATGTCATCTTCATTCGTAATCGGTTTAAAGGTAGGAATGTCTCGTTTTAGTTTATCCACTGATCTGTAGTATGGGATACTATTTCCGTTTTCTTCAAAGTAAATGCTTTTTCCTACAAAATATTAATACAGCATATTTAAAAAAAAAAATCTGGGAGTCACTTTCTTAGACGTCTGCACACATGCTTTATTAAGTAATTAAATTAAATGGTGAAAATGAACATAGTGAACTTTCTTCAGTTATATACCCGTCATCCTAAAGCTCAATTACACATTTGCAACGCAAGAAGCAAATGACACATTAGCGCCAATATACGTGTCCAAAGTAAAATGTGCAATTCAGTTTGAAGTGATAGGCGGTGATTGCAAGTCGATTAGTAACACATGTACATGGCAGAACTGGGCTTTAAAGGGACTTGTTCGCATATGTTCGCATTTTTAAGTATGCCATTAAATGTCATAACTTTACAGGTTTAAGCATCGGAACTAAAATGCTCAAGTATAATAGCAATAAAAGTATTTAGAAAAGAAAACCAAAAAAATTGTACCACCGGGGTTCGATGCCGGGACCTCCGGATTAAAAGGCTTACGCTTGAACCATTCCAACTTCTATTGATCCTGCATTATTTATTTTATGTAAGTGTTCCATGCGTTGTCAACAAATTTCAACGAAAACAACAGAAATACTCTAAATTATTCCATCGTTTATCATTCTATCAATTTAAACTGTCGATTACACTTAAACGAAACGGTTTTTACAGTATATTTCTAGGTCCGTAGTGTTATTTTGCTTCATTGTATACAGTGTTATTTTTTATTTTCGGAATCGTTGAAAAAAAGTTGAAAAATGGTAAATTCGTCAATCTGTGCACAGGTCCCTTTAAGACAAAAACTGGGAGGCTTACATGGGTCAAACGGACTAAACTGGGAGGCTTACATGGGTCAAACGGACTAATCGCGTCTTAACTCCGATTAACTGCTTTGTTTATTCCAAAAAGGTTGAAATGTGTTGACTTGAGAAATACATTATAGATCATCATAAGTAGAGACTTTATTCCGCTTAACTTAGAGAGCTTAACGCATTTACAGCAAGCTACTTACACTAAGCAAAAATAAATGTTTCGACAATATTTACTTCAATGCAACGGACAACGAAGCAACTGTGCGACAATGCAACGGCGCAACATTTTAGTTTTCATTTTCTGCAGATTTCTTTAATTCGAAAAACTCAGAGACACGATATTTCAAAAGTGTATGGGCGAAAATTACTGTTTAAATATTATATTTTTATAAAATTTCTGAGGGAGCGGATGCCAAATAAATGGATGCATTGCCGCATCTTCGCGCTCTTTTATACGGCGATACTGAACTGGCGGAAACAGGATTGCGTGCATGACACAGGTTACAGAGCACCGTTATTGACAGCTGTACCTCTACAGTAGCTGCGGCTTCTGTGATCGTGTTTCCGGCGTCTCTTCTGCTTCTCCTCCATGTCAAACCTGGGCTCGGCGATCTGTCCCGTCTCTTTCATGTCCTTTCAACGAACAAACCAAAACTGTAACCAGTGTGAGGTCGAACTCACAATACTTTGCAATAACACCCAATAAGCAGCGACTATAATTTCTAAGGAAACACGTTGCATAAGAAATTGAATTACATATAATTTTGATGTTATATTTTCCCTATCATAACAGTTATAAGTCCTGCCTGTTACCGGTATAATTTTTGCTGTCATTGTCAATGCGTTTTCTTTTAATGTCTGGTTTTGTGCTGACGACAATTATTTTATTTTCAATACAACAATACTACATTGTGACTACTGTGGTCTTTCGAAACATGATTTCTGCCATATTGTGATTGTGCGCATGCTCTTAATCTTATCACTTTGGGCATCAGAACTCATGAAACATGCGCTTTTTTATGTCCACAACGGAAAGCGAGTCGCACTCACAACATATATAGTTTCCTAGACAAGGAGTTAATTTGTCAGATAAATATAATATCTTTATTATTTACAGTTTTCAACGGCAGCCAAGCAGAAGTGCGAACATGTTTGTAAAAAGATGACAGAAATCACATTCCACTGGATCTACACTATACATATATATGTACGAGTGTTAACGGGTTTCTAAACTATGCTGTGACGATATGGCCGGCGACATCCAAGTATAATGTGTAAACTACTTTGACGAAATTGTACCTCACAAAGACCCATTTAAGTCAATGACGAAACAAAGTGGACAATTCACTTACAATTTATTTTCTATTTTAAATCTAAGGAGATTTTGTAAATGATCATGGAAAAATTGTTATTTAATTAAACAAAAATTTGTATAGTCTACAATCAAAATTATGTGCTAGTATAACATTTTAGCAGTCTGAATTAAGGGGGATCTAAACTGTTAATGAGGGTTATCAATTACTAGTATTGTCATAAACATTACAAACATGTTATGAAATGTTTCGGTATAGGGAATATCTGGTTTAGCATGTCTGTAAAACCGCGGGTTACTCTTGAGGCCGTATGGTCTGCGTCAAGGGGTGGGGGGCAATTCGTGTTTCGCGCTGGAGGCTACATTCTGGGCTACATTCCACTTATTGGGTTAACGTAGTTCATTTGGCTTACCTCGTTTTCTACCTATAATATATACCACCAACAAATTTGCAATAGACTGCTACACATATTTTCTTGGGTATGCCTATACTACATGTATAATTGTCCAACTCGTCTTGAGCCGAAAACAAATATAACCAAGTATCGGACATTCGTTTAGAATCGACATTACGTGTAGGTCTATTAGAGCTCATCGGTGTATATTTACTATATTACTTCGACATTATTCTAAAACAAATTGTTGGCTTTAAGAATCATTTAAATCCACAGTTTATTTCACGGCTGGGTTTTGCTCAAATACTAACTAAAATTTGTTAACATAATTGAGTTTTGAAAATATTAAATAGCGTTTAATTATGGGTCAAACAACTTGCATTATAAACTAATACAATGTCATTGACCTTTATTAACTTGTTAACGAATTTACATTCAACGCGTTCATTATCTTCGTGCTTCGATAAAGAAATACCAAAGTCAAGCAATTCATTTTATAGTAGAAAAAACCAATACACGAGCAGACTCGTCACGGTGATCTCCCCTGCTGTGCAATATTGCGTCATAACAGGGAGACCACTGCGATGATTTCGATATACGAGTATTTATCCATGGGGGAAGGTCCTTTACATGCCCCTACCTTCAGATCCTTGATCATGGCTAATACTGCATGGTAGCCTTTGTTATATCTCGGCATCCTTGTAGGAATGGGTCCAGTCGATGTGCCCTTCTTGCGCCTGGCATTGTCCGCAGGGTGACGGTATTTAGTGTTGCCATTTTTGTCCGGGGCCGGCACGGAACGGCTTCTAGACTTCACCGGACCCCGAGCCGCCATTCTATTGAGTGACTTGCTCCTAAAATCATGTGGACCTTGCTATTGTACACATAAAGAAACTGTGGCATGATGCTTAACTTTATCAAACAGTCTCATTTTAATGGTTGCTAGTAACGAATCTATATAATATTACATGCTACAAACTTTACTTTATGAAATCAGTCTTATTTTCAGTGATTGCTTCATGTGAATAATGTTACATGATTAGTTTGTTATTGATACTTACATGACAAAAGTCTCTCTTTCTGGTGATTGCAATAGTTATAAATAGTTATAAAACAAATACAAAGTGTAAACATACATGTAATAATGAATACAAAATTTAATTTTGTACGCAAATTTACTGCGTCCATAATAATGCGAGAAGGTGAGATATTTTGGTTAACTTTGTGATAAAAAGGTTTCCATTTACAATTAGATACTGTGTCTGCGATTTTAAAAATGATGTTATTTTCGAAGTAAAGATCTATATTGCACTAAACCTTTTTTAACATCGAAATAATATATAGACAAGAATGATTGTGAATATCATAAATACATCACTTACCTAGATCTACGATATGATATATAGACAAGAATGATTGTGAATATCATAAATACATCACTTACCTAGATCTACGATATGATATATAGACAAGAATGATTGTGAATATCATAAATACATCACTTACCTAGATCTACGATATGATATATAGACAAGAATGATTGTGAATATCATAAATAAATCACTTACCTAGATCTACGATATGATATATAGACAAGAATGATTGTGAATATCATAAATAAATCACTTACCTAGATCTACGATATGATATATAGACAAGAATGATTGTGAATATCATAAATACATCACTTACCTAGATCTACGAAATGATATATAGACAAGAATGATTGTGAATATCATAAATACATCACTTACCTAGATCTACGATATGATATATGGACAAGAATGATTGTGAATATCATAAATACATCACTTACCTAGATCTACGATATGTAGTTTCTGAAACGAATTAAAATAGCAAGTAGGACACTACAGGCAACATAATTATGTCAAAGTTAATGTTTAGCTAAGTATCGAATCACAACCGAACTTAAAGGCGTATATACCACATTCATATGTCGAGTATAATGATGACCGAACTTTAAGAAAGTTTGGCCCAGTATTCAAAATATCTCAAACACAAATATCATCAAACTGTTTATGTTTTATATTGATCTTCATACATTTATAAAAAAGATGTGATGGCAATAATTAAAAATTTATTTAATGCATTGGCCGAAACCGAACAACGAATGGTTATGTAATCGTTGTAGTATCCTTTTACCGAAATATGTTAGTTATTTAACGAGCCCGCGAGGCGAAATTAAATTATGAACATATTGAGGTTAAATGGTGCTACAAGCGTTTGATACCATATTCACCAATCACATCACATCTTTCTACGATGCCGATCCCAATGGGTAGTTCATAGACGTAACGTGATGTCTGACATGCTTGACACGCGTGTTATTTCCAATTTAGCGCTGTCGCATTGTGACCACTCAGTGCAAATCGTTCAGTTCAATCAGTAGCGTGCGTATAAATTACAACTACATTTCAATATACCGCACGATAAGCTCGCATATTAGGCTCCGCCCACCAGTTACTGTTCTAATATCACAGTTACTGAATACCGCGAAACAAAGCAAACTCTAAAGTATGGTATAATACAGCAACATTGACTTGATTTCTCAAAATTAAACAGCGTGCAATTGTACATTGTCGGTCAACAAGTTGTTGCCTTTGAAATATCGTATATTTTGTCCAACGTCTTCCAATTTCCAAAATGCCGACTTGACTCCTATTTAGATATTGTCCCTTTAATTGTTGCAGTTTTAACCTCGGTAGTGAAGGTTTTATGGCGGTAAAGGTGATTATTTTCGCTACAATTTCAATATTTGACTAATTATGACAATTGGACCTTTGAACAGGTAATATGATACAAAAACACAAGGAAGTGTAAATAAATGTATTTTTTTTTTAACGAAAGTCATTTTATTTTTATTGTAGGTACTTTATGACCTGAAAAGTTAAGCTGAATTTGAATTGAACACTCTACGATTTTTTAATGAAACAATGAAAACATCCACGATAATAAATAGTTTAATAGGATTCGATGTTACGGCCAGAAATAAATATAAATACGCTTATGTTAACGATAAAGAGAAACTCATAAGTTATTCTTATTCGCTAAATTTATATAACAAATAATGAACGAATTAGCAATTCTCAGTTTTCAAATAACAAGACATATCATCCGTGTATCTGTGTAACAACAAATGGCACCACATCTTACCTGTGTCCCTATGTAAAACAAATAACACGACATATTATTACAGTCTCCATATAACAACAAATATCACGACATCTCACCAGTGTCTTCATAATAACAAATAACACGGCACCTCATATATGTCTCCTTGTAACAAGAAATTACAAAACACCGCATCAGTGACTCTCTGTAACAACAAACAACACGAAACTTTATCAGTGTTTTTATGTTCGAAAAAGATAACGCGACATATACTCTGTGTAACAACAAAAAACTCCACACTTAATAAGTGTCTCCTTGTTATATACAAGAAAAAACGCCATCTCACCTCATCAGTGTCTTTATATAACAACAAATAACACGACACCTCATCTGTGTCTATATGTAACAACAAATAAGACGACATCTCACCTGTGTCGCCATGTAAAAACAAATAACACGACACCTCATTAGTGTCTTTATGTAACAACAAATAACACGACACCTCATCTGTGTCTCTACGTAACAACAAATAACACGACATATCATCCGTGTCTTTATATAACAACAAATAACATCACGTCTCACCTGTGTCACCATGTAACAACAAATAACACGACACCTCATCAGAGACTTTATGTAACAAGAAATAACACGGCACCTCACCTCTGTCGCCATTGAACAACAAATAACACGACACCTCATTAGTGTCTTTATGTAACAACAATACGCGACCCCTCATCTGTGTATCTACGTAACAAAAAATAAGACGACATCTCATCTGTGTCTCCATGTAACAACAAATAACACGACACCTCATCTGTGTCTCCATGTAACAACAAATAACACGACATCTCACCTGTGTCTCTACGTAACAACAAATAACACGACATATCATCCAACAAATAACACGACACCTCATCAGAGACTTTATGTAACAAGAAATAACACGGCACCTCACCTCTGTCGCCATTGAACAACAAATAACACGACGCCTCATTAGTGTCTTTATGTAACAACAATACGCGACCCCTCATCTGTGTATCTACGTAACAAAAAATAAGACGACATCTCATCTGTGTCTCCATGTAACAACAAATAACACGACACCTCATCTGTGTCTCCATGTAACAACAAATGACACGACACCTCACCTGTGTCTGTATGTAACAACAAATAACACGTCATCTCATCTGCGTCTCCATGTAACAACACGTAACACGACATCTCATCTGTGTCTGTATGTAACAACAAATAACACGACATCTCATGTGTGTATCTACGTAACAACAAATAAGACGACATCTCATCTGTGTCTCCATGTAACAACAAATAACACGACATCTCACCTGTGTATCCATGTAACAACAAATAACACGACACCTCATCTTTGTCTGTAAGTAACAACAAATAACACGACATCTTGTCTGTGTATCCATTTAACAACAAATAACACGAAACATCATCTTCGTCTGTATGTAACAACAAATAACACCACATCTTTTGTGCATTTATGTTTCAACAAATAACACGACATCTCATCGCTATCTACAACAAACAATTCGACCTCGCATCAGCGTCTATATTTACATGTAACAACAAATAACACGCGATCTCACGTGTGTGTCTCTATCACGACACTTGATCAGTGAGTTTATGTAACAACAAATAACATGACATCTATGTAGCAAAAAACAACTGGACCTCGCATCAGCGTTTATCTGTACATTTAACAACAATTAACACGACACATAATATGTTACTGTACCTAACAACAAATAACAGGAAACATCATAAGTGTCTCTATGTAACAACAAATAACATGGCACAACATATATGTGACTATTTACCGACAAATAACATTATTATTGTATGCGGATACATTTAACAAACAGTTACATAAAAGCTGCAACTAAGTAACAGAAGAACTAAACCGTTCGTGAAAAAATAAATAACAAGACACACTAAAAGTGTCTTTATGTAACAACAAAAACATGATACCTTCGATATAGTTATTCTAAGTAGCAACAGATAAAACGAAAACTTTGATGATTCATTACGGTTTTCAGCGTTTAATCCACCTAATATATTTTAGGTACATCACGTGATATTGAAATAAAAGGTAACTCCACTTACATGAGCATTTCATTAGCGATTGGTCTCTGTGCACAATGGTTTAAGAACTTTTCGCTAAGAACAAACCGTGCAAATACATTTATTCAATCAGTCGACATATATATTTAAAACCCTTTAAAAACATTTAAATAAATTAAAATAAATTGAAAGGTGTGTACGGTAGTCAAGCGCAGAGTCCATTTAAGAGTTAAAGTAAATATTTTCTTACCAGTCATTTCGGTAATATCCGGTTAATATTTCACCACGAAACATATGTAACATGAAATACTCCAGTGTAAGCGCGCAAATAGGCTGTAATTCTACTGGTAAATACCATTTAGAACTCACATAGCTAGCTGACCAAATACTCACAAAGAACGGGGTCAGTCTTTAATAGAGTAATCGTATTGTAGATATTACGGATTATTCCAATTTTACTAATTCCAATATACAGGTAAATATACATAATGCGATTAAATGAAAATAATGAATGTGTGTTTTGCTAAAGGATATTTGAGTGCTTACATAAATGTATGGCCCATATTTTCGAAGCTCCTTAGAAATAATCATTTTCCTAAAGTATACTGAACCCCCCAAAAAACATTCGTAAATTACATGCCAAATTGTCACGGTTACGTAAGAGATGTACACACATGTCTAGGCAAACCCGGGCTTAATGCATGTGCGTAGTGTCGTCCCGGTTTTCCCACGACACGCCGCACGTGTTTATTCGTTTTCTTTAAAATATGTTTGTCTCATATTATAAATTAACATAACCCCTAAATATGTCTGTTTTACTAAAATTTTGACTTTGTCTTCCGGTACTTTAAGATCTTCATTTCTTCACGACCTGACATCTAAATGAATATGATTGGTCGTTTATAGGCGTTTTAGGTCATATTAATACAGTTGTAACCCGCATAAAATGTTAAGATCCGTTCAGTTACCACGACGTCGTTACAATGCCAACGTCTGGGGTGGTATTCAAGAAGCATCGTAAGTTAAAGTTTATCCTTATCCTTATATCTGGAAATTCCATCAACTGTATCATTCCATGCGGAAACAGTTCAGCACTCTGACAGCTACATTTAAAAATACCATCAATATTGCTATGTTATTTTTGGAATATCAACAACATATAAATGTGTTTATTTAGTAAAAAAATAAAATACCTTCAAATTTTGCACTCAAGTTAAAATATTTTAGAAATTACTTAAGATGCTTTGTGAAGACGACCCTGTTTCTTTAAACGTAACGTCGTTGCAAATGTACAGACAAAACACGAGCATTGTGGACATTTACTTTATAAATAAGTACAATAAACATAATATTTCAACAATACAAAGCAGTAAAGTGTATATCACAGACTATTTTAATAAATACAATTTATAAAAATATAAAAAGTACTTTGTATAAATATAACTCAATTATAATTTGTGAACGCCTTATGTCATGTTCCTAATTATAATAATATTTAACATGACACGAATGAACACATAATGACTATATCAAAGTTATACTCACTCAAAAAAGAAACACTTTTGCTAAGGAAATCTTTGGAGTATTCGACAAGTCAAACCTACACATGTTTTGTACCAAAATTACAGTTTTTCAGGTCTTATTTCAACTTAATAAAGCGGTTTTAACGTAAAACACAAACATTGTAAGTTTGCAACACAAACAATCAGAATTCAATGTCATAGCTTAGTACGTAACTGTTTATTTTTAAGTTAGTATATTTTGTTGTCACTTAGGTGTATTTTTATTAAATATTTTGAATTTCAGTTATGTTTTCCTTCATAAAAGACTATGTATCAGTTCAAAGGTAATCAAAACGCTGAAAAAGTAGAAAGACTGTTGGCGAGAAAAGGAAGGAAACGAAAATCAAGGGAAATAGAGTGCAAAAATTTTCTAACAGAAAGGATACATTAGTCTGAATGAAATTGAATGTCTGAAATGCCATTTTTACACAAGATAAATCGAACTACTCATTGTTACACTGCCTACTTTCAACATCTCGGTAGATACGAGGGGTGATAAAAAATAATGTAGATTTTTTTCATATTTTTAGACATATAATTATTTCATAGCAAAAAAGTACATTAAAATAAACTGGAATATATATTGCATCAATTTACAAAATTTCAGCGCTTTTACTCTTCTCTGTTAAAAATGGCAGGCATTTAAATTGAGTCACTATAGGTAACCCGGAGCACGTCAATTGGAATTCAATGACGTCATTTACTTCAGGAAAGATTCGGCGCGAAAGAAATATTCTTGTTTAAATACTATTATTTCACTGTTATTCAATATTTTCGGATATTTCAATTAAACTATCGTAAACAATTATGTTGTTGGAATCTCCGTAAAGAGGCAGTTGTGTTGTTAATTATTATCCTGGTCTTGAGGCAATATGATAACCAGTGTCGCATACACTTGTACAGAGGGCTTTATGGCGTTTTGAATACTAATATATATTTTAAAACATTCTGCAGTCTGCATTTTAAGCATATCTGATTACATTACACATTTAGCATAAAAACGTATATAATGTTAACACATGCATGCATTATTTTATTGAATTAAGAAAAGAAATACCTGTTAGAAATATTTAAAATAAAATAATATTTACGTCTTTTTTTAATCTGCATGTACACTAAAAAATTAAAATAACGATGTTATTTGTCATTGACATTTTCTATTTATTTCTTACTTATCAACACGCATTTATCACGGAAAAATAAACCAAGCGAGACATTTCGCATAGCTACCTGACTATTGACTGTCCGTGCTGATCAAGCTAATTAAAGCTGATTGACGTCGCCATCGTCGCGTCTTTTTTTCCTTATCCATTTATGTCTCAATGCCATCTGAAAATTCTATCGCACTATGTGAAAACACGTGCCCTACTCAAAAACTGTATTCTATGTGACTTGTTGATAAAAATCAATTGTCTGCATAGGTGATTTACATATATCTTTAGTCGATTTCATTACCACCCGAATTTAGAGTTGATCTCACAATTACATTTTTCCTCAATAGACGTTGTACATCACCGTCATATCAATATTGTTTTTATTAATAGGCAATCTTAAAATGAAGTCAACTTTTTAAAAAATAAGTATACTTATTTTGTACAGAATTTACAATCTATTTACTAGTTGTAATGCAAATAAATGGCTTGCTCCGCATACCGGTTACCATGGTTATATTATCAAATAGATTTGGCGCGTAACAAATTAATTTCACAATATTACTTACTAAACATGTTCCACTTGAATCCCGATTCATTTTGATATAGGTTTTATTCACTGAAGTTCATTTAGTTGCAAACAATATAAAAAGTCTACGTTATTTTTGAACACCCCTAGTATTATATAGATTCGCATGCAAACTACTTTATTCAAACGAAATGCATAACAGTCAACGTGTCGACTTATCCTGAATAATCGGGTCAAAATAGTAGATGGTGCGTATACATTTGGGGCATCGATTGTTGATGCTTCGTAGCCTGCAAAGTGAAAAGTAGGTCAGGCGATTCAATATCTCGAAATCGCCCTACTAAAAGACTGTTAGCTTCCGCAACCGTCTAAAAACAAAAATGCATGTTTAATAATTCATATAAGGGAAATGGAACGTGTTAATGTTAATGACAAAATAATACACGTGTACGTACAATATTAAAAAAAATCACATTTACATATTGGTATAGACACAAATATTTCTTATAAATGTTTCTGTCGCATCGGACGAGTTTCATTTAAGCATAATTATTATAATGATTTAACAATTCCACAACGCATCCTTTGATGCACTGCCTATTCATTTAACAAATTGATCAACACTGTCTCATACATTTTTCATTTCAGTTTGCAAGAACACATACTCCCCCATAAATATTATATTGACGTCTTATCGTTGTCGTTTTGTCAATTTTCTCGTCATTATCAAAAACACTATTTCACAATGCGGGGAGCCGATATCTATAGGTCACGCCCCGGTCCAAAGAACAATGGCGAATCTTATCCAACACCACTGGCCGCGGTTGGTACATCAGCTGCTCCTTGGCGTCCTTGTATTTAGGGGTGAGCGAGTCGGTCTCCGGGGGTCGGGGAATGTGGACGGGGCGCTCCCGAGGGCGGTGCCGCCCGTGGGTGGCGGTGAGGGAGTTTGTGATCTGGGCTAGGTCGAAATCCCGCGGGTGACGTCGAACGGGCGCCTGGCTGGAGTCTTAAACATGCAAAATAACGTTTGACGTTCATATACGTACTTGGCAGTGTTGTGTTTACTATATTGTCGTATAACGTGTTTCTGCGTTTAGTTATGTATAAAAAAAAAATGTAATATCCAATGTTTCAAAGTCGTTCAATTTATAGAAACCCTTTAAGGTTCACTCCATTAACTAATGAGAAAGATATGGTAAGCATACTTCATGAAATGCTTCACATACATTGTATTATATACGTGTTGTACCCAGTTTTAAAAGGAATAATACATTGCAAACATAACATATTTTACTTCAATGATTAAACAATCCGCGATATATATTACGTAAAATCTAAGCATTCTCAACTTAACTGTTTCTAAAAAGATTATGTTTATTTTTATATTTAGAAAATACTTGATGGATGTGAAATATTAATATTAGTCAGGTTGTTTTATATTTAGCTGTTTAATGTTCAATCTAACTAAAGGTTATGTTTAAATCATTTATTAATTATGTTCAGTGTGGTAAATGGTCGAATATATGTAAGGAGTCTTAAGATTCAACTACTTAAACTTAGCTACAATTTTTTATTAGATGAAACCAAAACAAATTACTTATACTGCAGGAAACTTATATTGTATGTTTTAACATACACATGTTTATCAAATTAAATCTATGATAACTTTAACATTCTTTTAATTTTACGAAAAGAAAGACAGGAAGTACGTATAGTGTGTAGGTTCTAAGAATACAACTGATTGACATTATAATTAATGTCGTGTCGTGTCGTGGCGTGTCGTGGGAAAAAAGGACCTGTAAAGTGACGTCACAGATTAGCCAGTGCAGTCCTCACAGTCAAATCCGGGACGACACTTTCCACTTTTATGGTATTTTCTATTCCAATGAAGTCTCTTCTAAACATAAATCCACTGTAGGCGGAAAGTGCGGTCCCGGAATAGCCTGTGCATTCAGCCGTCCCGGATTAGCCTCTGCGGACTGCGTACATGCATTAAGCCCGATTGTCCAACGACATGCCTCATATATGTCCAGCGGTTAATACTATATGGCTACTAAATACTGAACTTGCCTTTAAAACAAATTGCTGACTAGAAAAACGACAACACGAAAATATCCATAATCATCGTGGAAGTACGATACACTTTTGTCTTTATGTGAAATCGGATTATGACCGCAAATATAAACATCAGTAGATGCGTATAATATTAAGTTATAGAACCCTAGTTACCTTTTTAAATCTTTTGTATAATATAATAACCAATTGCAATCATAGAACGTATTCAGATGTCAAAATTCTTAAACATTCAAAAAATCTATGAAAACAGAAAACTCAAAATATAAATTTATCAAATAGGTATGTGTTTAAATGCATAGTGAGCGCATTAACTCCGATTTATACAGAACTCTTATTCTGCAATAATAATACCAGTTTGTGCTTGTACTAACACCCACCTGTCCTATTGAGCAGCCTCTGCTCCGTGTGCACGTTGTATCTCCAGTCGCCCGTGAGACGCTGCCGCGTGTAGAAATCTTCCTTCAGCTCCCGCTCCCGACCCGCCGGCCGGAGCGGCTTTAGGTGCAGCTTTTCCCTTGACCTTGGCTTCGTCAGAAAATAGTCATCCTTAGGCTTCCGCTTCAGCAGCCCGCGTACCTTCCGCTCCATCGGGCTCGCGTGCGCACTCGCGGACGCCTGCTTCTGCTTTATGCCGCTGAGCACGCGGGCGCTTTCGGCTTGAAGAGTCTTCATCTCGTCAAAAGTCTTTTCCAAAAGGAGCTTGTCTCGTTTACTCAGGTTCAAGTGTTTCATTTTGTTGTGTTCACGCTGCATCATTGCCAGTGAAAGGAAGAACTGCTTGTGTTTGACGTTCGTGTCAGCTTGGCCGTAGGTTTTCTGGATCTGCTGGTAGATCCTCGCCGTAAGATCGTCGAAATCGTACGACAAGCGGCTAGAGGGAGGCACCGATTCGATCTTTTTCTGAACTACGCCGTGCAATCGACGCGAGGCAGACCGCAGGTACGAATACACGGAATCTTGTGACATCAGTCGTGACGCTGTTCCGGTGTACGTGTAGCTGATGATGTCATCTTCATTCGTAATCGGTGTAAAGGTAGGGATGTCTTTTTTTAGATCATCCACTGATTTAGATCTGTAGTATGGAATGTTATTTCCGTTTTCTTCAAAGTAAATGCTTTTTCCTACAAAATATTAATACAACATATTAAAAAACAGAAATCTGGGAGTCACTTTCTTAGACGTCTGCACACATGCTTTATTAATTAAATTAAGTGGTGAAAATGAACATAATGAACTTTCTTCAGTTATATACCCGTCATCCTAAAGCTCAATTACACATTTGCAACGCAAGAAGCAAATGACACATTAGCGCCAATCTACGTGTCCAAAGTAAAATGTGCACTTCAGTTTGAAGTGATAGGCGGTGATTGCAAGTCGATTAGTAACACATATACATGGCAGAACTGGGCTTTAAGACAAAAACTGGGAGGCTTACATGGGTCAAACGGACTAATCGCGTCTTAACTCCGATTAACTGCTTTGTTTATTCCAAAAATGGTTGAAATGTGTTGACTTGAGAAATACATTATAGATCATCACAGGTAGAGACTGTATTGCCCTAAACATAAAAAGCTTAATGCAGGTACAGCAAGCTACTGACACTAAGCAAAAACAAAAGTTTCAACAATATTTACTTCGATGCAACGAACAACGATGCAACTGTGCGACAATGCAACGGCGCAATATTTTAGTTTTCATTTTCTGTAGATTGTTTATTTCGAAAAACTCAGAGACACGATATTTCAAAAGTGTATGGGCGAAAATTACTGTTTAAATGTTATGTTTTTATACAATTTCTGAGGGAGCGGATGCGAAATACATGGATGCATTGTCGCATCTTCGCGCTCTTGTATACAGCGAAACTGAACTGGCGGAAACAGGATTGCGTGCATGACACAGGGTACAGAGCACCGTTATTGACTGCTGTACCTCTACAGTAGCTGCGGCTTCTGTGATCGTGTTTCCGGCGTCTCTTCTGCTTCTCCTCCATGTCAAACCTGGGCTCTGCGATCTGTCCTGTCTCTTTCATTTCCTTTCAACGAACAAACAAACACTGTAACCAGTGTGAGGTCGAACTCACATTGCTTTGCAATAAAACCCAATACGTAGCGACTATAATTTCAAAGGAAACACGTTGCATAAGAAATTGAATTACATATAATTTTGATGAGATATTTTGCCTATCATAACAGTTATAAGTCCTGCCTGTTACCGGTATAATTTTTGCTGTCATTGTTAATGCGTTTTCTTTTAATGTCAAACCGGTTTTGTGCTGACAACAATTCTTTTATCTTTAATACAACAATACTATATTGTGACTACAGTGGTCTTTCGGAACATGATTTCTGCCATATTGAGATTTTTTGCGCATGCTCTTAATCTTATCACTTTGGGCATCAGAACGCATGACACATGCGCTTTTTATGTCCACAACGGAAAGCGAGTCGCACTCACAACATAAATAGTTTCCTATACAAGAAGTTAATTTGTCAGATAAATATAATATCTGTATTATTTACAGTTTTCAACGGCAGCCAAACAGAAGTGCGAAAATGTTTGTCAAAGATGGCAGAAATCACATTCCACTGGATCTATACTATACATATATACATGCAGATGTGAATGGGTTTCTAAACTATGATGTGACGATATGGCCGGCGACATCCAAGTACAAAGTGTAAACAACATTGACGAAATTGTGCCTCACAAAGACCCATTTAAGTCAATGACGAAACAATGTGGACAATTCACATAAAATTTATTTTCTATTTTAAATCTAAGGAGATTTTGTAAATGAGCATGGAAAAACCGTTATTTAATTAAACAAATATTTGTATAGTCTACAATCAAAATTATGTGCTAGTATAACATTTTAGCAGTCTGAATTAAGGGGGATCTAAACTGTTAATGAGGGTTATCAATTACTAGTACTGTCATAAACATTACAAACATGTTATGAAATGTTTCGGTATAGGGAATATCTGGTTTAGCATGTCTCTAAAACCATGGGTTACTCTTTAGGCCGTATGGTCTGCGATTCGGGTTTCGCGTTCGAGGCTACATTCCGGGCTACATTCCACTTATTGGGTTAACGTAGTTAATTTGGCTTACCTCGTTTTCTACCTATAATATATACCACCAACACATTTGGATTAGACTGCTACACATATTTTCTTGGTTATGCCTATACTACATGTAGAATTGTCCAACTCGTCTTGAGCCGAAAACAAATATAACCAAGTATCGGACATTCATTTAGAATCGACATTACGTATAGGTCTATTAGAGCTCATCGGTGTATATTTACTATATTACTTCGACATTATTCTAAAACAAATTGTTGGCTTTAAGAAACATTTAAATCCACAGTTTATTTCACGGCTGGGTTTTGCTCAAATACTGACTAAAATTTGTCAACATAATTGAGTTTTGAAAATATTAGATAGCGTTTACTTATGGGTCAAACACCTTGCATAATAAACTAATACAATGTCATTGAACCTTTATTAATGTGTTAACGAATTTACATTCAACGCATTCATTATCTTCATGCCTCGATAAAAAATTACCAAAGTCAAGGAAAAGTAGAAAAAGCCAATACACGAGCAGACTCGTCACGGTGATCTCCCCTGCTGTGCAATATTGCGCCTAACCAGGGAGACCACTGCGATGATTTCGATATACGAGTAAAGGTTCTTTACATGCCTCTACCTTCAGATCCTTGATCATGGCTAATACTGCATGATAGCCTTTGTTATATCTCGGCATCCTTGTAGGAATGGGTCCAGTCGAGGTGCCCTTCTTGCGCCTGGCATTATCCGCAAGGTGACGGTATTTAGTCTTGCCACTGGAGTCGCGTGCCGGCACGGAACGGCTTCTAGACTTCACCGGACCCTGAGCCGCCATTCTTTTGAGTGACCTGCTCCTAAAATCATGTGGACCTTGCTATTGTACATATATAGAAACTGTGGCATGATACTTAACTTTATTAAACAGTCTCAGTTTAATGATTACTAGTAGCGAATGTACATGATACTTACATGACGTTGTCAAAAGTTTCTCTTTCTGGTGATTGCAATAATTATAACACAAATACAAAGTGTAAACATACATGTAATAATGAGTACAAAATTTAATTTTGTACGCAAAGGTACTGCGTCCATAATAATGCGACAATGCGAGACATTGTTTGTTAAACTTTGTGATATAAAAGGTTTCCATTTACAATTAGAGACTGTATCTGCAATTTTAAAAAGAATGTTATTTTCAAAGTATAGATCTATACATTGTATTAGACTAAACCTTTTTACATAGAAATGATATATAGACAATAATCGTAGTGAATATCATAAATAAATCACTTACCTACGAAATGTTGTTTCTGAAACGAATAAATTAAAATAGCAAGTAGGACACTACAGTGCAACATAATTATTTCAAAGTTTAATGTTTATCTAAGTATCGAGTCACAACAAAACTTAAAGGGCGTATATACCACATTCATATGTCGAGTCTAATAATGGCCGAACTTTTAAGAAAGTTTGATCCAGAATTCAAAATACCTCGAACACAAATATCATCAAATTGTTTGTGTTTTATATTCATACATTTATGAGAAAGTTGTGATGGTAATAATTAAAAAGGTATTTCATGCATTGGCCGAAACCGAACAACGAATGGTTAAGTAATAGTTGTAGCATCCTTTTACCGAAATATGTTAGTTATTTAAACAGCCCGCAGGGCGAGATTAAATAATTAACATATTGAGGTTAAATGGTGCTACAAGCGTTTGATACTATATTCAGCAATCACGTCGCAACTTTCTGCAATGCCGATCCCAATGGGCAGTTGCTAGACGTCACATGATGTCTGACATGCGTGTTATTTCCAATTTAGCGCTGTCGCAATGTGTCCACTCAGTGCAATCGTTCAGTGCAATAAGTAGCGTGTTCTAAAATCACAGTTATTGAACACCGCGAAAGAAAGAAAACTCTCTAAAATATTGTATAATACAGCAACATTGACTTGATTTCTCAAAATTAAACAGCGTGCAATTGTACAGTGTCGGTCAACAAGATGTTGCCTTTGAAATATCGTATATTTTGTCCAACTTCTTCCAATTTTCAAAATGCCGACTTGACGCCTATTTAGACAGTGTCCCTTTAATTGTTGCAGTTTTATTATCGGGAGTGAAGGTTTTATGGCAGTCAAGATGATTAATTTCGCTACAATTTCAATATTTGACAAATTATGAAAGTTGGAGCCTTGAAACGGTAATATAATACAATAATACGAGGCCGTGTAAATAAATGTCTTTTGTTTGACCGAAAGTCATTCTATTTTTAATGTAGGTACTTTAATGACCTGAAAAGTTAAACTAAATTTGAATTGAACATTCAACGATTTTTAATGAAACAATGAAAACATCCACGATAATAAATAGTTGAATAGGATTTGATGATTGCTGTAAAAGCCAGAAATCAATATAAATCCGATTATGTTAACGATAAAGAGACGGCTATTATAAGTTATTCTTATCCGCTAAAATTAGATAACAAATAATGTACTATTAATTACCCCATGTCGAATTAGCAATGCTCAGTTTTCAAATAGCATGACATTGCATCCGCGTATCTGTGTAACAACAAATGACACCACATCTCACATGTGACTTCACAAATAACACGACATATCAACACTGTCTCTATGTAGCAACAAATAACACGACATATCCGTGTCTCCATGTAGCAACAAAAAACACGACATATCCGTGTCTCCATGTAACAACAAATAACACGACATATCCGTGTCTTCATTACACAACAAATAACACGACATATCCGTGTCTCCATGTAGAAACAAATATCACGACATATCCGTGTCTCCATGTAACAACAAATAACACGACATATCCGTGTCTCCATGTAACAACAAATAACACGACATATCCGTGTCTCCATGTAACAACAAATAACACGACATATCCGTGTCTCCATGTAACAACAAATAACACGACATATCCGTGTCTCCATGTAGCAACAAATAACACGACATATCCGTGTCTCCATGTAACAACAAATAACACGACATTTCTGTGTCTCCATGTAGCAACAAATAACACGAAATCTCACGTATATATCTGTGTAGCAACAAATAACACGACATCTCCCCTGTGTATTCATGTAACAACAAATAACACGACAGCTCACCTATATTTTTATGTAACAACAAAAACACGACATCTCACCTGTGTCTCTATGTTTTAACAAATAACACGACACCTCATTAGTGTCTCTATGTCACTTCATCCGTATTTTCGTGAAACAACAAATAATGCGACATCTCATATATATATACAAGAAATAACACGCCATCTCACGTGTGTCACAATGTAACAACAAATAACAGGACCCCTCTTGTGTGTCTCTATGTAACAATAAATAACAGGACATCTTATATGTGTCTTTACGTAACAACAAATGACAGAACATCTTATGTGTGCATTTATACTACACGACATCTCATCAATATTTAACAACATATATGTACATGTCACAAAAAATAACAAACAACACAACAACTCATCTGTGTCCCCATTTAACAACAAATACCGCGCGATCTCACGTGTGTGTCTATCTAACAACAAAGAACACGAAACTTCATCAGTGTCGTTTTGTAACAACAAATAACATCTATGTAGCAACACACAACTCGACCTCGCATCAGCGTCGATATGTACATTTAACAACAATTAACACGATAAATCATATGTTACTCTACATAACAACAAATAACAGGAAACATCATAAGTGTCTCTATGTAACAACAAATAACATCTATGTAGCAACACACAACTCGACCTCGCATCAGCGTCGATATGTACATTTAACAACAATTAACACGACAAATCATGTTACTCTACATAACAACAAATAACAGGAAACATCATAAGTGTCTCTATGTAACAACAAATAACATGGCACAACATATATGTGACTATTTACCGACAAATAACACTACATAATTATTGTATGTGGATACATTTAAAAGTTACATAAAAGCTGCAACAAAGTTACAGAAGAACTAAACCGTCCGTGTAAAAATAAATAAAAAGACACACTATGCGTGTCTTAATGTAACAACAAAAACATGATACATTGGATATAGTTTTTCCATGTAGCAACAGATAAAACGAAATCTTTGATGATTCATTACGGTTTTCAGCGTTTAATTTTAATTATTCCACCTAATATCTGTTAGGTACATCACGTGATATTGAAATAAAAGGTAACTCCACTCGCAGGAGCATTTCATTAGCGATAATGGTTTAAGAGCTTTTCGCTAATATCAAACCGTGCAAATACATTTATTCAATCAGTCGACTTATATATTTAAAACACTTTTAAAACATTTAAATAAATTTAAATAAATTGAAAGGTGTGAATGGTAGACAAGCGCAGGGTCCATTTAAGAGTTACAGTAAATATTTTCTTACCAGTTATTTTGGTAATATCCGGTTAATATTTAACCACGCAGCATCCAAATATGTAACATGAAATACTCCAGTGTAAGCGCACAAATCGGCTTAAATTATACTGGTAAATACCATTTAGAACTCAAACAGCTAGCTGACCAAATACTCACAAAGAACGCGGTCAAAAGAAAATAATGAATGTGTGTTTTGCTAAAGGATATTTTAGTGCTTACATAGGTTTATGGCCCACATTTACGAAGCTCCTAAAGAAATAATGATTTTCCTAAAGTATACTGAACCAAAAAAGAAACATTCGTAAATTACATGCCAAATGGTAACGGTTAACGTTAGAGATGTACATATATAAATTCATGTGGGTAATGTAAAATCGTTATACTTTGCAAAATCGACCAAGTAACCCCTGTAGATTCATATGACAAGCTTATACAACACACAGAAGACGTAATTAAGTCAAATCTATTTAAACGTTAAAGTTATCAACATTCAAACTAAGCGAGAGTTTCTTTTTTGGTTTAGTATACATTTGATGTTGAATTACATGGGTTTTTTCTTACGTGTTTTATGCATACCGGTACAAGACTTCGGTGTTGTAAAACCTACTCGATTCTTTTCAACAAAGCATATTTGATTAAATGGATAATGAATCTCACAACAAAGGAGGAAAGGCTGACGTATACACAGACTCTGCATTATGTGTTTCGGACAAACTATATATATATATATATATATATATATATATATATATATATATATATATATATGAGGCGTGTCGTTGGAAACTCGGGCTTAGTGCATGTGCGTAAAGTGTCGTCCCGGATCAGCCTGTGCAGTTCGCACAGTTATTCCCACGACACGCCACTATTATATTTCTGTAAAAAAAATGTCTGTCTTAAGCCCTGGTCACACTGTCACGATTTTGGCTACGCTCGCCCACGATTTACAAAATCTTGGTGAAGCGTGGTAAATCGTGAACACATTTGTACTGGCATCTTTGTGAATCTTGAAGATTCTTGGGAGATCGGGAAGCGCTACGACAGTTTTGAACATGTTCAAAACATTCGTGGCTTAGCGTAGCGCCTCCACGATTTTTTTCCAACGCGTAGGACAATCTAATGCCATCGTATCTCAATCTGGCTTATTTGTACAGCCATCGTAGAGGCATTCGTGGCCTTTCGTGTTTAATCGTGATAAATCGTGACTGATTTTATGATATATATATTACAAGACTGTACTACGTTATGGTACGTTTTGCTACGTATATGGTACGGATTTCTACACTTGCTTCACGGTTCATTTACGATTCCAGTAGCATCTTTAGCGGCAACAATCAAGACTACGCACGAATATACACGATGTACCACAACAACGCGACGATTATGTCACGTTGCCTGTACGGTTTATGGCGATGTTACTACGCACTCGCTACGTTTGCCTCCGTTGGTGCCACGATTATGCACGAGGCATCGTGATGTCCAAATCGCCTTGAAGCGTAGGGAAGCGTGAGAATTATTGGCTGCTCGTAGGTTGTCGTGATGAATCTTCGTTAATCTTACTACAATCTTAAGAGAAACGTAAACAACCGTCTGTAATCGCCTGTTACCGTAGCGTATACCTGACGCTAGCGTATTACAACCGTAACAGATCGTATAATATCTTGGTGAAACCGTGATGAATCGGCTGCGGTAACCGACAAGTGTCGTTGATATTCGTAGTCTCGTCCTACAACAACCGTAGGCATACGTAGGAAGATACAATCGGGACACTTTGCGTCCTGACTCATCACGATTAAAACGTCCACGATCAATCATGGGCTATCGTAGCCAAAATCGTGACAGTGTGACCGGGTCTTAATTTTAGTGTTTCGTAAGGTCATTCACACGTTGTTCTGTTACGAAAATATACGTGAGACGTGTCGTGGGAAACCCGGGCTTAATGCATGTGCTTCAAGTGTCGTCCCGGTTTTCCCACGACACGCCTCACGTGTTTATTCTTTTTCTTTAAAACATTTTTGTCTCATATTATAAATTAACATTACCCCTAAATATGTCTGTTTTACTAAAATGTTGACTTTGTCTTCCGGTACTTTAAGATCTTCATTTCTTCGCGTCCTTACATCTAAATTAATGTGATTGGTCGTTTATTGGCGTTTAAGGTTATATGAATACCATTGTGACTCGTATACAATTTTAAGATCTTTTCCGATCCGTTCATTTTCCACGACGTCGTTCCAATGCCAACGTCTGGGGTGGTATTCAAAAAGCATCTAAGTTAAAGTTTATCCTTATCCTTAAATCTGGAAATTCTCTCAACTGTATCAATCCATACGAAATCAATATTGCTGTGTTATTTTAGGAATGTCAACAACATATGCATGTGTTTATTTAGTAAAGAAATACATTACATTCAAATTGTGCACTTACGTTAAAATATTTGAGGAATTACATAGATGCTTGATCTATGTGAAGACGATCCCTTTGTTTCGTCAAACGTAACGTCATTTCAAATGTATCTTTATCACATGCTATACCTTGTTTTCCGAGTAATACTGCGTTACGAATATTTTTATCTTACACATGATAACATTTTGAGCGTTTTAATTGGCTACATATTCTTTGATTGACCAATCGCAAGACGGTTTTTTTGTGAAATGACGTCGTCAACATGAAACGACGTATATCTCACCTCCTACATAACATAAATAACGCGATCCGATTGGCTAAGAGCGGTCACATGGCCGTGGTGTATTTACAATACACCATGGCTAATGTTCAATACTCCATAGAAAGTAAAACAAAATGGCGACTGCTGGATAATCTGTTGTTTTGTTTAGTAATTTTATATCAACTTAACGTTGCATGGCATATTTGTTATGTTTAAATACAGATTCCAAACAAATATATCTTAATACTGTGAACTGTCTAACGTGCACCAACTATAAAAATTAAGTAATTAAGTGTGTCTGACAAAAACAAAATACTGCTTTGTTCTTGTCATATTTTAATAAATCCAATTTAATAAATCCATTTTCACATGAGCATATAATTTCAACAGTTCACATGTTCATTTCATTGATTTTCTATGATTTGTCTAGATCTAGTTAAAATGTCTTAAATATCCAATGTGTACTGCAGTATTACTGTACTGCTTGACACTCCATTTGTTTACTAAAGACGTAATTTAAATGACGTAGGTCTAATGTTATTGTCTGTTTGTTGGTAGACACATTGCTTACAGTCAGTTCCAGTTTGTTAAAGGGACACTCTTGAATAAAATAACAATTGAATATTGTGACATTTTTAATATATTTACTAATTTGAACCATGAATGACCATTAAAAAATAAAATAAGATTTAATAAACGCTGCTTTAAACAATAATTATTTATTATTAAAGGACTAACATGTGCGTACCTAGATCAAATTAAAAGAAACCAATGAAATATAGTCGGTGAGATATATTCGTTACACTGTTAGTAACTGATGGTGTATGGGATATACACCCTCAGTGGCTTCATACCATACTCGAGCTGCGTTCTCGTATGGTATGAAGCCACTGAGGGTGTATATCCCATACACCATCAGTTACTAACAGTGTAACCAATAATATCTCACCTCCTACATAACTGACGCGATCCGATCGGCTAAGAGAGGTCACATGACCATGGTGTATTTTCCATACACCACCAGTAAATTTCAATACTCCATTATCCATAGAAAGTAAAACAAAATGGCGTCTACTGGATGAGATATTGTAATTCTTTATCAACTTGACATGACATGGCATATTTTTATGTTTAAATGCAGATTCAAACTAATTTAACTTAATACTGTGAAAGAACTGTCTAAAGTGCATGAACTATAAAAAAAATAAAGTAATCTTACCTCGTTTTTTTTGCTTTATATAAACCTGGACAGTGTGCCTGACAAAAACAAAATACTTCATTGTTCTTGACATATTTTAATTAATCCAATTTAAGAAATCCATTTTCACATGAAACATATTATTTCAATTCTCCATATGTTCATTCACGATTAGTTACAATGCCTTAAATATCCAATGTGCTGTAATGGATGACACTCCACTTGTTTTATTAGATGACGTAACTTACATGACGTAGGTCTACTGTTATTGTCTGTTTCTTGGTAGACACATTGCTTACAGTCAGTTCCAGTTTGTTAAAGGGGCACTCTTTGATAAAATAACTATTGAATTATTAGCCTATAATATTTTCACTATGTTTACTAATTTGAACCATGAACGCGGTCATTAGAAATGTCAATAAGATTAAATAAAGTTTCTATTACCAATAGGCCTAATTATTTATTATTTAATGACTAATATGGGCGTACCTAGATAAAATTAAAAGAAGCCAATGAAAGGTAGTCGGCGAGATATATTCGTTTCACTGTTAGCTTCGCTCTCGTATGGTATGAAGTCACTGAGGGTGTGTTCATACACCATCAATTACTAACAGTGTAACTAATAATGCATTACGAATATTTTTATCTTGCACATGATAACATTTTGAGCGTTTTCATTGGCTACATATTCTTTGATTGACCAATCGCGTGACGGTATTTGGGTGAAATGACGTCGTCAACATGAAATGACGTCACGACAGTACACAACTTTGATGAATTACCAAACTTATTTGGTACAATGAGAAGGGCTTTATTTCGTTTAAAAGCATGCGATAAAAAAATATCTGACGCTCGTTGTCATTTCATACCATATTTATTAAACTCGTCCAGGACATTCGTTAGTAAGCTCGCCAAAGGCTCGTTTACTAACAAAATTCCTGAACTTGTTTTATAAAATATGGTATGAATGACAACTCGTGTCAGATCCTATAAAGATACAACACGAGTATTGTGGACATTTACTTTATTAATAATTACAATTAGCATAATATTTTAACAATACAAAGCAATTAAGTGTATATAACAGACTATTTAAATAAATAAAATTTATAAAAATATAAATAAGTAGGCCTACTTTGTATAAATATAACTCTTTTATAATTTGTGAACGCCTTGTGTCATGTTCCTTATATATAATAATATTTTAACATGACACGAGTGAACGCTATGGCTATATCAAAGATATACTTACTCAAAAAAAAAAACACTTTTGCTAAGGAAATTTTTGGAGTATTCGACAAGTCAAACCTACACATGTTTTGTACCAAAATTAGTGTTTCAGTTCTTATTACCAATCTGAATAAAGCGGATTAAAAGTAAACCACAGAAAATGTAAGTTTGCAACACGAAGAATCAGAATTAATGGTAGATATTATATAGAATTGTATGCAAACAATTCAATATCTCGAAATCGCCCTACAAAAGACCGTTAGCTTCCGCCAACAGTCTAAAAATACAAATGCATAGATCTATTTAATACTTCATATTAGGGAACTGGAACTTGTTAATGTTAATGACTAAATATATATGTATACATAAACATATTATAAAATTCACTTAAGTATTTCTTATAAATGTTTTTGTCGCATTGGACGAGTTTCAGTTAAACATAATTATAATAACTTAACAATTCCACAACGCATCCTTCGATGCACTCACTGCCTATTCACTTTACAAATTGATCAACACTTAGTTAGCATAAGTTTACAAATATCTACAAACTTAATGTGTAATTATACATGTTTATTTCTTTAATAATTACCACGTCTTAGTAGCACATTTCAAAACGACTTTAGTATGGGTCCATATTCGACGTCATTCAATTAAATCATTTTAAATATTACAAGCACAATATTTGAAACCACTTCATGTATTACTGTGGTGTTTGACATATTTCTTACTCAATAACAGATGTACACAATTAATTTACTGTACAGACAATCAGCCTAAATATGAGTGGCATACCCTGGTAAGACATCTACTGTTTCTTTAATGAACGGTGCAATGAAACATTATGTATTTATGATTGAGACATTAAATGATAAAACATAAATTATATGAACATTAAAATCAACATTTTATCAATCTCATTTTAAATACGTTAAATACATAAAATACAACCAAGTTGCTACTTGAGGAAAAATAAATTCTTTTATACACATGTATATACATTGTATTTGTACTCTACACACGTATATACATCGTATTTGTACTCTACACACGTATATACATTGTATTTGTACTCTACACACGTATATACATCGTATTTGTACTCTACACACGTATATACATTGTATTTGTACTCTACACATGTATATACATTGTATTTGTACTCTACTCAGTTAAAAAAAACCTATTGTAAAAAAGCTAACGAACAACACTTCGCAAATAAAATACGATGTATACAGGTAGCCAATAAAATACGATGTATACAGGTAGCCAATAAAATACGATGTATACAGGTAGCCAATAAAATACGATGTATACAGGTAGCCAATAAAATACGATGTATACAGGTAGCCAATAAAATACGATGTATACAGGTAGCCAATAAAATACGATGTATACAGGTAGCTAATAAAATACGATGTATACAGGTAGCCAATAAAATACGATGTATACAGGTAGCCAATAAAATACGATGTATACAGGTAGCCAATAAAATACGATGTATACAGGTAGCCAATAAAATACGATGTATACAGGTAGCCAATAAAATACGATGTATACAGGTAGCCAATAAAATACGATGTATACAGGTAGCCAATAAAATACGATGTATACAGGTAGCTAATAAAATACGATGTATACAGGTAGCCAATAAAATACGATGTATACAGGTAGCCAATAAAATACGATGTATACAGGTAGCCAATAAAATACGATGTATACAGGTAGCCAATAAAATACGATGTATACAGGTAGCCAATAAAATACGATGTATACAGGTAGCCAATAAAATACGATGTATACAGGTAGCCAATAAAATACGATGTATACAGGATGCCAATAAAATACGATGTATACAGGTAGCCAATAAAATACGATGTATACAGGTAGCCAATAAAATACGATGTATACAGGTAGCCAATAAAATACGATGTATACAGGTAGCCAATAAAATACGATGTATACAGGTAGCCAATAAAATACGATGTATACAGGTAGCCAATAAAATACGATGTATACAGGTAGCCATTAAAATACGATGTATACAGGTAGCCAATAAAATACGATGTATACAGGTAGCCAATAAAATATGATGTATACAGGATGCCAATAAAATACGATGTATACAGGTAGCCAATAAAATACGATGTATACAGGTAGCCATTGATAAATACAGTATAGACACTTTTGACAGATAAAATAACAAATGGTCATATGTCGAGCTTCGATAACGGTTTACCCATTCATGCCCTGCATTCAATAAAAATAGCACACATAGATCTACACATTTGCTCGGATTTTTGGTAAACGGATATATGAATAATGTGAATATGTAATATGAATAACCATTTTCGTGCCACCAATTTTGCTACCTTTTTGTACGGAATTTGTTCTAGATCAAGAGCGACTCGAACGTACGTCGCATGCCTCAAAACTCAGTATAATGTACTTTAAAAAATATTAAATAAATCAGCATCCTCAATGACACTCATTCAGTAGATTATTACCCGTCAGTACTATAACAATGTTCACTAAATACGCACTAAGGCACTACACATCCTCCTCTGAGTCACTGTTAACTCGCAGGTTGTATCGCTTGGTCATCCGCGTAAATATATCTTCATCGTCATCGTCTGACTCCAAGTTCGCGTCGAGCAATGACCTGTCGTCCGTTTTGCCGATCTTCGGACTTGGTTGCCTCGTGTACTTATTCACTAAATCTCGCCACCGGTTCTCGGGTTTAGGGGTCACCGATTTCTCAGATTCATGAACGTCTTCTATGACGTTTTTATGAACGGAAACTTTCCTGGTTCCATTCACCTTGTCAATATCTGGGAACCTGGACGGCGTTCTAGTGTGCGTTCGACGCTCGTTGGACACCGACCTCTTCCCCTGCTTCTCTCTGGAAACGGACCTCTTCCGGCTTCCGCGGCCCCTTGACGTCGAGCGCTTCCTGGAAGAGGGACTCTTGGACGCTCTTCGTTGCTGCCGTTTCGGTTTTGGTAAACTTTCATAGTCCTCGCGTCTCATTGCGATATCACCGTTAGCTACCTTGTTACTGCGCGAGGGAGTTCTGGACCGTGACGAACGATTGGTGTTCTTTTCCTCTCTGCTTACGCCTTTTTTTTTAGGTTTGGGCTTTTCGTTGTTTTTCTTCCGATCATGAGGATTGAGTTTATGCGTAGATAACAAATCATTATTCTGCATGTCCATTTGTTTTTCAGTCTTTGCAGGTGCTTTGCGCACTTTTCCAGGGTGCGCATTATGAGGTACATCTTTATGGTTACTATCAATAACTCGCTCAACAATATTTTCGGACACATTTATGGATTTAGAAACCTTAGGTTTGGGGGTATCGTGATGATCCTGCTGGCTGTGCCGAGCCGGGGACGCGTGACCGTTCATCACGTGCTGGTCAGGTTTCCCGGGTGATTTGCTTCTTGCCCTACTGACTGATTTTTCCACAGTTTTCTCTGACGTTTCTCTATCATTAGGTGAGACGTTAGGCACCGTTGGAGTGTTTCTGGAAACCAGAATGCTGGATGGCTTCTTGTATTGCGAACCAGTCACGCTCGAATTCCTGCCGTCTCGATTAAGAGTCTCTTGTGATTCGTGAACGGATGACTGATGCCTCAGTTTGGAATCATCTATTTGTGAATCATGGGCGCCATACTGTTGCTTTGATTTGTCGACCAAGGGCACATCAACGTCCCCTGTTTGCGTGAGAAAGACGGACCCGGACAGTGGACTGGGGTCATTTGGAAGGGTGCGTTGCGAGCCCCCGAGACTGGCCGGCTTGGGTGTCGTCTCTGATTGTACCATGCTTGTCCTGGATGGTTTTCGGTGCAGCTGAGATGTGTCGGAGGTATTATGCGTAACAGTGGTTGTGCTGGTGGTGGTGATTTCCGATCGTGTGGTGGTTACATTTTTCATGACACCTTCGTTTCGCGAGGGCGCTCTTGAACGCTGTTGAGCGTCCTGACTTGATGATGGGTCCTTGACACTGATTCTAGACGGAGCTCTGGTTGAAGTTTTTGCATCAGCGGGTCGTGTGTGCTCATTTGTGGTTGATTCGCTTACAACCTTTGTGTCATGCCTAAATGATGTCTTAGATATTTTACTCGGAGCTCTGCTTGGCTGCTTTGTATTTTGGATATCGTGATATGTCTTATCCCTAGCGGTATCTAGTGCCATTTGTGTCTCGGCGTTGTCCAAATACACGTTACCATCGTCTACTTTCCATTTGCTCACAGTACTGGCAGTGTCACTTTCTTTCGGTTTTTGAACTGATTCGAGCGTACTCTTTGAAACTGTAGTCACCGTTGTTTTCGAAACATTCGATTGCGCATGCGTCTTCGCAGGCGCTGGGACTGGCGAATCCGGTGGAGTGCGCATGCCCCTATGAACGGGGAGTGCAACACTGGAACTCGCTGCACTGTCGACCTGTTTCGAAGAATACCCGCTATCAGAAGGCTTCGATGAATATTTATCACTGTTAGAATTGCGATCACTGTATTTGCGCAACTGTTCACTTGTATTTAACGCTACACTGTCTTTCAGCAAGTCCTCCTTCATTGCACTGAAAGACGTTGCCTGGTAACGGTTTTTGCGTTGCGATATCAACTCTTTAATTGTCTTAGACGGCTGTTTGCGCGTGTTCCGTACACTTGATTTCGTCGTGGTCACCGTGACGCTGGACTTGTCGTCCCTGTTGTGGTGGACATCCCGGGACCGCCTGTGGTGGGGACGGGCGCGGTAGTGGCGCCGCTCCTTCGGCCGTTCGCGAACTTCCGGCTCGTCGAAGTCGGAATCATCGTTGTCTTAAAATTTAACCTCATTATGATTAACCAATTATGTAGAGAAGATGAATTTTTTTTTTTATTAATAGGTAACCAGGCATACCATTTATAACCGACCTTCAATAATTATGACATGACAATAACACGATTACCCAAAATAACATAAAACAAAACAAAAACTACACAACATACATGTGTATTTCAAGCTATTTCAGAATTTTCAACGTAAAATTCTTATTTACAGGTACAAGAAAACATTGACAACGCATATTAAAACATAACAACCATTATATGCATATCGAAAACCAGCGCTTGGGTATAGCATAGTGAGTCTGTTTTCTTATACGATATAAATGTCTTAAGAATTAAATTTCAATCAATCAAATCATTGGCGCTTGAGTGATACTGTAAGATTTATTGCATCTTTAGAAATGACTTCAAATTTAATAAATTTAATTTTCCAAGGGCCATGTGTTACCTGACTGGTCGAGAATGCGCTGTGCCTCCCGCATCAGAGCCTCCACGTTCGTCTTCTTTTTCTTGGGTTTTCCTTAAAGATAGCAGTTATAACTTAACATGTTTATAAATAGATGTTTATTGATGACAAACTTTGACCGGGGTTTTTATCATTTATCCGGGACATCGGGCCCATAAGTCGGAGTTACGTTTAAATTTTAAAAAATCTATAAAATGGTCTTATTTCTTTTGTGGTTATACGTCCTATTTTTTCCAAGTAAACCCGTCGACTATGAACAGCATAATACAAACAATTACGTTTTTGAGTTACATGTATACGAGAAACCGTTTATTTTACCGTAGACACCTGAATTATTTACCTACACATATTAAATGAGTCTTTGTGCAAAAAAATGTAATAACTAAGTTTTCTAACTTTGTGTATGAATTTGGCACCTGATTTCACTAATCTTCGACGCTATAATTATAATTAAGCGAATGAGGCAACATTTTCTGAAAACAATTCACGTTTACCGGGTATATGAGTGTTTTAGCAGACAATTAGCAGATGTAAGAGGTAGATTGCGGAGGTCTTTACTAAGTAAATTAAATTGTAAGCGTTACTAGAAGTTTTACAAAATCCGACTACATTCTACAGTACTGTCATAATTATCAAAATATTCGAACTTGTTTGCAGGAGAAATTATTTAGAATTAGACGCAGACATGTGTTAACATAAATAAAAAAAATACCATTCCATTTTAATAAATGAAGTCCGCATACAGCAAACACACTAAATAAATCACATTAAGTGTAAGTGGTAACCAATCCAAAGTTTAGTAGTTCATCTAAGAAAAGCATATCTAATGTTAAAACAAGAAAACAGAACCTCATACGTCATTGCAAAATATATGTCGTGTGTAGTCGTTAAGTGGCTTGAACCTGCCTTATGAATATGGCATTATAAGTATCAGTTGAAAAGAGTCCGCGACAGTTTCGCCCTGTACACGTATATATAACCAATGTTACACTTTAATGTATTGTTGGTTTCTAAAGTTAATAACCGACATGAGGGATAATCTAACAAGTTCTAACATTAGTAAAAATCATCTAGTTATCTCCCTTGCTATTACCCAAGATGTTTTAGTATAAAGCCTGTACAGTTAGAGACCTATCTTCACAAGAAAACATAGAAAGCAGCACACTACTCGGTGACACGTTCAACAAACCTGTGTCTTGAGTCTGGTAAGGCTCATCAGCTAGGGATAAATGTTCATCGTGAAATAAAAAAATTATTATAAACATCTTCATATATGCGCTTAAAAAAGAGTTTGAGTTCAAAATACATGCCCTTTTCATTTAGCCTTATCGTGTTTCGTCATGAATTGTGCAAATCAATTTGCAACATCATCAGCCTCTTAATATACTCTTGTAGTACATGTGTACTGCAATCGACCTTGTGTCATAAGCTGATATACACATGCTCTCAAAATATACTTTTGAATATCATTTCAATAGGTTATCATAATTATTTGATCAAGGTTATTATAATTCTTTTATATGATCATTTTCTGATGTGCCGATAGAATACAGTCGCACCTTTTAAATTATAATACGTATTGATACCCGTATTTATTATTGGTGTATAACTCACCATTTTCATCCTCCGTGTCTATGTACACGGTGTCGAAGCCTTCAAATTTCAACGGCTTCCCACTGGATCGATATTCAGGCCCAACGTTATACCGGAACAGGTTCGAGAATTTCTTCACGTTCATTTTCTGACGTCGCCGTGGCGTTAATGTAAACTGGTGGCGGCTATTGTGACTATAGTTCATGTGATACGACATTCGCCGTAAATCGGACGGAAGTCCATAATCCTCTCTGTTCTTATACTCCGCCTCTACCACCTTCCTCGTCACGTACTGCGTCATAAACCGCCGCCATGAATCTTCTTCGAACTTCTTGCGAAGACGTTTCAGCTGATCGCGTTGACGTAACTTCGCCTCGAACTTCCGTTGCTCGCGTTCGGCCAGCATCTCGTACCTGTGCTGCATCTCATCCACCTGTACCTTGGCGAGCTTCTCAAAGAATCTCTTCTCCCGTTCTTCCCGAGGAGAGGCCCCGTACACCTCGTTGATGTGCCTGTACACCGCGCCTTGGAGGCGACTGTGAACGAATGCCTTGCGCTGAGACGGGGCCAGAGTCCGCACTTTCTTATACACGTTTAACTTCCGGGACTTGGGCCGAATGGCGAGGGTCCTGCGACTGGAACGCCAGTTTCCCGTCTCCACCCCGGTGTACGTCCGTTGAATAGTCTTAGACTCGGTCACCCGGGGGTGGAACGTCAGCTCGCGTATTTGTTCCGGTCGCATTTTCAACGTGTCTCTAAAATACTGTATTTTCTCTTCGTCCGTCATTTCATTAAATGTCTTATCAGTTGTCTCCACGTTATGTTTGTACTCGTACTCATGCATGAACGCTTCATCGTCAATTTCATTTTCACTCTCCTCGGCGTATTTCTGCATCGCTTTCGGGTCCATGATCGTCACCTCGCGCCGCTTCCGGTCCGACATCTCACCGGACGGATAAAACGATATGTCCACTGACGTTTTCGCTTTGCTTGACGGTGCTGCGGTGCTCACCGACTGCTTGTCTGATTTGTTTGACGGTGATGCGGTGCTCACCGACTGCTTGTCTGATTTATTTGACGGTGCTGCGGTGCTCACCGACTGCTTGTCTGATTTCTTCGTCGAAACACTTTTCTCTGTCTTGTTAGACAGAGTGCGCATGGGTGAAACATCTTTGCGTTTTTCTCGCCGCGGCGATGTTTCATTTTCACGTGCGCGACGGCGTTCTTTTTCTTCTGCCATTTGATTTTCCTTCCCTGCTGCCTCCTTTTTTTTCTGCTCCATCGCGACCTGCTGACGGATGTCCAGTTCCGGCGACTTCCGGCGAGGTTCCGGGTCGGTAGATACCTCTGGCAAGGTGTGAACGCCTGAGGGCCCATGGTCGTCGGATGGCAAGTTGGTCCGCGTCGGTCTGAAAACAGGATTATCATCATCATCATCGTCAATAGCATCATCATCATCACCATCATCATCATCATCATTATCATCATCAATGGCATCATCAATATCATCATCATAATCAGCAGCAGCAGCAGCAGCAGCAGCAGCAACAGCAGTATCATAATAATAATAATAATAATAATCATCATCATCATCATCAACAACAACAACATTATCTTTATCATCATCATCATCATTATCCTCATAAGTGTCATCAAAATCACCATCATCGTCATCAGCATCAGCACCAGCATCATCAACATTATTATCATCATCTGCAGCAGCAGCAGCTTCATCAGCATTGTAGCCAATATATTCAAAACAACTATACAATAATCAACTACTGTGTATTTAATTTGCTATTAATACTTGAGTTGTTTTTATATTTTTATCTTACATCATAGAATATACCTATGAAAATGGACGTGAAAAGGATAGTGTGCGCTCTGCCCTATCAGAGCCCCAGAACACTGTACATTCGTCATTTATTTCCTAGGCAGAACATGTAGTCAACCTAACGCACCGAGAAGTGTGCCGTATCAACTTTTGCAATCAACTATTTCAATAATGCAATCATACAAGTCCAAACTGATATTGAATGGATCCGTCAATTGATTTTCCCTCCTAATAATTGCGGAACGCGAACCTAGGTCTACAGTTTCTGGGTATCATACTGGAATGTAATTGTGGAAATATTGGACTGATGTGTCACATTTTGCGGAACAAATTTAAACGCGATAAGAACACAACGTTCATGTACTTATTGTTTTAGAAATAAAAATGATGTGTATAAACAATCTGATCTGACATGTTACGCGTATGTTTTCGGGAAAAGAAAGAGCATTATCGTGTTAGTTCACTATATTAAGTCATACATTGCAAATGGGTCGGAATTAACAAGGCCATACACTTTCTACATAACTGTTTCATACTCATGCTTGTAAATTAAGATCGCATGTACTAAGTTCTTTAAAATGTTGTTTAAAATGAAAACAACACATACACGTACAGAACCACTGATATCGCAGAAAATTTATAGGCTCAAGGGAGGTAACTAGCGTTTAATGTCAACCTCCATTAAGAGTTGTTTCCCCAGATAGTACCAACTGATTTTTTTACACCATGTGATGATTAAAAACCTGTAACTTACAATGACAATCATCAATTTGAATATTGTAGACAACTAACTGACCATATAACAATTAATCTTTTTCAATTTATAACATTTCGCTGAGTTTATACGCGTTGTTCGCATGGATTTCATGTAGCAGTTGCCCTCAATAAATTGACAAACACCGATTCACGTTTTCCCTGTTAGGTACGTACAGCTATGTATTATTTATAAGATAGATCTACATCAAATTGTCACCACACGGAGTACCTGTATTTGGTGGTAGACGCATTGGTTCTGTCGCTGCTTTCAGCGCTGGTGAATTTGTCACTTCTGAAAACAGTAAAACACAGGTCTCATTTCAGTATACGAATGGAGTTAGCGTTGTATCCGTCACAGTAGCGATATCTTATAACCTCTGACGAATTTACAATTATAATATAAATAGTATACCCCCTTATAGTAGCCAAGTCTTGCTATTAGAAAACACAGTTTAAAAATATATTACATTGTACATTGATATTATTATGAAACGGTTGCATTGAGTTTAGATGGTTTGCATCATTTATCGACCAAAAATCACACTTTTATGAATCACTAAAACATCTGGGACATTCTAAATCCGTAATTTTTACAGCTCACGCACATAGACCGAACCGCCATTGTGACAACGCAAGCTGACCGCAAGCGGGCTCGATAATGAAAATTAAATGTTACCGGTAAAAATTCAAAACAAACAAAAACGCCAGTGGGGGTATGTCGAGTGTCTGTACATAAAACTGGCGTTTCGTGAAACCGTATAATATTTATCGTCTTTTTGTAGATCTCAGAGGTAAATCTCATAAGCACGATATAATGAAAGTAATATGGTTACCCCATATGACTTCGGATTATCGTTTATCTGTAAGACCTCGTGTTGCTGTCAGGGCCCATTTATTACCTTAGTTTAGGATTAAGAGGGTTTTACCAACGAGTGGGTAAGCTACTTTTCATTAACCATCTAGGAACAGAGAATCTTGACTTTATACAAATTTACAAAAAACTAACAACAACAACAGAAACATGCCTAAAGTATTACTGACACCTTTTAATGACGAAATACGAACAATACGAATAATAAGATGATAATGGTGATAATGATGATGATGATGATGATGATGATGATGATGATGATGATGATGGTAAAATGAATAGGAGGGAAAAGAAGATAAAAAAAGAACAAGAAGTATAAGAAGAAGCAGAAGAAAAAGAAGAACGAGAAGTAATTATGCAACAGAAGAAGACAACGGAGAAGGAAAAGAATACTCACTGTATTTAAATAAATGAATTAAATTCTATTCTCACCGTTTCCGGTCTTCCTCTTGAGTACTGCGACCCGCCACACCTGTAATTTTAACACGCATAGATTCAATTCCCTCCTCGAACAGTACCATGTCATTGAACAGATCCTGCGACTGCGCAGACATGTGCGTCGCCAACATCCGGCCGTCCGAGTGGTAGCGGCTAAACCGCACCTTGTTCACGTTGTAACCGAGGTGTCGATGCGGGGAGCGATACGTAACTTTTTTCGGTTCCGAACGTCGGTGCCAACTGGCGTATCTCGTCGGCAATTGCACTAACGGGAACTCGCCGGTCATGTTTAATACTGGGTATGATCTTTTAATTATCCCAAAAGGAAATGCGATATCGTTTTACTTGAAATCAAAACTTATTATATATGTACACAGTCGTTTAGCAAACCAGTCCAATTACTGATCTTCGTATTTTGCAAATATTTTGTCAAAATAAAGTTATGGACACTCTACAAGCGTTCACTAATATACACCAAAATGTTACACTAGCAGCATGCATACTTCTTTTGTTCATTGAAACGACTTGATGCATGCTTATATAAATTCAAAAATGTCCCGCGGGTCAAGTATTTGGTTTATATACTTATTTAATCATTGTAATTAATGAGTATCCGAATGCGCGCGGATATCTTTGTGCAGGCACTATCTTCGGAATGCGCAACTGTAAATTGACTTGCCCTGTAGACTGAAAATGACATCTAATCCCCATGTACCGCCATTACAAACATCTCATTGTCTTATCAACTACAAGAAATTTTGTCTCTAAACTCATGATACACATTTGATACGAATATTATCGGAAATTAAGTCAAAGATCCAATCATCTTTATATCAAATATATAAATAGCGATCCGTTTACAAATAAAGCAGAAATTCAAAAAATATGTTCAACTGAACTGTAAACACAGTTAAATAGACTTCAACGATCTGTAAGTTCACGTGAATACGAATATACTAACCCTACTTCGAATAATTATTTTTGTGTTTCCAATGTCAATACATCAAATGGATCGCAATTAGGCGGCCTCTATTGTACGCCATATGTGTGGATCTTGTTTGCTTGATAATTAGTTAAGTATGCGGACACTTAAATGACAAAGCCTGCCTTAAAAAGAAAACCAACTTCCGAATTGTCAACAAGTGTAACTAAATTTACTGCAATTCACCGATCTAAAGATCGGAATGGAATGATTGGACAATTATATCTCACAGTGGAAAACGCTTCACCTCTTGTGCGGTAGTTACTTTCCGATTGAAATCGCCTATTTTCGCTTTTCACAAGTTTGGACGTATACTGAAATGTTAAATTAGCAAAACGAGAAGCTATAATCAAAATGTAGACTCAATGACACACATACAACTATTAACGTTTCATTTTTTAATCATTGACTTATTTTAATATGGCCAAGGAAGTGAATTTAATTTCACATCCTGAGAGATATATTTAACAAATATAACCTTAACTTATATAGTATCATCATAGTATAATTATCAACCGGTAAAAAATAACTATGATTGCATTGAACCATATTGGTGTCTTTAATATAATTAACTGATTTTAATTTTCGATTTAGAGTTGTTTATCGGCTAGTAAACAACGATGTCGAGTTCTGATGCGTAGGAATTAAACCACGAGGGCGTCAGTCCGGGTAGTTTAATATACGTCATCAGAACGACAAATCGTTGTATATTAATCGATAATGCCACAATTATTTCGATTCTAACATGACCTAACAACATATTCCGCAATTACAATGCGAACTATATTTTACAGTTTCCGGAACTTTTTGTTCGGCTTGTTTATTGGAAGTTTAATTTTGTTCTTTGTCTATAGTAAACACTGCTCGTGTCATGTTAGAATTTTATTATAACGGATGAAAAAGTCGTTCTATTATTATATAATAAACAACATATACCTGGCAATTGAACAGGCTTTCTGTCTTTTTCCTCCGAAGCCTTTATCTTGTCGGCTACAGGTGCTTGTGTCGGCTTGTCGCTCCCTCGGTCCGTCTGCCTCTCCCCTCTATGATCCGTCGACGTCGAAGTTTCCACGGCCGGCGGTAACGTGTTATTGTCGGCAACGGTAGGTTTCCGTTCTTCCATCTGGTCTTTAGGCCGCATGGTTGGCTGCTGTATTGGAAGCGGCTTATGACGCTCCGGGCTCGGCTTTCGGTCGCTGGTCCCTTGCGTGTCCTCCTTAGTAACAAGGTTGTTCAGTTTGGGTAACGGCGCTTCCGTCGGTGGCTGCTTTTTCGACGGAGCCGACGTCACTGTCCTGTCGTCCACTTGGGAAACTGAAGTGAAGATATGGAAATCACACTAATTATTGTCTCGATCATTTTCTTAGGTAAGCGCTTTTTAAATATTCCTTCATTTTAAAAACCGACTCAGAACCTCTCTATACGCAGGCAAACGTTTGTGAGCTATGTCACAGAGATGCTGTTAAAACGCACATTTTATTATGTTTTTAAATTTATAAAAGATCTATTGCTATTATGTAGGATCATGTACATGGTTTGGTTTATGGTTTATTTCAATATACATCAGACATACTGTCCATGAGTATACATGAAGTAGTACACAAATATATATAAAGCATGCATAGTGGTCATCTGTGTAATACTAGTTCTCGGCTGAATTAAGCATAAATAAATTACAACAGGTTGCGCATATAAATACAAATATTAACAATGCTATAGTCAACAACAGCAAAATATCAATTTAAATGAATATTTAATAAATATACAAAGCAAGATGCGGAGCGAGAAGTCGAGTGTGAATACATTTACGGTAATATTAATCGTAATAATATGTATATTGGTTTCTTTGAATAAACGCTTTATGGACATACATAGCTAAGTTTCTGTTAATAATTACATTGTCGGATTGCATTAATTATATAAATTTGGTACATTTGATCTTTTCCAGTAATACTTCTTAATAATTATATAGTTTTCTAATATCATTATACAGTGAACATTCTAACAAGAAATGAAACTCATCTTCAAGAACATTGCAATGCTGACATTTTCTTTCATGAAAAGGTATAGGTTCAGGTTTATGCCATCGGCCTGATTCGACTTCTAGCTTATGTGAAGAAACTCTTAATTTACCAAGATCAAATCTAAACTTATTAATACTGACACGTTTTAAATAAGGTTGAAATACAAATTTACAAAACATATTGTAACTTTTTGCTCTAGATGAGTTATTCAGTTCTGTCATCCAATTTTGTATAAATGCATCAGTTATTCTTGACTTTACTAATGACAAAAGCACTTTTCATGCCCTACACCTTGGTCTAGCCATGCATAATGTAAACCTAAAGATTGCAACAAATTAAATAATAATAATAACAATAGTAATAATAATAATAATAGTAATAATAATAATAATAATAATAATAATAATAATAATAATAATAATAATGAACACGTATCTAATGATGTCGATAATGAATTCGCACAGTGTGAACGCGAATGAAATGAAGAGTCTATCTGTATCAGAAATCAATAGCGCTGTATTAACGTTCTTTCAGTCATCTTTAATCTTGTTTGTACGTCGGTAAGACCACCATTGATCTATCTACGTGCTCAAGTGTTAAGATATCGTAACGATGTGTGTCGAACTATATCCACTAACAATATGATCGCCTGTATCGACTTCTTTTTTGTTGACAAGCAGAGACACCACAACAAAGTGAAACAATATGATCGCCTGTATCGACTTCTATTTTGTTGACAAGTAGCGACACGACAACGAAGTTGAAACTTGATGATCGCCTGTATCGACTTCTATTTTGTTGACAAGTAGCGACACAACAACAAAGTGAAACAATATGATCGCCTGTATCGACTTCTATTTTGTTGACAAGTAGCGACACGACAACAAAGCGAAACTTGAGTGTGGCGGGAGGATCGACTGTTATCGCTAACGTAAACATGTGTCATGTTCCCGTACAAAACAGTTATCGCTAACGTAAACATGTGTCATGTTCCTGTACAAAACAGTTATCGCTAACGTAAACATGTGTCATGTTCCCGTACAAAACATCTATCCGAGTAAACAGTGTAACACCGACCGTTGTCCGGCAATTCGACCAACAAACTGTCCGGCTGGCCTTAATTAACTGGCCGATCTAAGAACCGACCGACTGACTTCTTGGCTGACCGACAAATAAACGGACATCGCGACAGAATAACAGGCTAGCCTGACCAATACAACAACTAAACGACTCTTTAATAGCCAGACCAACATAACAGACCGACTTTCTACTCGCCCGGTCGATAAACAACCGACCCAGGGACTTCTGGCTGAACAACAATGGAAGACTGACTTACCGACCGACCTTCGGACTGAAAGAACATCAGACCACCTTACCATTAAATAACCGACCAAATCATTAACATACTAAGTGAGTGCTCATTCAAAGGTCCACTGAACTGACCAACCAACCGAATTCTTAACAGACTCCGTCATGCGCGAAGAAAGGACAAAATAAAACAGTCAGTCCAAAAAAAAGTATGTTATATACATCTACTTCGATCAGGAGTCGATCAATTACGGACTATCTACAGCGTGTCAATTTAACAGCCTTGAATTCAGCAAAGTACATAAAAGTTGCCTTTCCAATTAATTCACGTTCATATATGCATTGCATTTGAAAAGCACTCAGATTTCCAATTTCAGAATACCGCGGTAAATGATTTTAATGTTGGCCTGTAAACAAGTTACAATAGATACGTTGAACGAAATACAATTTATGCGAGATTGATTTAATGTAATCAGATACAATGTTTTGTTAAGTTTGCGAAAAAAAACAACACAAGAACATTGCATTCAAGAAATGCTTAACCAATAAATAAAGACCGATGGATAGCAAAACAACAACAACACACAATGCGTAGTTTTAATATCGAAGAGACGGCGAACTATTCGAAACACAATACTTTTGGCACGAATGCACAAATGGAAATGACACAGAGCTTCATTACAAAGCATGGAAGCGTGTTTCAATACACTTTTTGAACATTCATATAACACTCCGAATCATATTCACAATGAGAATGTCAGGCGAGATTCAATTCAACATTCCAGTAATAAATACATAACTACATTGCACAGAAGCAAGAAAATAAATAGAGAGTACTTCGCGGAAAATAAATTAAACCAACGTAGACCGCACCCGCGCCACTGTGTCACGTTCTTCCAGACAAACTAATTAAATATCGATTATAACAACGTTTTATTGATACCCATGCGACACCTATGCGCTTTGTCATCACACATGTATTTATAAATACTTTCACTTTTTATGTGATTTCCGCTCAGAGCTTAATTTTTAGTGTTACCTCTGTTTGCACTGATGCAAAAGCAGCAGCAGTGTATTTCATTAAAACCTATTTTATTTAAACATGAATTGGTCATGAAATAACCGAAAACAATGGACATTTCCACAAATAAACTGCCCAATCATTATACTTGGCTATCTCGTGATTTCATTATAAGCTAATTTACCGAAAGAGAACATGGAGATTATGTAATGTACCTGTCAAAGAAATGAATGGAAGTGTATCCTACAACAAAAGCCAGAGAGGAGGCTTCCATAAGTAGATCATCAAGTAGCAAAAACTAGGGCAGGTCTACTACAGGACTTTGCGCTTACATCAGTATGATTGCCACGAGTTTCCAATCAGTTCCAATATATAGATGCTGGCTTATTGCTCGCGATCTGGTGAAACGTGAAACGTACCGATGGATGATAACTCGATCATTTCAGTTTGGGCAAAAGGCAATCATCGCATATAATATTAAAATACTTTAGACTGCTTAAGATTATTACTAACAACTTTTGTTGGCAATAATCTGATTATAAATACATAAGTATACTATGTACAGATAATATCTTCGACAAACTTGTGCATGGACACTCATGAAATGAAACACGACCTAAGTCCTTTAATGATCTAACAGGCACATCAGACCTTTCCAGTTGTTTGTCACTTTGAACTTTAAACTAATTCCCAGCCATAGTAAACGGAATAATTTTCATTCATTTGGTTCCTTCACAAACACTTTACAAGCACAACCACGTGCTCGTTTGAGTAAAATATGTTAAAACAGTCAAACACGTGATATCAGAGTGCAGTGATTGGATAGAACAGTAATAATGAATTTGTACATGAATGAGATTCGTGGAAACGTGCATAATCTATCTGTAGACAAGCCCTCTAACTAACCATGATCCTCCTTCTTAGACGGTAGCGACTGGAGTCTCCTTGCTTTGTCGGCACCCCTCGGTCGCGCTTCGTACCTCGGCGGAACTCCCGGAAGTATTGGTGGTCGCCCGCCGCCGCGCCTGTCCACCGGTCGCCCCCGAATCACGCGCTCATTGTCAATCGATCTGTAATGTACATACGGTCATGTTAACGCTAAGACAGTCGACTATGAAATCGCAATGCCATCGGTGGGTCGGCTGGCTGATAGAGGATACAGGCTCAAGACAAAGAAAGAAGGGAATGCCGAACCATCTTCATCCATAATTGATACAAACAAACCTCCTAGCATTTATTAAAGTAAGCAACTTGATTAGAATTCGGAACAACAATAGCAACATTCCTGAAAGAAGACCACTACTTCATGCCGTACTGTAAACCGTGCAACGCAATCACATTATAAAGCATTTAAACATTACACAGTGTAATTGTACGCAACTCTATAAAAAAATAATAACTTTGGAAGCATCATACATCATAACTTGAAAGTACCATACATCATAGCTTGAAAGTAGCACACATCATAGCTACAAAAGTACCATATATTATAGCTTGAAAGTATCATACATCATGGCTTGAAAGTGTAAAAAAATCATAGCTTGAAAGTACCATACATCATGGCTTCAAAGTGTCACACAACATAGCTTGAAAGTGCCAAACATGATAGCTTGAAAGTACCATACATCATGGCTTGAAAATGTCCTACATCATAGCTTAAAAGTACAATACATCATAGCTTGAGAGTACAATACATCATAGCTTAAAAAGGTTCTACATCATAGCTTGAAAGTGTCTTTCATCATAGCTTAAAAGTGTCCTACATTATAGCTTGAAAGTGTCACACACCATAGCTTAAAAGTGTCCTACATTATGGCTTGAAAGTGTCACACATCATAGCTTGAAAGTGTCAAACATGTTAGCCTGAAAGTACCATACATCATTGCTTGAAAGTGTCCTACATCATAGCTTGAAAGTATAATACATCATAGCTTGAAAGGATAATACATCATAGCTTGAAAGTGTTCCATATCATTGCTTGAAGTACAATACATCATACCTTGAAAGTGTTCTACATCATAGCTTGAAAGTACAATATATCATAGCTTGAAAGTTTTCTACATCATAGCTTGAAAGTACAATACATCATAGCTTGAAAGTGTCCTACATCATAGCTTGAAAGTATAATACATCATAGCTTGAAAGGATAATACATCATAGCTTGAAAGTGTTCCATATCATTGCTTGAAGTACAATACATCATACCTTGAAAGTGTTCTACATCATAGCTTGAAAGTACAATATATCATAGCTTGAAAGTTTTCTACATCATAGCTTGAAAGTACAATACATCATAGCTTGAAAGTATAATACATCATAGCTTGAAATTGTCCTACATTATAGCGTGAAAATGTCCTACGTGATAGCTTGAAAGTGTCCTACATCATAGCTTGAAAGTGTCCTACATTATAGCTTCAAAGGTATAATACATCATAGCTTGAGAGTGTCTTTCATCATAGCTTGAAAGTGTCCTACATTATAGCTTGAAAGTAAAGTACATCATAGCTTGAAAGTACAATACATCATAACTTGAAAGTGTTAAACATGATAGCTTGAAAGTACAATACATCATAGCTTGAAAGTGTCCTACATCATAGCTTAAAAGTACAATACATCATAGCTTGAAAGTGCCCTACATCATAGCTTGAAAGTGTCAAACACCATAGCTTGAATGTGTCCTACATCGTAGCTTGAAAGTTTCTACATCATAGCTTGAAAGTATAATACATCATAGCTTGAAAGTACAATACATCATAGCTTGAAACTGTTCTACATCGTAGCTTGAAAGTACAATACATCAAAACTTGAAAGTGTCCTACATCACAGCTTGAAAGTACAATACATCATAGCTTGAAAGTGTCCTACATCATAGCTTGAACGCACAATACATCATAGCTTGAAACTGCCCTACATAATAGCGTGAAAGTGTCCTACATCATAGCTTGAAAGTGTCCTACATCATAGCTTGGAAGTGTCCTACATCATAGCTTGAAAGTGTCCTACATCAAAGATTGAAAGTGTCACAAAATCATAGCTTGAAATTATCCTACATCATATCTTGAAAGTGTTCTACATCATAGCTTCAAAGTGTCATACATCATAGCTTCAAAGTGTCATACATCATAGCTTGAAAGTGTTCTACATCATAGCTTTGAAAGTACAATACATCATAGCTTGAAAGTGTTCTACATCATAGCTTGAAAGTACAACATATCATAGCTTGAAAGTGTCTTTCATCATAGCTTGAACGTGTCCTACATTATAGCTTGAAAGTATAATACATAATAGCTTGAAAGTGTCTTTCATCATATCTTGAAATTGTCATACAGTATAGCTTGAAAGTACCTTACATCATAGCTTGAAAGTTTTCTACATCATAGCTTCAAAGTAACACTTATTATAGCTTCAAAATATCACTTATTCTAGTTTAAAAGTACCATAATGGCAGTTTGAAAGAATCATACATCATACATTGAAAGTAACTATACATCATAGCTTACAAGTACCGTACATCATAGCTTGAATGTGTCCTACATAATAGCTTCAAAGTATCACTTATAATAGTTTAAAAGTACCGTAATTGCACTTTGAAAGTATCATACATAAAAGCTTGGAAGTACCATACATCATAGTTTAAAAATACTATACAACAAATAATAGCCTGAAAGCATAAAATATCATAGCTTGAAAGTACCATACATAATAGCTTAACAATACACTACATTACAGCTTTAATGTGTTCTACATCGTAGAGTTGTAGGATCATATTTTTAACTAATCATATTTTTTACGCATCTGTGAAAAATAGGATCTCATTTGTCACATTTTGATGTGTGAAGAATGTGATTTGCCAAAAAATGGGGTATGCGTGAGGATCACAGAAGAATATGATTCCAATGCATATCAAAAACTGCATGCAATCACAAACTTCACAGAAAATGTGAAGAATAAGACTGTGATGTGTGAAGAATAAAATCTCAATTTTCACACATGTGAAGAATGAGATCCTATTTTTCACAGATGTGAAAAATATGATTTGTGAAAAATATGGTACAACATAGCGTCAGAGTATCACTTATTAAAATTAGAAGAAACCATTTTGGCAATTGTAAAGTACAATACACCATAGCTTGAAAGTACCATACATAATAACTTAAAAGTACCATACACCATAGCTTGAAAGTACCGTACACCATAGCTTGGAAGTGCCAAACATAATAGTTGAAAGTACATTTACCCTACATCATAGCTTTTACGTATCACTCATTACAGCTTGAACGTACCATACACCATAGCTTGAAAGTATCATATATCATAGCTTGAAAGTACCATACACAATAGCTTGGAAGTATCATACATCATAGCATGAAAGTACTACACATCATAGCTTTCAAGTGTGTCATACCTCATAGCTTGGAAGCACCAGACATCATATCTTGGAAGTGCCCTACGTCATAGCTTCAATTTATCATTAAGTATAGTTTGAAAGTACAATACATTATAGCCTGAAAGTATCATATATCATAGTTTCAATGTATCACTTAATACATTTTATATATATTAAAAGAGTGTCATACATCATAGCTTGAAAGTAGCCATACATCATATTTGTAAAGTGTCATATATCATAGCTTCAAAGTATTACTTATAACAGCTGAAAATACCATACATCATAGTTTAAACATTATAGCTTGAAAGTATGATACATTCAATTACATCATAGTTTAAATCATGTATTTATTTCATTTATTCATTGGCTAGTAGTACTGATTTTCTTTACATCACATACACACTATTGAAACTAGAACTTTATCACAGGAGTGACAACGGGCCCCGACTGATAGCACGTTTGAAGGTGGGGGCCAGCCAGTTTTTTTAAAGTTATGATAGGAAATGAAACAAGTTTCAAGAAAGTCTGTTGGAAACTGTAGGAGGAGTTGCATTCACAAGGAATTTTCCCTCTATATTCATTACAATAGCTCGATCTGTTATTGAGTTATTGAGAATAAACCGTTTTTCTATGTTTAGTTAGGGTGACCTTGACCTTGATTCCCCCCACCCACCCATGCAATCCCAAGCGATGTATTGATTAGAGGTATCTATGTATGAAGTTGAATTACAATAGCTCAATTCGTTCTCGAGTAATTGAGCGGAAACCGTTTTTCTATTTTTTGTAACGGTGACCTTGACAGTGACCCCATCCAGCCCCTGAGATCCCAAGCCAGGTCTCGATATAAGGTATCTATGGATGAAGTTTCATTAAAATATTTCAATTCGTTCTCAAGTTAGAGAGCTGAAACCAAAAGCTGACTCCGCCTGAAAATGAAAAATTAACAAAGAACAATAACTCCAGAATTATGAAGTGCAGAGTAACGGTTCTTGTGCAATAAACTTCTCCTCAATGAGATCTATCCACCTATGAAGTTTGAAGTTAATTTCTCTTATAGTCTAAGAGTTATGCTCCAGGCAAAAACGAAGTATAAAAAATTAACAAAGGGCATAAACTCCAGAACCATAAAGTGCAGAGTAATGGTTCTTGTGCATTGCACTTCGCCTTAATGAGATCTATCCACCCATAAGTTTCAAATTAATAGCTGAAACGGTTTTGAAGTTATGAAAGAAAAACATGAAAAATGTGGACGGACGGACGGACAGACAAACGGACAGACGGACAGACAGGATGATTACTATAGGACACCCGCTAAAAAATTGCGGGGCCCTAATAACATTTAGTAGATCTTCGAGAAAGGAATGCATAATAATTTAAATTGCTTAAAGCTACATCCATCATAGCTTTTATCAAGCACTACATCGTACAGCTGTATTGTCGTATCAGACTTAACCTCTGACACCTAAAAGTCATTTGTAGAAGATTTCTATAAGTCTATTAATCAGTTCATTCACTAGATCACTTACATTAACTGTGGTAAATTCAATGCCCTGGTTTCCCTGCGTGGGGTATGAAACACGAATTCGTTCATTGTAAATAAACTGTTCTTATATATATAAATATATATTATCCAGCTAAAAGGTGTCCTGATAATTCACCAAAACCGCTAATCACAACTATTATAATGCGAAATGTAAATCACACACATTCACTCATTTAACTGTAATTACATACAAAATAACACAAGCTGGATATAATAACATTGCTAAAAAGTTTCTATTCACAAATTCCATTGCGAACATTGTCCGAATTGAACAGTGTTTGAAACTATCCGTTTATAATAAAAAATATTACACTGTCTTAACATAAAAATAGTAATCCTAAATAGGTAACAAAATATTTGCATAATTTTTTTTCCATCGTATTGGCGCCATAAAGAGAGTGCCAAAAGTAATTATAAACTATATAGCCTCAATGCAAATGTCATTTTATTGGCCATACATTAAACAATTTTGATCTTTGAACGTGTTTTGAGACTTATAATACACGTTTTGACACAGATAACATCGCTATAAACTGACTTTATTAAGGAGAGGACAATGCAATCAATGGCTGATCAAACCCCCTGTTTAATTACTGATACCTGTTACATTAACAACAACAACAAGTACAATAAGTTGTTCTCTATGTTTACAGATTTGGAACCTAACAATACAATAGCAACAATGCATATGACCTTCATTTTAAATAATCAAGGTAACCAGGGCTTTTTTTCACCATTTTGGGAATATGGCCTATACACATGAAATTGGGAATTTAAGCGTCAATTCTCCTAAAACTGAGAAATATTATAATTGTTCAATTAATAAAATTTGAATAATTATAGATAAACTACATCAAATAGAATGTCTGAACAAAAACAAATCAGTAAAACAGTTAATACAACTTGAACAGTCTTTATTTTCTACACTGAACACCTCTTATTTCCAAACATCTGAAAGTCAAACTATCAATTGAGAACTTTGGATTGAATTTGGGAAAAAAGATATATTTTGCCACTGGGAATATGATCCAATAACGGCTATAAAATTGGCCTAAACAGCCATGGTTGCCAGTGGAAGCCCTATGGCCAATAAAAGTGCGGACTGCACAGGCTGATCCAGGACGACACTTAATGCAGATGCATTAAGCTCGGGTTTCCCACGACACAACTCAAATGTAAAAGATATATAAGCATGCGGCACACTTGTCTAACCCTTCAGGTCGTCCAAAGGATCAGACTGGTAAGTACACTTAAAACGAAATAACTAGATTATACCGATTCCCAATAGTAAATGGACCAATCTATGGAAGCCGCGGTTGACCTGTACATGTCGTATGAAAATTCTTGCAACTTTTCCATCGACAACATGATTAACACTGCCATGTTCATTTATCACGTCTGAACAAGCACATGCAATATTATATGTTCATTAATTTTTTTTTACCAAACATCTCGTTTTACATCTTGCCTCTAATTGCAATTGTTATTGTTAATTGAGGATTTCTAACATGTATATTGCGAACCACGAGTTCTACATGCGAGGGACAAAATTGATGGAGTTCGGTATTTCGATGTACTGCTCAATTACAGTAAAGCGTACTGTTTCCATAACATATGTCTTACTACAAACATTATTGAACAATACAAATCGAGTTAAGACATCGTTTTTATTGTTAATATGACGATTGTGTCTAGTTAGCCATATACACTGTAGAAATATATATGTTAAATTGACAAAAACTAACGATCTGTTTGGTCCTATGCTGCTGGACAACGTTTCACTTTTTAGATACTTTATTGCAATTTATTTTGAATATGATAAACTAAGAAATGACGTTGGAACACCTGTAGTCTGAGCATAATTATGTACAGTTATAATTGAAAAAGGGTGTAGCGTTCATTGCACGAAATTACATGCACATTTCATTACAACTTTAACCATTCCAACATTTATTCAATGCATATCAGCGCAAATACATACATGTTCACAATGGTATGATGTTTATATTTGTACTTACTCGACCAAAAGACGTTTCAAAATAATTCCAACGATTCCACATTCGACACCATACAATTATAATCAACTTAAAGAGTAATCAGAAAAACGTGTATCCATTTGCACCTTCGAACATTGTGTTGATAATTTTATACCTCGTTTACCATTCTCCCCACTTTCAAACTAAAGGAGAAATCAATTTAATAAATTTAATTAATTTTAATGTCAAATCCACAATTTACGTTTCTAAATAACATTGTATTAACATCAAGTTCAACGGTACCCTTCACGCATGGATCTTGTATATTGAACAACAAAATGAAAATTGAGAGTCATTATTGTTGCCTGCAAAGCCACGCACTGTTATTTGTTCGGGATTGAACGCCTCTTCTGATTTACAAAACGTCTTCCATTCAATAAACCCACAAGGGAATGCATTAAAATATCATTTAATATGAATATCGAAGAGCCCGTATACAAAGCCAAAAAGATGATGTTGAAAAAAGCCTTAAATATAAAGCGCAATGACAGAAGTCTGTTTGGACGTGTAACTATGGCGATGTGTATCCAAAATAGTTTTGTAGAAACAAAATGATTCATTGTTAAAGAAAACACACGCTGTGTTTGATAAACACACATGCCCCCGGTGGTGCTAGACAGCCCATTTATTTAAATTATTTTTAGTCCAAATTAGGCCAAGGTCAAGGTCAAAGTAAGGTTTGGTGATATGGGTGGAGTGGGAATGTGCATAAGCAACAATTGTGTAAGTATCCGAGTGTTTTAGTAAGTGCTAGTCGAAACGGTAAAATCTAGTAACCATCGTACGACGGAATCACTGACAAGCAATCACTATAATTATGCCTCCTGCATCAAGATGGCGGGGGCATATAAACAACAACACTAAATCATCATAAATCAAATGTTATATACATTACAGTTATACTGTCAAAGTCAATGCTGCCACTTTAATCTTTTTGCGTAAGTACAGTTCTTTCACTCGGTACACTTCGACCATTTTCGTGATGCAACTCGGATTCTTTTCTTCGGTTTCTGTCGTACGGACACTTCAGCAGACAGTCGAAGAAGCGTTTATTAAAGTAAACGTAGGAAATTATAGTGGGCTAAATTAATGTGTGATTCAAGATTTTGATCAGGATTACAAATTAAGCATGAGAATAAACTAACCGTATTCATTCTTTGAATAACATGAATTCAGATGATACACATATATACACAAATATATATATTGATACAGATAAGCAATGTGTTTAACATACACTGTACCTATTTAAGTGAAAAGAAACGTCGCGACGAATTTATTAATTTGCATAAAGGCAGTGCATACAGTATGCCGTGAAGTGGCACATCTATCAAGTCTTTATTTCTGTTGACAGCTACATTCAAATTACATTGCATAAACTGAATATGCACCTTACAATTGCAGGCATCTGCAGCAAGACGTTAATGGACATAGCAAAGATTGGATTTCTTTGACTGCGACCTATGTGATCGTGAACATGGAAAATCGTGATCGGACTATTAATTAACTAGTCACTATTAAATAAAACCAATTCACCATCACCACCAACAACAATAACAACAATAACTCAAACACCATCATCATCAAAAACAACTACATGTACAACTCTACACGGTCAGTTCACTTACTTAATGTGATATGTATATCCCGTATACCGCTTACGTCTATCCGCAACGTTAGCGACGTCGATAATAACGTCGGGTCGCAGTTTAGCAGCAAACATACTATCACAGAATCTTATACTAGCACGGGTAAACGCGTGTGCTTGGAACAAATTCACGTTCTTATATCCGTTCTTCAACTCGCTGGAATCTAAAACACGTTTAATATCCGTTGCCTTCCAGTACGCAAAAGCTGGAACCTGTTTAGCCATTTTGCCGTGGCTTGTTTTATGACAACGACCTTCAACAGTAGAAATCACTTTCCCACTCTTTCTACTGTCAGTGAACCTTCTGCCAACAGTCTCCCTATTGCTTTCTGTATTAGCAAGGGCTTTCGATTCTTGATTAGAGCGGACTAACCCCACTTTATCTTCAGAAGCCCGCGTTTTCCCGGGGCCCTCTTTGTTTACCGCCCCATGATCCCCGTGGTAGCTTCTTCGCGACGTAGACGCGCTGTTCAGGACCTCATTGTATATTCGATCATCGACCATTGACTTATCTTTATGTTCAATACATAATCCGATTTCAATGCCTTTATGAAAATTAATCGTTTTATTGTTTGCTTTTGCATCTCCCGTTTTATCTTCTCGACTATATCCCGACTTGTGCACAGACAAATTTGTATTCCCTTCGCCACGGCTTTTAAAAGTTTCTACCCAGGCCAAGCGTGGATTAACATGTCGGCCGTCCGAAGACTTTCCGTGGGACGTAGATGCTCTAGAGGAGGACGTAACTGCGGTATGTGCAACGCGAGTTACCGCCCTTACACGCGATCCCGACTCGCGAGATTTCCCACGAAGTCCTCCTTCCGCGAACCAGCCATTTCTTGAGTCTGAAGTTGCCCAAGTCTTGCTACGAAACAAACTATCATGCCTTGGTTTTGCGAACCTCATGTCTAGTTTAAATTCAGGTATACTCTCATGTAATTAAATTTACCGTGCCGATTAATTCTGGGTTAGCGAGAACTACTAATAAATACATAAATAAAAGGCGATAATTTCTAATAAAACAAAGTTTGTTTTCCTGTTTTGTGCATGTATGCCTGCATCATTTCAATAATGCAAGGAATGTCATCATGCTTAAGAATAGTCGGCTATCCGGATATCCGAATACCAGCTAGGCAGGTATTCAAATACTAGTAATAAGGTTAAAATTTGCACACATGTACAGACACATGTGTATACATATGCTTTCTGTCACGATAATCTTAAATCACGTTATCGACTCCAAAATGTTATTCTTCTTTTTATTAACGATATTATCAGGAAGTTTGAATTCTTTTTTTATTGCCATAAGTTCAATATCTATTTGTTCGCAAGTTTTATTTTCATAAATAACTACATGGCATATACTTATATAAGAACAAGTCCACTTTATTTCTCCTTATAATCACAAAGATCTTATTATATATTAATATTCATATTAATCCAAGAACAGTAAGGCATCACAAACTATTATGATGCACAATTACGAAAATCGCCGAAATTCCCTTCCATAACGTTACAATATCCTACATCTTCACACGCATTCCTCGAGAGTTTCACTATAATATACTGATTAAGGAGTTGGGTGTAAAGCAACTGAATATGTGTTTCAGAAATAGTTGATGAACATGGAATGGGCAAAAACGAAGTCTTTAGAAATCAGGGATTAGCGTCTGAAAGCATGTTTTGTGGCTAATTCATATGTCACTCTTTCATTTGCCTTGAGGGCATTCGCGAGGGCCTGTATGGGAAGAACACGCTAAGAACGAAGAAAATACATTCAGGTGGAGATACAAGTCTTTGTCCCAACTCGCACGACGATCACAAGGGGAAACTCGTACAAACCGAGTACCTATATAGAACTTTCAGCCGGTGAGACAACACGATGATATACTGGATTTAGTATTCATTCGAATTCCGTATCCTTTTACCTTCTTACTTTCAAGGAAATATCTTATGCATGACCAGCAGTAGTGGTGGTATTAGTAGTAGTAGTAGTAGTAGTAGTAGTAGAAGTAGTAGTAGTAGTAGTAGTAGTAGAAGAAGTAGTAGTAGTAGTAGTAGTAGTAGTAGTAGTAGTAGTAGTAGTAGTAGTAGTAGTAGTAGTAGTAGTAGTAGTAGTAGCACTAGTAGTAGTAGTAGTAGTAGTATTGGTAGTGGTAGTCGTAGTAGCAGCAACAACAGCAGCAGCGCTAGTAGCAGTAGCGCAATAGTAGTATTAGTATATCCCCACCAAGTTATGTGGCCAGGCTCGGGAGTGAACTCTCGAACCCCGGAATAACAATCCTGCGGTCTACCAACTGAGCTAGGCGGGCCTGGTTAGTAGTAGTAGAAGTGGTAGTACATGTAATAGTAGAAGTAGTAGTTGTAGTAGTGGTAGTAGTGGTATTTCGTGTAGTAGTAGAAGTAGTAGTAGTAGTAGTAGTAGTAGTAGTAGTAGTAGTAGTAGTAGTAGTAGTAGTAGTAGTAGTAGTAGTAGTAGTAGTAGTGGTAGTACATGTAATAGTAGAAGTAGTAGTTGTAGTAGTGGTAGTAGTGGTATTTCGTGTTGTAGTAGTAGTAGTAGTAGTAGTAGTAGTAGTAGTAGTAGTAGTAGTAGTAGTAGTAGTAGTTGTTGTCGTTGTTGTTGATATTGTTGTTGTTGTCATTGTTGTTGTTATTGTTGATTTTTTCAACTTACTGGACCTGAATGTATGGGTTATATTGCTATGCGCATTGAACGACTTTGCATTAAACGTGCTATTATCTGAACCTTCGACGTATTATGTATTCTTGATTCATGATTCGTAAAAGAAGATAGACAAACTTTATCGCTATTATTTTTATTTCAGTAACCACTCCTTTAATGCTTCTTTACCTTTTACTCTGTCACAGCCAGCCAGCCTATAACGATTAAAGATATTACCCAAATGGTTTCCGTATGTCGATATGACGCTATAATTGATGGTAATAAATAAGCTCGCGCAATAAACTATTCATTTCTTTAATGCGGACTATTATATGAAAACACATTACATGTACTGATCTAAACTGTCGATTAAAAGCAAAGGGTATTTTATTTCATGTAGTAATAAATGATAAACTCTTAATTTATTAATTTGTAAAACAATTAAAAACGTCAAATACTCCGTCTAAGCATTTATCATCGAAAGTTGTTGTAAACTTATACGCCATGAAAAAAATGACAAAAGAAAATAATGACTTCAAAATATGCAAGCATATGTGACGATTTCAATGCAGATTAGCTATAAATACATCTTTCTTTATTCTCGACCTTCAAACTTGACGCTTTATAGTAAATCAATAACTCACAATCAACAAATGCTTTTAAAGTCAGTGTAGTAATGACAAAACTAAAATTAGCTAGGTTAACTTTATATTTTTACAATTGTCTGTATAGGTCTGAATGGAATGTACAAATCCTTTACTTCTCTGTCTGGCTCGTGGCCAAGTTGGGGTAACAGTCGGCGTTGCCATGCGAACAAG